>OZ024759.1:15108603-15111103 GCA_964016885.1 Eledone cirrhosa | reverse complement strand
GGTGAAACATTGGTTAATTTCAAAAAACATTATTACTTATGAAATGGGCGGTGAATTGGCAGTATCGGTAGAGGGTTGGACGCCATGCTTTGATGCATAGACTTACGGCCCTTGTCATTCTGAGTTCAAATCCCGCTTAGGTTAACTTTGCCTTTCATCCTTACGGGGTCGATAAAATAAAGTACCAGTAATGCACTGGGATAATTGCTGGCCTTGTGCCAAAAGTAGAAACAATTATTACTTATGAAAATAAACATTGGAGCGTTGACTGAGTTGAAATGCAGCTTAGTAAATAGGGTAAACTATGAAGGGCTAACGTCCGAAACGTTACGATTATTGTAACATGTGTTAAGTTAATATCAGACTTCATTGTACTGTATCATTTATTGTGTCGTTTCCTTTTAATATCCGTACACACACACATTCACGCGCATATATATATATATATATATATATATATAACTTTGAGTATGTTGTTGGTTGTTTTCCGACACTTCAGTATGCAGGGTCGAGCTCTCAACGAAGTGAAGTGCGCAGATGGGTCTGTTTACACCGGAGTAATGTAAGAACAAAAGTGTAAGTCAACAGGTTAAAATTAACTTCGTTTATTTATATTCACTGCTATATATATATTTGGGTGATAACCATTATTCAACAGCTATGACCTCATCAGGTAGTTAGAATAGATCCGGTGTGTGATGTTATTCCTTACAGGGCAAGCACCACACCGCGGATCTGAACATATCAACGAATTAACAAGGTAAAATCTATTCCAACATTATTTTTCCCTGTTTTTTTTCTGTTCAAGTTCTAGCTAGCTTACACACACAGAGCAACAAAGTACATTTGAACTCACAACCTGAAATTCACACAATCCCAGCCTCAAACTAATAATATATTTCCAGCAATGTCTACGTAATTCCTTTCCTTAATTCACCGCATTAAGACCCGTTGCTATACAACAACCCAAACACCTACAAACCACACCAACATCATCATTACCATGACAGCGTAACATATATCTACTCAGCTTTTTTCTTTCTGTCTATTTTTAATTATTAGTTTTCATTTTCCTACATTTTACTCTAGCCCTGCTATCAGATCTATTACATTTACTACAGGTGTACGACAGTGATTAATCGATATATCGAATTGCTACTACTTATATATATATATATACCTTACTTAATAACTAAATTCAGCTTCTAACTAAAAAACAAAATCGCCAAACAGCCTGAACACATTCCTAAAACTCAAATAATCTTGTCTGTGAATTTTTTTTTGTATATATTTTGTTTTCGTATGCGCATATTTGAAATCTTTTACATATCAACATGGATTCTCTACAACTCTGTAGGAGTCCAACCAGATTTCTGAAATATTTTAATATTTAATTTTTGTATGATGTTATTTATGTGTTTTCATTTTGTTTGTTTGTCTTTTATTGTGGTTGTTTTTATAAATTTTGTCGTATCTTCTCCTTTTGTCGCCATTCCCTCATCCTTCCTGCTCCAGCTCTCTATCACAGCATGAAAGCAGATCGTGTTTTAAATCTGACTGAGCCGCAAACATGGCTGCTTCCTTCGTACTTAACATCTTCTGGCAATTTTCCAAATCTTTCTTCCTGATTCCTTTGATTTTTCGTTAATGAAAATCAATCATGAAAAATAATAAAACTATGCAGGATTTTTGGTAGATTTTTAAAGAGTTTTTTTTTTTATTAATATGGTTTCTTTGTTCGCTTTTTGATGTTCTTTTTGATTATCACTAATAGTGTTCGATTTTATAAAGATATATATATATATATATATATATATATGCGTGTGTATATATTTATATATATATATATATATATATATACATACATATATACGTGTGTGTGTGTGTGTATTTATACATATATGTGTATGCATATATATTTATACATATACATATATGTGTGCGTGTGTGTGTGTGTGTGTATTTATACATATACATAAATATATATATATATATATATAAATAGATATGGTTACACAACAGTTAGTTCACCATACCGAGAACAATTGTTTCACCTTAGCAGATCTTCAGCTCGAGATGTGCATAGTTATAGGAACAGGAAGGACAACCGTACGAACGCGCATGCACAGAAACTCGGTCACTTCACACAGGCAATACTAGACTGCGTGCGAGAGGTATAAGGGAGATAACTGCGAAAGTCCGCAAAGTTTTTAGGTTAAAAATAAAATTAAAATTAAATTAAAAATAAAATTACAAAGAATCAGTGCGGAGCCTTGTAGTTATGCAATAGATGTTTGGTGACATGTGGACAACGTGTGAAAAATTCACTTCTCGTGTTTAGACAATCACTATTGCGTAATCTCTTTAGAATAGTTATTCGTTCGTCAATACATATGCCACACGTCGGATTTCCCCTTGCGTATGGCTTGGACTTAGTGATGGCTTTCCATTGAATGGAGTAGCCTATACTTGAGTCCTTGAGGGACCATACGTGGCTCGC
>OZ024759.1:15088603-15091103 GCA_964016885.1 Eledone cirrhosa | reverse complement strand
AACAGTATTATATCGCCTAACGCTTGCAACTGGAACCAAAGGATGGAGGGTGTTGATATGATATCGAGAAATAGACCTGTTACCAGGCGATGTAACTGGAGTGCACCATCCTTCCTATAGACAAACCTACAAGTAAAGCTGCACCACAGCTAACCAACTGTTCTTATCAGTGACTCATGCTTGCAAGCTTTCATACTCCGCCTGTACATCCGGTATTTGAACTGCTTGCGAATTGATGTGTCTACGATTTGTTTTGTTATTTGATGTTTTTTTATCATGCTAAGTAACACCCTCACTCCTTTCTTGCTATCCTCTCTCAACCTCCTTATGATCTATTGCACCATTTATGTGATAAACTTTTGATATAGAGCGCTTGCCACACATCTCGGAAGTTGTTTTTCTCTCATTTCCAATAGTCGAAATGCGATTCTCGCTAATTTATATTTGTATAAATCTCCAGAGTGTAGCTATTGACCAGTTAATTTTCCTGATTTTTTTTTGTTAATTCTATTGACTGATTAATAGCTCTTTGTTAATTTTAAAACCATTCTTAATACGTTTTGTGATATTTTGCAATAACACACATACTGAATTCATCCGCCAAAACTAAGGGTTGCCCCCCGCTTGTCAAGCCCCACGTGGGTTTTGATAACGATCTGTCCTTGGCTTGGCACTGAACTAAAAGCCTGTTAAGAAAGTGACTTCCTTGTTCGATCATCATACCAAAAGCTTAACATTATTTGTCTAAGCAGACTGTATTTGATTTTGGAGTTGCAGAAACACAATGCTGGATATTACCAACCTTCCAGGGGTCCGGGTATAATTTTCAATCATATTTTATTTGTTTGACCCGAATTACTTGGTCGTTTCTATGGCTGTGCGGATAATGGTTTAACCATCGTCTCAGTCTGTTTGGCTTTTAACTTATGTTGTTGCTCTCGTTCACTAGCTCCTATATGAGCGCTTGCCACACATCTCGGAAGTTGTTTTTCGCTAATTTCCAATAGCCGAAATACGATTCTCGCTAATTTATATATATATATATATATATATATATATATATATATATATATATATACGCTAACGTGTAGACGCTGGTATATATATATATATATATATATATATATATATATATATATATATATATATATATATATAACGCTGGTATATATATACCAGCGTCCACACTTTAGCGCAGTCACGCACATACATGAAGACTGATGAACACATACACACAAACACACACAAAAGGATTTACCCACGTATACACACAACCACTATATATATATAAACATGGCAGCTTCTACACTGAGGCACAGACACACAGGCTGACGTTGAGACAAACAAGCGCTCACTGAACAACACACACTGACAAATATATACACGAACGCACACACAAATGTTTACATACATATATACACAGACATACAAATATATATGCCCATACCAGCTTCTACACGCAAACACAGTCACACAGTGAAGTTGACATAAACAAGCACAAATATATACACAAACGCACACACACACATTTACACACACATATATACATACAGATACAAATATATATACCCATACGAGCTTCTACACGCAAAAACACAGTCACGTCGACACAAACAAGCATAAATATAAAAACACGAACGCATACACAAACATTTACACACACATATATACACACACATATATATACCCATACCAGCTTCTACACGCAAACACAGTCACACAGTGAAGTTGACATAAACAAGCACAACTATATACACGAACGCACAAACAAACATTTACACACACATACAAATATATATACCGATACAAGCTTCTACACGCAAACACAGTTACACAGTGAAGTTGACATAAACAAGCACAACTATATACACGAACGAACACACAAATGTTCACACAAACACATATACATACAGATACAAATATATATACCCATACCAGCTTCTACACGCAAAAACACAATCAAATCGACACAAACAAGCATAAATATAAAAACACGAACGCATACACAAAAGTTTACACACGTATACACACATACAGACAGATATATATAGCCATACCGCTTCTACACACAAGCATTGACGTACATAGTGAAGTTGAAATAAACAAGCAGAAATGTACACAAAAATGTTTACACAAATATACACAAAAATGTTTACACATGTATATACGGTCATACACAGATAGAAACACACTAGGAGACAATTATACACAGAGAGATACATTAGGAAACAGTCATATACACAGAGAGATACATTAGGAAACAGTCATATACACAGAGAGACACACACTAAGCGACAGTCATATACTCAGATAGACACACACTAAGCAACAAACATATACCGCACATACAGAAAGACACCATTCACAGTCATGTGAAAAAGAAAATACAATTGTACCTCAAATACAGATGTGAATATCGCGCTACACTTAGCGACACTTACTGACATGATATGACAGACGAATATGTATTTGGTTAAATACTTTAATATATGTAATATTC
>OZ024759.1:15069365-15079365 GCA_964016885.1 Eledone cirrhosa | reverse complement strand
AGTGCGTGATGGTGGCTTGTGGGAGATGATGGTGTTGTTAGGTGGTGTTGTTAGATGCTGTTTTGTGGCGATGGTGGGAGGTGGCTTGTGACAAGTGGTGGTAATGGAAGCTGGTGGTAGTGGTAGGTGGTGGTGGTGGTGATAGATGGTGGTAGGTGGTGGTGGTCGATGGTGGTGGTGGTAAGTGGTGGTGACAGGTGGTGGTATATGGTGGGGGTGGTTGGTGATGGCGGTAGGTGATGGTGGTGGTGGTATATGGTGGTGGTGGTACGTGGTTTGCAACAAGTGGTGATGGAAATATTTCCAATGTCTTCTATTTTTAGAGGTGTGTTGAAGTCCTTTATTAACTGAAAGCTGTGTATTTAGAAGGCACAGAAAGAAGAATAAAGAATGCAAGGAGACTTGCAGCAACGCCACCAAAATCAGCATCACCACCACCAAAATCTCCATCACCACCACAAGCATCACCACCGACAACAACCACACCACCACCAGCAGCATCACCAAAAAACACCAACATCACAAATACAACAAACCATACATACCCAACAGCAACAACAAGAAAACAGCAACAAAACTACCCCTCCCTCCAAAAAGTACACAGCCATAAACATTGCGCACCAAGGACTAATCACGACACCGACATTACAGACGTAAATTACCACACACCACCAACACCAAGAACATTACCAAAAAACATTAACATTGTAGAAATTGAACTCGAAAACTACAAACAATTAAAACAAAAATTCCCCAACTGCGTTGGGGATTTCAGGGCGTCACTCTCCAAAATAATTTACAACGATATCGTGTTGGAGACACCCATGACCAGCCGAGGGGACGGTTCTACTGTCCCTTCCCCACACGATCAAAGTAAGTGATCCTTTCTTACTTGCCTCGTTCCTCATCCAACATGACCGTACTTAGAATAGGCAGCATATATGCACGTGGCCTGGGGTCATCGTAGAAGTAGGGTCACCTGCTCATCGACCTCAGGTCACTAAACATAGATGTGGTGGCCATCAGCGAGACCAGAATCTCCGAAGTATGAGCCTTCGCACCGATCTTTAGCGGCTACGATGTATACGCATCTCCCACCCGTCCATGATCGGGGGCAGGAGTTGCTGTGCTTTTTCAGAGAGGCTTGGATCTTGCCATACGGGCCATCTTCCTGGACCCAGAAGGTAAGTCCGTGGTGCTGGACGTGACCTGCAGCGAAGGCAATACTTTCAGGCTAGTAGCCATCTACTACAACAGGGGTAGGACGGCCAGATTTCTTCAGACGTGTAGAGACCTTTCTTGGAACGTCCCGCTCCTTAGTGTTAGTAGGCGACTGGAACGGTATCTTAGATGCACGCTGGGATTATGTGGGGCTAGTAGACAGGACAGGAGGGTGTAAACGTCTCAATAACCTGCTCAGACGTTTTGAACTGTCTGACAGATATAGACTGGATTATCCGAATGTGCCAATGTGGACACGGGCAAACCGCATCGGGTCATCCAGATTGTATTTAGATAGGGTATTCTGTAAGGAAACAGCTAAGGCTAGTGTAAGTTGTCGACTACACGAATCACAAATTCGTGACCTGTGAGGTTGACTTAGATAGATTCCGTAGGCAAGGGCCCGGTTACTGGAAGCTAAACGCGTCTTTCCCGGCACGTAAAGATTACAGAGACCGGATTAGCGAATTAGTTAAGCGTGCGTTGACGGGTGCGATCGTCAACAACAGGTAGTGGTTGAAAATGGCTATTAGAGTAGAATCGATAAGGTTTAGAAAAGAAGTAATGATAGAGGAAAATAGAGTCGAGGGAGAGCTAATTAGAAAACTAGAAGAGCCGTTTTGGACAGGTATCGACGTGCTTGCGGCGAGATTGGCACTCGACCAATTCTTCAACGCAAAGCGTGAAGGATGCGTTGTTGTATATATATGTATGTATATATGTATATAAATATGTGTGTGGTATATATATATATATATGTATATAAATATGTGATACATATATATATATAAATATGTGATATATATATAATATATATATATATATATATAAAACGTATGTGTATATGTGTGTATGCCTGACAAGGCAGCAGAATTGTTCGCATTGCTGCTTTTCTTCCATTCTTTTTTATGAAACCGCGTGCAGCTCGAAAGATAAGTACAACCGAGGTTTTATGAGAGTTACGATAATCATATGTACATTCAGGGACACACACACACCTATATATATATATATATATATATATATATATATATATATATATATATAATCACACAGCCATATATATGTATATATATAATAAAACGTTACAGTATCGTGAGAGAAGAGAGGGAGACGATACAGATAATTATTTGCCAAAAGCGGGTGCATTCGTGCGTTAATATTTAGTGTGCGAATTTAAGCAGAGCAATTATAATCGAAGAAGTTGATGAAAGAGAAGCACGCCGTTAAAATGCATTTATAAAAAGCTCTTACAGATGTTAACCCCAACGGGGCTCTTCAGAGGCTTTTAAAGAAATTAAGAATTTAATAATTGTTTCTACTTTTCGCACAAGGCCAGCAAATACCCAGTGCATTACTGGTACTTTATTTTATCGACCCCGTAAGGATGAAAGGCAAAGTTAACCTCGGCGGGATTTGAACTCAGATCATACAGGGAGGTAACTCTATGCTTCAAAGCATGGCGTCCGACCCTCTACCGATACTGCCAATCCACCGCCTCAATAAAGAATTTAATAATTGTTTCTACTTTAGGCACAAGGCCAGCAATTACCCAGTGCATTACTGGTACTTTATTTTATCGACCCCGTAAGGATGAAAGGCAAAGTCAACCTCGGCGGGATTTGAACTCAGACCGTAAAGGGACGTAACTATGCTGGAAAGCATGGCGTCCGACCCTCTACCGATACTGCCAATCCACCAAGAATTTAATAATTGTTTCTACTTTAGGCACAAGGCCAGCAATTACCCAGTGCATTACTGGTACTTTATTTTATCGACCCCGTAAGGATGAAAGGCAAAGTCAACCTCGGCGGGATTTGAACTCAGACCGTAAAGGGACGTAACTATGCTGGAAAGCATGGCGTCCGACCCTCTACCGATACTGCCAATCCACCAAGAATTTAATAATTGTTTCTACTTTAGGCACAAGGCCAGCAATTACCCAGTGCATTACTGGTACTTTATTTTATCGACCCCGTAAGGATGAAAGGCAAAGTCAACCTCGGCGGGATTTGAACTCAGACCGTAAAGGGACGTAACTATGCTGGAAAGCATGGCGTCCGACCCTCTACCGATACTGCCAATCCACTAAGAATTTAATAATGAACCCTGTACGGGTATGAATAAAATTTTAACATCGAAATTCATACCTCGGTGTTACAGAGCTTAGTGTTACAGAGTCTAATATATCCCTTCTTTATTTCTTTAAAAGCCTCTGAAGATACCATTAGGCGTAACATGTGTGAGAGCTTTTTATAAATGTATTTTAAAAGCTTGCTTCTCTTTCCTCAACTTCTTCGATTATTTATATATATATATATAATCACAGAACTATATATATATATATTTCACACATATACATGACTGTTTATGTTATATAAGTAGTATATATGTATAATACCTAAATACCTACAGACATTTATGCATGTATCATGATATACATATATTATATACAGTACTTATATATGCACACACACACACATATATATATATAGAGAGAGAGAGAGAGACATATAAAGATATAAACATTATATAATATGCGTATATATAGACATATAGACACATACTGATATAAACATATATAAACATATATAATATACGTATATATATATATATATATATATATATATATATATATGTATATGTGTGTGTGTGTATATAATGATATAAAAATATTATATACTATACGTATATATATACATATATATATATATATATGTATATACACATTAACCTAATATATCCCTTCCATATACTGTACCGATTGTGTTGTTATTTCTGTTTATATTTCACACACACACACACACACACACACACACACACACACACACACACACACACACACACACACACACACACACACACACACACACACATAAGTGTATTTGAAATTCATACCGCTGATGATATATATTCCATGCTTCATTTCATTTCTTACGGAATTTAAAATGAACATTGGTTACATTTTCAAGGGAGTATATATATATATATATATATATATATATATATATATATATATAGATAATGTGTGTGTACATATGTATATAGAGATAACGTTTGTGGGTAAGTATGTAAGAATGTGTGCGGAGGAATATATATCCGAAATAAAAGTGTATATAAAACTAAATATAGAAATGTCGGTTTCATAATTTCATAAGCTTGACACGGCAATTTGTTCCAGCAAAAAGTAAGAAAAAATATACGTGAAACTATCCACACACACATCTCTCTATCCTTTTTTCCTCTCTCTCCCTCTCGATGTATATATATATAAGTATATATATATGTATATATATATATGTATGTATATATATATATGCATATATGTATATATATATGTATATATATATATGTATATATATACATGTATATATATATATATATATATATATATATGTATATGTAAAAGGCAAACAGAAATAACAACACAATCGGTACAGTATATGGAAGGTATATATATATATATATATATATATATACATTTATATATATATATATACATATATATATATATACACATATATATATATATACACACACACACATATATATATACATACATATATTTATATACACATATATATATACACACATATATATATACATATATATATATATATACTTATATATATACACACACATATATATATACACATATATATATATACATATATATATATATATATATATATATACATATATATATATATATATACATATATATATATACATATATATATATATACATATATATATATATATACATATATATATATACACATATATATATATATACACACATATATATATATATACACACACATATATATATACACACATATATATATCTATCTATCTATATATATATGAGAGCACTTATATAAGTCCAATGTGTAATATGTATATGATAACGTATTATACATATGAACATGTAACATAATATATCTAACATATATACATATATATATACATATATATATATATATACATATATATATATATATATATATATATATATATATATATATATAACCAATAAGTATTACATTTTTTGGTCCTTTCTGCGCTGCCATTGGAATGATTGAAATGGGAAATAATTGTATTTAATATTTTTGTAATAAGAGACTTCTGAAGGGTGGTGGGTGGTGGGTGGTGGTTATGATGAAGGATTCTTCTAAACAAATCGAATTACGTGGTGTACTTCTCAATCCAGAAATGGTAGTCTTGTTCTGTGTGTGTGTGTGTGTGTGTGTGTATATATAAACATATATATATACACACACACACACACTCACATGATATATATATATGGAAACTATATTTATAAAACTATATTATATCTCTATGCTTATATATATATATAAATATATATCTATATATATATATATATATTTATATATATATTAGTTTTGCGAGGCTTTTGATATGAAATCGTGTGTCGAAACAAATATTGTTATACTTGGGGAGGGTCATATTTGTGTAATAATATTGCCAGAATTAATAACAGAACACACTCACTGTTTGGTTGGTTTTCGCTTCTGTGTCCTTTATATCGGTTAATTTAATTTATTCGGTCCTCAATGTTACCATTGACTGACCAACGTTTAAAAATACAGATACGATATAGACACAAACACATATATATAGTCTAACAAATTCCTTTCGTTGCACATCTGCAACATCGTCAGTGGTGCTATTATGTTTCCTCTTCTTGTATCGTATGCCTACGCCATCTTTATTTAGTCTGTTTATTTATGAGTGTGTTCTGTTATTAATTCTGGCAATATTATTGCACAAATATGACCCTCCCCAAGTATAACAATATATATATATATATATATATATGTATGTCTATGTATGTCTACATATGTATGTGTATGTATATATATGTATGTTTATATATATATATAACATATGTATACGTATGTATGCATGTATATATATATATGTATATGTATATGTATACACATATGTATACGTATGTATGTGTATGCATATGTGTATACATATGTATGTGTATGTATGTATATATGTATATATATATGTATATATATACACATATGTATACATATGTATGTGTATATATGTATACATATGTATGTGTATGTATGTGTATGTATGTATGTATGTATGTATATATGTATGTATACATATGTTTATGTATACATAAGTATACATATATATATACAAATGTATGTATATACACATATGTATATACACGTATGTATATACACATATGTATACGTATGTATGTGTATGAATATGTGTATACATATGTATGTGTATGTATGTATATATGTATATATATATGTATATATATACACATATGTATACATATGTATGTGTATATATGTATACATATGTATGTATATCTGTGTATATATATATATATATACTCATGTATACATATGTATGTGTATGTATGTATATGTATGTATGTATGTATGTATGTATGTATGTATGTATATATGTATGTATACATATGTATATGTATACATAAGTATACATATATATATACAAATGTATGTATATATATACACATATGTATGTGTATGTATGTATGTATATATATATGTATACATAAGTATTTGTATGTATATATATATATATATATATAATTGCTATGTTGGCGATGTATGCATGAATACATTTGTATATATAATCTAGGTATATGTTTCTGTCAGCAGTAGTGTAAGTCTTTATGTTAATAGATAGTCATGTTCAATTATTATGCAATGTTTAGCAACGTTCTTCTCGAACGGCTGTGAAACTTTCACGATGGCCGACAAATTCTGGCAACATGCCTGCATTATATTTTGCATGATACTCAGCAATCCTGTAAATCAGACAGGTCGTTTACATCCTGTTAAAACTCTTGCAGTCTTGTCTTTGGGTATTCACATGAAAAAATCATTAATTTCTGTGTTTTTTATATTATAATATTTGTTTCTACTTTTGGACCAAGGTCAGCAATTTGAAGGGAAGTGGAAACGATTAACTTGAAGCTAGTGGATAGGGCATGTTATCAGAAGAGAGTAAGATAGTATCCGAAGTACAGCTCTTCACTGGACACCAGTGCTGAAACAAACAAGGAAGGCTGAAGAAAGTCTGGTGCGGACCAGTTTAGGGAGAGATGAAAACCTGACAACATACTTGAGGTGCCATAGGGTATGTTCTCAGAAGAGAGCAAAATAGCATATCAAGTACATCCCTTCACTGGACACCAGAAGTCAAGGGAAAATGAGGAAGGCCAAAAAACCATGTGGAGCAGAACCGTTGAGAAAAAGATGAAGGCCTGGCAACACACATGGGCGTATTATCCAGAAGCTAGCTCAGGACATTCAGGAATGGAGGACCTTTGTTGTTGCCCTACATGACAGGGGTCATAACGGGCAATAGATAGATGGTACGTTACTGGTATTTATTTCATTGATCCCGTAAGGATGAAAGGCAAAGTTAACTTCGGCCAGATTTGAACTTAGAAAGTAAACGACCGCAACTACATGCCGCAAAGCATGTTGTCCGATGCTCTAACGATTCTGCCAACCCACCAAACTTTTTTTATACTGATATAATAACTAAACGGAAGGAAGTTGGATTGGCAGTATTGGTAAATTATTGGAGAAAATGTTTTGCGGCACATTATTACGTTCGGCGATCAAATCCCTTGAAGGCCACCTTTCATTTTTCCAGGTTCAATAAGCAATGCTACACACTATGACACACTTAATGTCCATGACGACTACGTTATCACTACACGTGCCTGTGGAATGGTCCGTTACTTGGGTCAGCCATGTCACACACTGTGCCACACATAATGTCCCTGAGGACTACGTTATCGCTAAACATGACGGTGGAGAGTTCAGCCACTTGAGCCAGCCACTTGAGCCAGCCATATTACACACTGTGCCACATTTAATATCCCTGAGAATTACGTCACGGGTAGCTGTGTCTGTGGAATGCTCAGCCACTTTAGCCAGCCATGTCACACACTGTGTCACAGTTAATCTCCACATGGACGTTAATTACACGAGCTGGCTGTTTGATCTGTCAAATAATATTTTAGATTTAATGTAGCATCTTAGGTTGACTATTACATACATTGACTATTTCCTTGTTTGCTAGTAGAGTCTCTAAGTACATATGAGAGTAAAAGTACTGTACAATGTTTGGTAATAATATTGATTGGTCTGACGATGTGTTGAACCACTTGTTTATGACATTATGGAGTGTATATATATATTGTTATACTTGAGGAGGGTCATATTGTTATAATATTATCAGAAATAATAACAGAAATAATAATATAACAATATGACCCTCCCCAAGTATAACAGTATTTGTTTCGACGCACGATTTCATATAAAAAATCCTTGCAAAACGAATATATCTGTGTGTGTGTGTGTGAAGGCGCGTGGCTGAGTGGTTAGAGAATTGGATTCGCAATCGTGAGGTTGTGAGTTCGATGCCCGGGCGACACGTTATGTCCTTGGGAAAGGAACTTTATTTCACGCTGCTCCTTCTACCTAAAGTTGCGACCGATAGAGAGTATTATCAATTGGCAAGACCAATGGAAACATTGTTTCCTCGGTCCGATTTGACGAAAGTCGATCGACTGTCGTCGATGTATATATATATGTATATATTAAGAAAAATAGAGGTGTAACACACGAGTTGTGATATATTAGTAAAAGGAAAAGAAAATGCTGACAAATGTTTGCTCTAATCAGATTAGAGCAAACATCACGAGCGCTCTATCTCAAAATTATTTTTGAAAAGCATTAGAAATTCGCAACCGGTGAAAACTTAAAACTAAAATTGAATACTAACCAATACTTATTACTAATTTATACTTATACGAGGGTCGGACGCCATGCTTTCCAGCATAGTTACGTCCCTTTGCGATCTGAGTTCAAATCCCGCCGAGGTTGACTTTGCCTTTCATCCTTACGGGGTCGATAAAATAAAGTACCAGTAATGCTCTGGATAATTGCTGGCCTTGTGCTTAAAGTAGAAACAATTACTAATTTATACTTATTCCTAATTAAACTATTTTTCACTGGGAAACATTTGTCAGCATTTATTTTCCTTTTACTAATATATATATATATATATATATATATATATATGCATACCTTGTTTGAGACATTACGGAGTGGAACATGAAATTAGTTATGTCTGTGTTTTTACTACTTCATAAATATATACCTGGACGCAGCATGGCCGAATGGTTAAATTGTTAGGTTCGCAACCACTATGTCCCGAGTTTGAGACCACCGCGTGGCATTAAGTGCAAGGTAAGGCCATTTACCAGAGCCAGGGGGATCAGAGGTCAGCCGAAGCTTTGTGAGTGAATCTGTGAAAGCCCATCAGATGAACTGTACCAGTAATTCAACAGACTGGGTTTCTCACGCGGTGCGTTAATCTAAATTACCCTAACAAAAAATTACCCACGCCTCAAAAAAAAAAACGAACAAAACAAAACCGTTAAGATTAGACGTTTCTGTGAAAAGTTTAACCACTTCCACATTGATTTCACGAGCAGGATCAAATAACTGGAATACTCATTGTCGAAACCAACGGACAAATATAATTGCCCCCCCCCCCCCCCGTCTCTACACACACCACGGTGTTGAGAAGCAGTGCTGATGGATTATATTTGAATATTTTCTAGAATAATTGATTTATTAAGTTTAATATGTAACGACGTTGGCATTGTGAATCCTTATAAAAATCGTTGTTGTCATTGATTGAATTATCAATATTTACAATGAATTCA
>OZ024759.1:15061865-15064365 GCA_964016885.1 Eledone cirrhosa | reverse complement strand
AGAGGGTGGCGAGAAAGAGACATATATATATATATGCATACACACACGTACAGTCATACAGTGTGGCCCAAATGTCACTAAACAGTTTTATATACGTATATTATAATTGTTTCTACTTTAGGCACAAGGCCAGCAATTGCCCAGTGCATTACTGGTACTTTATTTTATCGACCCCGTAAGGATGAAAGGCAAAGTCAACCTCGGCGGGATTTGAACTCAGATTGTAAAGGGACGTACATGCTGGAAAGCATGGCGTCCGACCCTCTACTGATACTGCCAATCTACCGCCCTTCGTATATACGTATATTATAATTTGAAATGATCTAGTGACTTTTGGGTCATCCTCTGGACATCACTACGGTTTCGGTTCTTTAACGTTGATACCATTCGTTCAGTGCACATTGGGACAACAAAACAGGTTGAGACAAGTTACCCAAATATAGATGAAAAAAGTATCCCAGGTGTGTCAAGTAACAAAGAAGGGAGAGAATGGTGTGCAAGAGGTTAGCTAAATGAGAAAAATATAGAAAGGAGAGAAATAGCAACATAGAAGAGAATAATATGGACTCTAGTCCAATGCTTATATATAATCCGTTATCATTCAGCAAAGAGTTATGGCCCTTTATAGTCTGAGTTCAAATACCGCCGAGGTTAACTTTGCCTTTCATCCTTGATGTCTTAGTGGTTAGAGCATTGGGCTTGCAATCGAAAGGTTGTGAGTTCGAATCTCGGACCGGGTGATGTGTTGTATCCTTGAGCAAGACACTTTATTTCACGTTGCTCCAGTTTACTCAGCTTTACAATGCAAATGAGTTGCGATCCGGCCAAATATATGGGTGGCCGTAGTTCCAGCTGCACGCATCGAAAGACTGGTGTAGTGGTTCTGAGAACAATGCGGCTTTGCAGATGATATGATCAATGCAAATTGACAATGGAAAGGCGCTCCCGCTCGTGTGAGAAGAGAACTATTGACCTTCAGGAGAAGCAGCTACCCCTGATTGTATTCAGCAACCGAAACAAATATGAAGTCCACCAAATCCAATGCTCCTAGGAACGGCTCTGGTTCTTCTTATTTGCAAGTGTAAACTCGGCCAGATTAGATTACATTTCATTCTTATGGGGTCGATAAAATCAAGTACCAGTAATACACTGGAATAATTGCTGGCCTTGTGCCAAAAGTAGAAACAATTATATTATCTTATTGCCTTCTTTAGAGCGGATAGGTTGGCAGTATCAGTAGAAGATCGGACGCCATGCTGTAAAGCATGAAGTTATGGCCCTTTACGTTCTGAGTTCAAATCCCGCAGAGGTTAACTTTGTCTTTCATACTTCCGGAGTCGATAATGAAGTACCAGTCTCGAACTGGGGTCGATTTAATCGATTCCCCCCACCTTAATGGCTGGCCTTGTGCCTATATAAAAAAAAACATTCTTTTCTTGCTTTCTGTCATCAGACTGAGGCCATACTGGGGCAAAGCCTTGATTTAGGTGATCATATCCATCTCAAGTCATTATATCGATCTTTTTTTCTGTGGAAACATCAGATGTCATACACACATACCTGTGTGTATGTATATATATTAAAGACACACACACAGACAGACAGACCGAGTAAGTTTGTATGTTCGTCAATGCAAGTTGAAAGTCGTTGGCTGCTTTTTTTAAAGTTGAAGTTGTTTATGATGTTGTTGTTGTTGTTGTTGTCGTTGATGCTGTCATTGTTGTTGTAGTAATTGTTGATACTGTTGTTGTTGCTGTTCTTGTTGTAGCTGTTATTGTTGATGATGTTGTTTCTAATGTTGATGCTGTTGTTGCTGCTGTTGTTGTTGTTGTAGCTGTAGTTGTTATTAAGGTACATTATCAGCTGAGGTGAAGCAGGTATGTCATCAAACACAAACTCACCATGACCGCAACATCTTTTTCTATATACAGAGAGATTCCGTTACAACGAAATTCACGGGGTATAAAGAAAAATTCGTTGTAACGAACAATTCTTTATAATGAGATCGACCTAACACATCGAGCGTGTGGCCGGGGATTGAAAAAAAATTCGTTATACTGAAAAATTCGTTATAATGGTATTCGTTATAACGGAATTTTACCTGTATCTAACTAGATTTGCTCAAATATTTAAGGCAAAATCTCTCGTTTATTTCTTTTAATGTCCTTCACCTTCTCTCCTTTCTCTCTCTTTCTTAGGTAGCCAAATAATCTTTGCTTATTCCTTTCTTTTCCTTTCATTCCTGGCATTTATAATCCTTTCCTCTACTTTCCTATACAACCAGATCTACTTTTCTTTACCTCTTCCCCCTCTTTTCATTGCTTAATTTTGTTTTTATCTTTTGTCTCCATACTTCCATCATTGTATATGACTTCTTTTTGTAAAAATATAGCTGATATACGTTCATGTATAATTGATTTCTTTTAAACATCGTAGGTTTGTCATGAAAAAGGTTCTTTTTTTCATTAACAAAAGATCATACGGTATGTTATGAGAAAGA
>OZ024759.1:15051865-15056865 GCA_964016885.1 Eledone cirrhosa | reverse complement strand
ATATATGTGTATACATAGCTATGTATATATATGTTTGTATATATATATGTATATATATGTTTGTATATATACATGTATATATGTGTATATATATGTATGTATATATAAGTATGTATATATGTGTATATATATGTGTATATATATGTATGTATATATGTGTATATATGTATATATGTGTATATATGTGTATATATGTACGTATATATCTGTGTATATTCTTTTGGTTTTATAATTTTACAATTTTTTTACCAATAGAGAGAGAGTCGGTTTCTAACATAAACACAAGACTCTCTCTTTGGAATTTACACATTATCATCTAGGTAGATATGTTAGCATGCATGCATGTGTAGATATGGATGTTATTGTATGTGTGGATGTGGATGTTTTGAGGTGCATGTGTGCATGTGTATATGCAGTTATTAGATGCAAAATCTTTGGAATGTTTTACATATTTTTACTGTTCCATTAATGGACTGTACTCGTAATTTCCTAACTATTTGTGTTCTTTCTGTTCCTGTGAAGCCCTGCTTCTCAAGATTTGTATTGAGGCAGTTACTAACATACCCCAGTGCGCCAATAATCGCAGGCATAAATCTGAAGGTGTAATCAGGGTGGAGTATTTGCAGATTTCTCATCAGTTCTGCATAAATATTCTCCTTTTCGCTAATCTTTGATATTATATTTGCATCTGCTGGGCAGCTAATTTCCACTACTGTGCATTCTTTCTTCTTCCTGTCCCATAATATCTGGTCTGTTATGCCTGCATTTTACTGGGGTTTTTACTGAAACATTCCACCAGAACTCTTTCATATTATGTACGTGGATGTCTTCCACATTGCTGTAGCTTTTAATGTGTTTATTCTCGGGGCTATCATTTTTACGGACTGCATCGTACAGTGTTTTGGCCACTACATCATGCCTCATAGGTAGATAGTACCGCGATGACATCTTTGGACAGCTGCTGATGACATGGGTGATATCCTCGATGTTCGTTCTGCAGAGTCTGCACCTGTTATCACATCTAAGTGATTTGCCTGCATCCCTATCTATTTTGTGAATCAGGTATTTCGTGCTAATCTCCTGTTCTTGAATTGCAAAAGCGTATCCTTCAAAGTGGGAGCCAATATAGCGGTTGTTGGTCCAAGATAGACTACTTTCCTTATCTATATTGCTCTCACTCTGGAGTTTCCTGGCAACATATCCATGAATGATTTTTTGCTGATAAGCATGCAGCTTTTCATCCATGGATTCACTGCGATACTGATGAGCGACTTCCATGGGTGTGAGTTTTTGATTATCACACAGGGAATATCTCTCGAGGAGTTCCTTCCCAACTATCATGATCTTATTTGTTTCATGCAGATAGACTTGCTCGAGAGACAGGCTCCTACGCTTCGAGGTTCGTAGATGTAGTCGGAGGGATATGATGTGACATTCAAATGTTGTCTGGACTGATGTTAGTCTTCTGCTTCCCTGCTTACGTTTCAAGTAAAGGCAGTCTATGTCACTGTTGATGTGAAAGTTTCCGGTGTCGTTTAGTATTTTTCGTGTTCCAACATCAACTGCTCAGATTTGGTCTATCGTCCAATTGAGTATTCCAAACGTTGGTGTTAGGACAGGCACAGCAAACACACCGTGAGCCACTGTTTTGTTTTGCGCAGAGAGTTCCGATGACCAGATCTTTCTTAATCGGGTGTAGTATCCCCTGGTTACACGTTCCTTATTACAGATACCATTATAGGATATGTTCTCATCTATCCCCAGGTATCTGTAGCAGTCCTCATCAGATATCGGTGAAACAGTTAGGCCATTGATGACAAGGTTGCTAGATTGGGTTGTTGTTTTTCCCCGCTTTACAGTCATGTATGAGCATTTATTTTGGCCAAACTCCATTCCTATATCCTTTGAGAACGTTGTAACCAGGTCAAGATTTTTCTTCATCCCATCCATGTTCTTGGCATAGAGTTTCAGATCATCCACACATAAATAATGGGTTAGGTTCGTTTTTCTGTCCTCCCGTGAGCCAATGATGTATCCCTCACATTTCTTGAGCAGAAAGGACAAGGGGTTTAATGACAAGATGAATAGTATCACAGAGAGACTGTCTCCCTGAAATATATCCCTGCGATATTTTATTTTATCAGTGAAAATAGAGTCCCCCCTCTCTGTATTTAACCTTAGGATAGTAGCCCAAGAAGAAGACAGCTTCTCTATGGCTCTGACAATAATGTCAGGGACTTTAGCAATCTGGAGGGCCTCTATCATCCAAGAGTAGGGAACAGAATCGAAAGCTTTCCTGTAGTCCAGCCAGACTGTAGCCATATTCTTCCTAAGTTGTCGCACCTCCGACATCGCAGTTTTGTTGATTAGGAGTTGTTCAACACACCCCCAAACCCCTTCCTTTCCAGCTGCTTGTTCATCTGTGATGATGTTATTATTTTCACAGTGATCTTGGAAAAATAGGTTCAGGAAGGCTGTATACATCTTATACATCAAGTTCTGGCATGCAATGGGTCGGTAGTTTTTTGCCAAGTGGGTGTCTTTGTTCTTGGGAACCAGTAATGTTTGTGCTAATGTCAACCATTCTGGTATAAGTGTATCTCCCTTAAGAACTTGTTGGTAGAGGTCAGTAAGATACCTCCGATAGAATATCAGTTTTGTGTACCAGTAGCCAACAATCATGTCTCTTCCTGGTGTTTTCTTATCTTGGAGGTTTCCTATCACAATCTCAAGGGTACCCTCACTTATTTCGTATGTTTTTGTTGTAGTGTAGGAGCAATAGTTCTTTCAGATTTCTCTTAGCCACACTGCATCTTGGTTGAAAGTCTTCTTTTCACCTCACTCCAAAAGGAATCTATGTCTTTCTGGGATGGGGCCTCAGTGACACTTATTATTTTGTTCTTCATATATGTATATATATGTATGTATGTCTATATGTATGTATATATGTGTATATACAAAGATTGTATATATATATATATTTGAAAAAGGAAGTAAGGTTCTATCCAAAACAGTGGTTATAGAGAAAAGGTGAAATTGGAAATAGCACGGAAAATATATTTAAGGGAGTGTTTTTCTTTTGTTCTTCCTACTTTGCTTCGTCACTTTGACGAATAAAAAAAAGAAAAACAGCCACATCCCCTTAAATATAATTTTCCATGCTATTTCCAATTTCACCTTTCTCCCCTCTCCTCTCCTCTCCCCCCTCCCCTTCTCTCCACTCCCCCCAACCCCTCTCTCAACTCTCTCCCCCTCTCTCTCGAAAAATATATGGCTATGTATTTATATGTGTGTTTGTATATTATCTTTATATATCTTTACGTGTGTATGATCATTGAAATGTGTATACGTCACAGCTTGTATACGGGTACGCCATTATGTCTTTGTGTTTGTGCGATTGGGTCGTGTATGTATGTACATATATACATATATATATATACATATATACATAAGTGTATATATGTGTATGTATATATATATAGGTATATGTTTAAATGTATATATGTGTGTATATATGTTTCTATGTATATTTATATGTAAGACTTTGTGATTGTATGTATGTATATATGTTTGTATGTATATATGTATGTAAGAATTTGTGATTGTGTGTATATATTTATGTATTTATGTATATATGAATGTAAGTATTTGAGATTGTATGTATGTATGTTTGCATGTATATATGTATGTAAGTATTTGTGATTGTATGTATGGATGATGACCCCTTAGCCTTTGTCAAGGCAGAATTCTAGGAGAAGGAAAACTCTGATATAACACCTGCAACCCTGATGGTATCCAATGATGTTGACCTGTTCTTCTTTTTGGTAAATATCATCTTGGTTAAGAGAGTGGGACTGGCTTTGTGCAGTGCCTTTGCTCACTATAAAAGCTTCACAGCACAGGCATTGCTTTATATCTGGAGATCTCTCTGCACTTGTCATCACATGGTACCATGGGCCCTGCACTATGTGTCAATAATGGTCACAAGTGTAGTCTTTGTACCAGAGTTTTCAAGTCGCTGGCTGGACTAAAGTCACATTCGTTCAGCGCATCGGTAGGGGTTCTCCTACATGGATATAAAGTAGTGGCCGTACTCGAAAACGAGTTGGCAGCCACCATGTATGGATGTATATATGTCTCTATGTATATATGTCAGTATTTGTGATTGTATGTTTGTATGTATGTTTGTATGTTTATATGTCAGTATTTGTGATGTGATTGCATGTATGGATGTATATATGTTTGTATGTATATATGTATATATTTGTGATTGTATGTATTTGTGATTGTATGTGTGTATCTATGTATCTGTATGTGGTATTTTTCTCTATCTATTAGTTAATTATTGACGAGAAGAAAATAATTCCAGCATCCTACTGAGACAAAAATCATAGCTGTGCCTCTTGGTGGGGTTTCTATAAAGATAAAAGGCTGAAACCAAATAAATCAGGGATGAAAGGGAAAGTGTGTTCGGCGGGATTCTAACTAAAAAGACCATAGAAAAAAACCCTGAATGAGGTGTAAATATACACAGTATTGCTGAAGAAAAAGATGGCGTCAGGTGGTTCTGAACACTGAATGTTAAGGAAGAAATTAAAATAATTGTTTCTAGTTTAGGCACAAGGCCAGCATTTTGAAGGGAAGGGGAAAGTTGATTAAATCGACCACAGTACGCTACTGGTACTTTATTTTATCGACCCCGTAAAGATGAAAGGCAAAGTTAGCCTGACGGTATTTGAATTCAGAACGTAAAGAGCCGTAACTCGATGTCGCAAAGCATGTTGTCCAGCGCTCTACCGATATTGCCAAAAATAATTGTTTTTACTTTTGGCACAAGGCCATCAATTACCCCAGTGAATTACTGGTGCTTTATTTTATCGACCCCGTAAGGAAGAAAGGCAAAGCTAACCTCGACGGGATTTGAATTCAGAACGTAAAGAGCCGTAACTCTATGTCGCAAAAGATGTTGTCCGGCGCTGTACCGATATTGCCAAAAAATA
>OZ024759.1:15044365-15046865 GCA_964016885.1 Eledone cirrhosa | reverse complement strand
CAACTTCCGGCCCATAACTCTGCTAAACACAGAGTTACAGATTTTGGCCAAGGTGTTGGCAAAGAGGCTGGCGCTTGTCGTCGAGAACCTGGTGGGAGAAGCGCAGACATGCGCGATCCCGACCAGGTCCATACACGACAACCTCCACCTCATGCGATACATCATAGAGAGGGTAGGGTGTAAACCCGGCTTCGGTGGGGCCCTGATCAACTTGGATCAGTCTAAGGCTTTCGATAGGGTTGACCATCGTTACCTGGATGCGGTGCTCGAGGCGGCAGGCTTCGGACCCGTGTTCAGGGGCTGGATTGCTGCAATGCACAACAGCAACATCTGCTCAAGGGTCAAGGTGAACGGTTACCTCTCGGAGCCGTTCCATATTACGCGATCCATTCGACAGGGATGCCCTCTCTCCTCCCTTCTGTACGTACTGACTCTCGAGCCACTACTGCGGAAGCTGGAGCTATTGCAGGGCATCCCTCTGGAACCGGGACTGCGGAAAGCGGCGTCGGCCTACGCCGACGACGTGACAGTAATGGTGTCGAGCGCCTCGCAAATCGAGGAAGTCGGCACCTTACTAAAGGAATACGAAAGTCTCACAGGAGCGAAGCTGAACCGGGACAAGTCCATCGGTTTGCAACTCGGATCGTGGAGAGGCAGACCGATGCCTTCCGATGGCGTCGTCGGACGCTGGACGGAAGGACCGGTAAAGCTGCTCGGGGTCTGGTTTGGTCCGGACCTCCAGGTGGAGAAGAACTGGAACGAAGTGACGGCCAAGGTGTTTGCACTCACCCAGAAGTGGGCCGAGTGCAAACTATCCTTGAAAGGTCGAGCGGAGGTGGCGAACACTTTTATAGCGTCCGCCATCTACTACCGCTTGACCGTCGTGCCTTGTCCAGCCAAAACGCTCGCCAAAATGGAGCGCGCCCTCTTCCGATTCCTTTGGAAGAGGCGGGCTCCTTTGGTAAGAAGATCCATCTGCTGCCAACACCCTTCTAACGGAGGGCTGGGGATGCCGTGGTTGACGATGCGCAAACACGCGCTCAGGCTGCGGCATCTCTACGTATTCCTCACCGGACAACCGGTGTGGGCCCCGTTCGTGAGGCGAGCCTTCCCACGACTCGTCTCGCTGACCGAGCTGCAGTCCTGGGTCAAGCAGAGACCGAGGAAAATGGGCGACTGGCACATCGAATGTGCTCAGGCGCTCACAGCCCTCTGGCAGGCGGACCCGGCGATCAGTGGAGACTCCACTTCGTCATTCTATAGAGGGTTGGTCCGCAGCAAGTGCGACGACGCGCTCGGTGAAACTCTGGGCGTGGAGGAAGATGAACTGGCCAGTCTGTTCGGTAGGACCTTCCGCCCGGGACCGATGGACAACTTCCAAAAGTCCCTGGCCTGGCAGTGCTACCGAGGAGCTCTACCAGTTCGAGACAAGCTCTACAGACATGGGCGCCCGGGCAGGGACCCTGCAAAAAAGATCTGTCCGAGGTGCGTGCGAGACGAAGAAACCGTCGCGCACGCATTCATACACTGCCCGGGCGTCACTGACCTGTGGGGCTATGTGGAACGACTATTGTCGCGGGTGGGACCAATCCAGTTGACCACCGAGTCCATTGTCATGATCAAACCGCCACCCTCCTTCAAAAACGAAGGAGAGGCGGTTTTCCTTTGTGTGATAGCTATGGCGAAAGAGGTTGTATGGTGGACAAGGTTGAAAGGGCTGAGGTCAGACACCTTTCTCTCCGGCCAACAACTGATTCTTTTTTTCAAATACCACTTTGGAAGAAGAATCAGGATGGAGAGAGAGGTGCTGTACCCCAGCAAGTTTTATGAAAGGTGGGTGAAAGTGGCGAGAATGGCCCGAGTGAATGGGCCTTCTCTCTATATCAGCCTGTAGGTTGAGGAAAAGGAGGAGGAGAGGAAAGGAGTACAAGCTCTTCGTACTCCTGGAGATGAGGGTTGCACATTTTTTTCGGGGGTCTGTGTTACCCATATAAACTGTCTCCCTCTATTGGGGAAAATCGACTAACTTTTAAATTCCATCTGTGATAACATTTTACACGTTTTTATTGTATGTAAACTTCCCCCTTTGTATTTGTCCCCTTCTTTTGTGCCCCTGTGGCTAATAAAGAAATATATCTATCTATCTATCTATCTATCTATCTATCTATCTATCTATCTATCTATCTATCTATCTATCTATCTAACTAAATGGAGCGCGCGCTCTTCCAATTCCTTTGGAAGAGGTCGGATTCTTTGGCGTGAAGATCCATCTGCTGCCAAAACCCTTCAAACGGAGGGGGGCTGGGGATGCCGTGGCTGACGATGCGCAAACACGCGCTCAGGCTGCGGCACCTCCACGTATTGCTCACCGGACAAACGGTATGGGCCCCGTTCGTGAGGCAAGCCTTCCCACGACTCGTCTCGCTGACCGAGCTGCAGTCCTGGGTCAAGTAAAGACCGAGGAAAATGGGCGACTGGCACATCGAATGTGCTCAGGCGT
>OZ024759.1:15019365-15039365 GCA_964016885.1 Eledone cirrhosa | reverse complement strand
ACTCTTTAGATTTTAGTCTTTGTATTGATTATTCACACACACACATACACACACACACACATACATATATATATATAAATATATATATATATATATACGATATTAAATAAATGGAAACTATATTTATAAAACCATATTTATTTCATTATATATATTTCAGGGATATCATATTAACAATATGTTATGCCTTCCTCAGACAAAATACAATATAGACAGTTTTATAGATAAATAGATTTGACATACCGTTCAACATCGACTTGTATTTGAAAAAGTTGATTTTCAAATACAAGTCGATGTTGAACGGTATGTCAAATCTATTTATCTATAAAACTGTCTATATTGTATTTTGTCTGAGGAAGGCATAGCATATTGTTAATATGATATCCCTGAAATATATATAATGAAATAAATATGGTTTTATAAATATAGTTTCCATTTATTTAATATCGTAAATATACTCCAAATACTTGTTGAGTGCTTTTATATCAGTTATAAATATTTACTAGTTGTAACCCAACAATTTAAATAAAACTTTGCATATATATATATATATATATATATATATATATATATATATATATATATATATATATATATATATATATATATATATATATATATATATATATATATATAAACGGATAAAATGAAACGAAGTTTCATTTCCCACTCTTAGGACGGCTGCTACTTAAATATAAGTATGTATACGTACATGCATATATGTATACAGACGTACAGTAGTATATATATATATATACATACATACATGCACACATATATATATGTACGTATGGATTCACCAAACATTTATTGTAATGCTCGGTGTGTTTGTAAACAAACATCCCGTATTAAGCCGTAGTGTACACACACACACACATATATATATATATATATATATATATATATAATAAACGCCCTGAAAGAATTTAATTTTCTTGATTTAGGGCGCCGACACAAAATATTATGATGATCTCCCTTGAAAACGAATGTTCAGAGACGGCCGCCAATGTACCTTAGCTGGCACGGGCACAAGCCCTGAAATAACGTCGTTGTGACGCTAACGTTTTTAACCACGTACCATGTCTATTATATATGTGATTTATAAGCAAGCGTTTAAAGCCAACGCAGGTCTATCAAGATTTTAGTTTTCCAATTTGTCGTTAGATGTCAGTAAATGTCGCTGCACGCAACTGGAATGATATGCGACATTTATGGCGGCTGGAATGATGAATAGAAATGTTGCGTGGATACTGTTCGCCCGCATATGTATATGAGAGCGTGTAGGTGCGTATGATTCATTATATGTGTGAATATATTTGTCAGCATGTATCTCTGTGTGTGGTTTAATATGTGAAGACATTGCATCTTTATTTGGTACTGTATTGGCATGAGTGGGCATTGACTGTATGTGTGTGTGTATGTACGTATGAATGTATGTATGTATGTATGTATGTATGATGTTTGTTATCTTAGATTTTAGTTATGCGTATGGGTAGACAAATTAATGTTTATGTATGTGTGTATGTTTGTGTTTACTTCATTTATTGTATGTATGCATGGGTGTGTGTATATATATATATATATATATATATATATATATACACAGACATACACACGCATATACAGGTGTGTGTTCATGCGAGTTTGTATGCATATATATATATATATATATATATATATATATATATATATATATATATATATATATATATATATATATATATATATATATACACACATATACACGTGTGTGTTCGTACGAGTTTGTATACATATATATACTGACACGTACATGTGTGTACATATATACATATATATATATATACTCTAACCTCGCGCCTCATCACTTCTCACATTCCCCCTTCACTCCACCTTCACTCCACCTCCCTCCACCTTCACTCCAGCCACACTATTTAATCCTCATACTTCACCTTTCGCTCATTACTCAAACCTCTCTTTGCCACTCCTCCTGGCCTAAATAAAACAACAACCTAAACACAAACCCACAATGGCTGACTTCTGTGATTTAATGGGGTTTAGTATGTCTGTGTAAAATAAATCTTTCCTTTGTTGGACTTTATTGATGGAAGGTGGTGGTAGTGGTGGTCATGTTGGGATGGTAATAGTGGTGGTGTTGTCATGATGATATTGGTATCTAGCACAAAGTATAAAATGTGTTTGAAATTGAACTACGATGAGATTAACCTTAATATATAACTGGTACTTTGCACTGTCTAAAAAAAAAGGTGACGTGTTTCACGTCACATCTAAAATGTCTTTGATCATAGGTTTGCCAGATGAAGAATGTCCAGGGAGGGGAGAGTCTTGTGTGCCAAATGAAAGGTACCCTGTGGGTGGAGAGTTACGTGTGCAAGATAAAGGGTGGCCACGGAGGGAGAGGTTCGTGTGCCAAATGAAAGGTGCCCTGTGGGTGGAGAGGTACTTGTGCAATATGGTGCCCAGGGAGGGGAGAGGGTCGCGTGCAATATGAAGGGTCTCCAGGAGGGCAGAGGTACTTGTGCAAGATAAAGGGTGTCCAGGGACGGGAGAGGCTTGTGTGCTCGATGAAGGGTGTCAAGGGAGTGGAGAGGTACATGTGCCTGATAAAAGGTGTCTAGTGAGAGGGGAGATACAATAACAGCAACAACAACAACAACAATGCTACACATTTCGGCTGACGTAGCTGGTGGTAGAGCCTCCAAGGAGGAAATGCAGTATATGATGCGGCCCTTTGTGTTCTGAGTTCAAATTCTACTGTAGTCTTCTTATAGTACGTCGCTCAGTTTAAGATCCTCACCTCGCTCTGAAAAATACGAGAAAGTTCTAATAAAGGACTGAAAGCTTGAAATCAGTCGTATGTTTGTTATATGCTAATACGCACATACACAAACACACATCTATATGTACGTGTGTTGGACCCCCAATTCCTTAGGATGTCGTAGGGACGCCATAGTTGCATACAGTGTTTCTGCGGCATTTTTTAAAGACCTGGTGGAGCCCATCTCCCCCCTCCCCAGGTCTATATATATATGTAATGTTTGTGTGTATGTGTATATATCTTTGTCTGAATATATGTGTGTGGGTGTAGAAATATCTATCTATCTATCTATCTATCTATCTATCTATCTATCTATCTATCTATCTATCTATCTATCTATCTATCTATTACATATATATATATATATATATGTATCTATCTATCTATATATATATATATATATATATATATATATATACGTGTGTATGTGTATGTATGCATGTGGGTGTATATATATGCATGTGTGTATGTATATATGTATGTTGCTAGACGGAACAAACTAAGTTTAATATATAAATATACAGAGAAACGGTTACAGGTATTCAAATTCAAATTCAGTGTTTTTGTAATGAAGTAAATAAATATATATATATAAAAAATAATTTAGAAACTAAAGAAAATCAATATATATATCACATTAAATTTACATGAGTTTGAATTTGAGAGAAAGGAAAAAAAATATTAATCACGTGGTAGGAAATATTGCGGAAGCAAGATAGACTTTTGAAGTAAACCCTCCAAGAGATTTTTAAAATACTGCATTAGTGAAGAAGTAAAACGAATTGACAATTCTATTAACCAAGTCGAAAAATGTATTAACCGACTTTCAAACTATAATAATCTCGTTGAATCTTAATTTAAAATATGTTTAAAATAATTATTACTGCAGTTATAATGTGAAATATTTTCAACGCATTAATAAAAAGGAAAGAAACGAAAAAAAGAAATCTCAATTTTACTTTATATTACTTCATATTAATGGTGTTGGCATTTGGATGCGCCTATATAAGAATTTATGCGCCACTTAAATTAGGAAACGTAAGGCGTTCTTTCCCTTTTCTCAAAAGAAGTGACCATGAACTGTTCGAAAATACGAGCATCTTATTTAAACAAATAACTGTTTAAATGATTAACCTAGTTATTGTAAAGCCACGTAAAGAAACTCACGCGGTACACACACACATAGGATGTTTCCTTGGTCCGATCTAATAGACAGATAGTATCCGAAATGAAAATATCAATGGAAACATTGTTCCCTCGGTACAATCAGATGACCATCTGATATTATCAGCAATGAAAAGACCAATGGAAACATTGTTTCCTTAGTCCGATCTAATAACAAGCAAATAGTTTCAGTGATGAAAAGACCAATGGAAACACTGTTTCCCTGGTCCAATATAACAACTACCAGGTATCAGCAGTGGAAAAATAAATGGAAACACTGTTTCTCTGGTCCGACCTAACAACTATTAAATATTAGCAATGGAAAGACCAATGGAAACATTGTTTCCCTGGTCCGATCTAACCACTAATAGATATTAGCAATGAAAAGACTGCTATGGAAACATTGTTTCCCTGGTCCAATCTAACAACTGCCAAATATCAACAATGAAAAGACCAATGGAAGCATTGTTTGCCTGGTCCGATATAACAACTACCAGATATCAGCAATGGAAATAACAATGGAAACATCGTGTCCCTGGTCCGATGTAACAACTATTAGATATTAGCAATGAAAAGATCATTGGAAACATTGTTTCCCTGGTCCAGTCTAATAATCAGCAGATACTATCAGCAATGGAAAGACCAATGGAAACATTACTTCCCTGGTCCGATTTGAGAGTGTCTTGTTCCCATTATTTTCCATGGTTGGTGGATTGGCAGTATCGGTAGAGGGTCGGACGCCATGATTTCCAGTATAGTTACGTCCCTTTACGATCTGAGTTCAAATCCCGCCGAGGTTGACTTTGCCTTTCATCCTTACGGGGTCGATAAAATAAAGTACCAGTAATACACTGGGTAATTTGCTGGCCTTGTGCCTAAAGTAGAAACAATTATTTTCCATGATGGATTGGCAGTATCGGTAGAGGGTCGGACGCCATGCTTTGACGCACAGAGTTATGGCCCTTGCCATTCTGAGTTCAAATCCTGCCGAGGGTAACTTTGCCTTTCATCCTTACGGGGTCGATAAAATAAAGTACCAGTAATGCACTGGGAATAATTGCTGGCCTTGTGCCAAAAGTAGAAACAATTATTTTCCATTTTCCTCTTTTATTTCTATTGCAGTAGAACGAATTACATCTTCATGTTTCTCAGGCGTGGATAGTTTTGTCTTCAGTGTTTGTAGAATTCCGTTCCTAAGTTTTCTTCCCATCTTCTTCTGTAGTTAGTCTTTTATTACTTTTTTTTTCTGAGATAATTCTTCCCACTATTCATGTCTTTGATTGATGTTCGGAATAATATTTTTTATCACCATTCTACAAACCTGTCGCCGCGGGGCAAACATGGTGAGAATTTCCTGCCAATTAGATTTCAATATATAATAATTCTACGTAGAACAAGATAACAATTACATTTATGTATGTATTTGTATAAATGTATCTGTATCTGTATGGATGGGTGATGTGCGTTAGTGTGTGTACATGTGTATGAGTGTGTGTGTGTGTGGGGGGGGGGGGGGGGTTGGCGAGTGTACGTAGGCGTGGGTCTTTGCGTGTCTCATTTGATTATTTCTGATAATGTTATTGTAAACATGTGTCGGTACGACGCACATGTAACCACATATATACATATATACGCCAGCATGCACACACACACACATGCACAAACAAACGCACACACACACACATATGCACACTCACATAGAAATATATATATATATATATATATATATATATATATATATATATATATATATATATACATATATATATATACACAGACACACGCACGCACACACAAATCCACATGTACACACACACACATATATATATATATACATATATATATATATACACGCACATATGTATGTGTGTCTATAAGTGTATATATGAATACACACACACACATATATATATATATATACACACACACATACACACACATACATATATATATATCATTTATTATTTATATGATTATGTGTCCCATTAGTAAAGAAGATTTATTATGTAGGAAAATCTGACATGTTTGTATGTAGGTACGTGACAGTCTGTTGTAGTATGTGACAAATTGAAAAACATACACTCACCTATTGTTGACTTATTCATATCAACAAATATACCGATTTTCACTAGAAATTCTTTTCATTGTTAAATGCTTAAGGGGTCAATATTAACATATTCTTAACCTTATTTTTACGATGGTTTCCTTTCAAAACACTTGTGTATGTGATGTAGTTGTAGTAGTGGTCGTTGTGGTGTGTGTTTATTCTATTTGTTTATTGTTTAGTCAGAGGTGGACTGCGGCGGTGAATTGACAGAAAGAATGCTGTATTGTATCAGTTCCGGGGTCTCTGCTCTATGAGTTTAAATACCGAAGGGATGTGTAGTTTACCTTTCATTCTTTTGAGGTCGATGAAAAATGTACCAGCCAACCACTAGGCTCGATTCTTCCTCTATCTCTCTTTCTCACATTCTCTCTCATTTTTATCCTTCTCTGGAAGAAATCTTCTGTGTTCAAACCTGCCGAAGGAATGGGCCCAGTCAGGCTTTAAATGTTCTAGAAAAACGGTATGCCACTACAGTGCCCTTACGACTCCATCACTGCATCTTATAACTGCATGTACACATGTACAGATAGAAAGCATATGCACATGTACACATATAACTCAAAACATCCACATCCACACATACAATTACATCCATACCTGCACCCACATGCATGCATGTCTGCATGCATGCATATCTACCTAGTTGATGTTGTTTAAATTCCAACGAGAGAGTCTTGTGTCTATGTTAGAAACCGACTCTCTCTCTCTCTCTCTCTCTCTCTCTCTCTCTCTCTCTCTCTCTATTAGTAAACATTTATAAAATTACAAAACCAGAAGAAGATACATACAACCTGTGTGCTTAGTAAATTCATATTCCCGCCAATTTACCTTGAATCTCTATCTTAAAGAAGTATAGATACATGTTCAGTCGGCAAAATAAAGTTTGTGTGTGTGTGTGTGTGTGTGTGTGTGTGTGTGTGTGTGTGTAGTTGTTGGGTTTCCATCAGTTATGTTGAAAAGCGTTCCAACTGATTCTATCAACAGAAAAGCACGCTCATAAAAGTAACGTGCAAGTGGTTGAACATTCGACAGACACGTGCACTCTCATCGTAACAGGTAGTTCCATGATGTACCACAGTATCTATTTTTCAAAGCGGGGCTAAAAAGAGCAAGACTTAATGTTTAGTGTGTTAGATGCATGGTTAGACGGTGAATTAATGTTATAAACAGAAACAACAAAGGAAACTACATAGACCAATGAAGAAATATATTAGTTTAACGCTTGTTATAGTAGGGAATCCCACCGAAGTCAACTTTGCCTCTAATCCTTTCGAGGTCGACACAAAAGTACCAGTCTAGTACTAGGGATCGATTCTTCCTCTATATTTCTTTCTCACTCCCTCTCTCTCACTTTCTATCTTTCTCTGGAAGAAATCTGTTGTATTCAGGCTTGGAGAGGGATGGGCTCCGCCAGGTGTAAAATGTCCAAGAAACGCCGACTACGACTCTGTCAGGAGTAAAACGAAGAACAATTTTTTTGAAAGAGAAGCTATTAAGTAATCTATATATATAAAACTGAGGATGTGTGTGTGTGTGTGTGTGGGTGTGTGTGTGTGTGTGTGTGTGTGTGTGTGTGTGTGTGTGTGTATGTGTGTGTATGTGTGTGTGTGTGAATCCCTAAAACTTGAGAAGTACCCAACCGACTTTTTCAAACTTTACATGTGTATACGTATGTTTCAGGGAGTGTTATGCACATTAAAAATTCAACTTTTTGATCCCATAGGGCCCGCATTAGGTGAAAAACCGCGTTTTTTCAGCTTTTTAGATTTTTTTGAGGCGTTACGTCAGACAGATTTCCTTGAAATTGTAACTATGTATTAGTCAGTCACATACGGTAAGCAAAGAAAATCCAACCTTTTTATGGCCTAGGCCCCCATTAGGTGAAAAACTTCATTTTTTCAGCTTTTTAGGGCTTCTTTGAGGCGTGACGTCTAGCTGATTTTCCCGAAATTTCAAGGCATAATATGCATATAAAAAAATTCATCCCCTAGGGCCCGCATTAGGTGAAAACCTGCCTTTTTCTTGCTTCATCGAGGACAATCTTAAAGATTATCCAGCCACCAGCGTATTCGGTTTATTTTCTTTACATATTGTCCAGGCATGCAGTTTTTCCACGATTAGGTCTGTTGGCGGCCTGCGTTCCAAAATACCTTATCCCGTGCAACGCCGGGTACCACTGCTAGTAATTATATAATACTCATATATATAAGAAACTCACTCAGATGGTGGATGGGTGCTACACGAGAATGCTGAGGATGGCTCTGAACATTAATCAGTATACACTGAGGATGAAAAGCTCAAAAGTGACACATAGGAGACTGAGGTTAGTTGGACATGTTCACCGGCATCCAGAGTTGAGATTGTACTCAGTGCTCCTGTGGGAGCCCCTACATGGACACACTGGAACAGAAGACCGAGGTTAACATATGTTGATGCCCTAAGGACAGACACTGGTCTGTTGGAGACGCAGGACATGGCAGCGATAATGAGGGACAGAGACCGCTGGAGAGAACTCGTCCATGGATCTCAGGAATTTTACCCGCCCTAGAATATATATATATAGGGAGTGTAACGCGGAGTTACTGTAGGTTTACCTGGGTGAGCACTCGTCGATGTTTAGGTTCACATCAGTATCGAGGTGTAGAGCCAGTCAGAGTGTATAATGATACAAGGACGAATGGTTACCCGCATCATTACGTTATTTGTTGGTGGCACGTGTTTCGCTACTGATCAGCTCAAGGTTCGAATTGTATCGATCTGGTTCGACTCTGGAATCAAAAGATTGTCGGACTTCTGTAGTAGTTATATATATATATATATATATATATATATATATATATATATATATATATATATATATATATATATATATATATATAATATATAAGATCAAAAGATGGTTAAAAGAGTTCGATGTATTTTATTATGCGCATTTCAAACACAAATATCATCATGCAATAACATTTGTGTTTTCATCAGATAAAATAGGAAGACATGATATGAAGGTTAAAAATACTTGTGGATAGTGCAGTTTTAAATCAACATATCTTTTGATCTTATATATTATGTATACTCCAGTCCTACAAACTGTAGAGTGCTTCTTATCCGATATCTGCATTGCTTTATTGTACTACAATAAAACTCACCTCCTACATATATATATATATATATATATATATATATATATATATATATATATATATATATATATATATATATATATATTTATATATGAATCACTACCTCTCTACGGACAACTGGCGCTGCACACCAGGTCCGAACAGAGAGGAGAGCAGAACTCCCACTGTCATCGCCTCCATCTCTTTTGCCCTCCTACGGGACCACATATACATACCTAGTAGGAAAAGAGTCTTAACGCTTCGGACTCTATTCCTTCATCAGATGATAGAATGAGAAATAAAAGATGAACCAGAAAGATAGAGAACGAGAAGAGGAAAGAATGGATAGAAAAATATTTTTCAGAAATAACAAGTGTCAGCCATTTTGGAGAAAAACACTATGTTGCATATGTACATCGAACATTTGCAATGATAGACATGACGTTTAAAACTTTCATTATTGTATATGTGTTTTAAAATTACATTAGTCTTCTCAAATGTATTCATTAGCTACGAGACTTATGATATTGTGTTGTTGATCACAACAATGCTGATGATGATATTCATAATGGTTGTGTTTTTGTAATATATTATTAAGTATTAATTTATGATAAAGTGTGAAACAAATTTGTTGAATTCTTTAATAATGCGTTGTTCTATTTTATGACCATCGAGCATTTGGTTTATGTAATGCAGTTTATGGGAGTTTTATTAGATTTTACAGTGACAAATATTTTTACTTTTCTATTGTTATTTGGGGTAGGTTATAGAAATATTTGAATAACCATTTCATTTCTAGTCAATTCCTATTGATTTTTAGAACATTTTTTTTTGTTATTAGTGTTGTTGTTGAATAATATCAAACGCTACAAATTTCTATATTATACTTTGTACTTGTATTGTTGAAAATATTGTTATAACAGTTTTAATGATTTTTGTAATATTGTTGTAATAATAATTGATTATATTTTGATTTTTTAATCATGTCTCTCGTTCTGGTCGACTTCCTGCTTGTCTCAACATTTGTTCAACACACAAAACTTTTGCTTTTATAAACTTGCATCGTTTCTATGTCTATGATCCGTGATTCTGTGTCACTGTCGAGATTTCTAATGAGAAGTTCATAAACAAGCGTTTACATCTCTCTCTACCTCTCTCTACTGCTGTCGCTCGCCCTCTCTCTGCCTATCTCTACCTCTACCTCTCCCCATCACTCTCTCTCTACCTCTCTACCCCTCTTCTACCTCTCTCTAACCCCTCTCCCCTTCTACCTCTCTCTCTACTTCTACCTTTCCCCACTATCTACCCTCTATCTTTCCCACTGTCCTCCTCTGTCTGTCTCTATAACCCCCCTCATCCTCCCTCCATCACTTTCTCTCCTTCTCACTCTTACCCCACACGCCCGTCACTCTCCTTTTCTCTCCCCCTCATTCTCCTTTTCTCTTCCTCTCTCCCCCTTTCCCCCTCTTCTCCTCTTTATCCCTCTCCATCACTCCCCATCTCTCCCTCACTCACCCCTCTCTCACTATCTCTCTCTCACTAACCCTCTCTCACTATCTCTCCATCACTCACCCCTCTCTCACTATCTCTCCATCACTCACCCCTCTCGCACTATCTCTCCCTCACTCACCCCTATCTCACTATCTCTCCATCACTCACCCCTCTCTCACTATTTATCTCACATACACATATACACACATTCCGAGCTAGAATTATATATAAAATATTGATTTATTCTTTATTCTTATTTATTTATTAACTTTACTGATTAAACAGCGGTCATACTGGGGCACTACCACAGTGATTATTTTATCACATGTGATATTTATTTTGTTGAACCGCTAAGTTACGACACATAAGTACACACACACTATTGAAGCATACTCACACACTAACACTCCTGTATATATATATATATATATATATATATACGTGTGTATGTAAAAGGTAAACAGAAATAACAACACAATCGGTACAGTATATGGAAGGGTTATATTAGGTTAACGCTTGATATAGCAGGAAGAGGGTCTTAACGTTTCGGACGCTAGTCCTTCATCAGAAGAAAGAATGAAAAAACAAGGTAGATTGAGGGAACGGGGGGGGGGGGGGCGTTCCTCCGAATGGTCTTTGGAGTAACATAACTCGATAGACTACGTCGCTCAGAGATCATAGAGTCACTCTAGGTAGAGTCGCTACTTCTCCAAATTGAGAGGTCACAGCTCCGGTACTATGGGCATGTAGTTAGAATATTTCAAGAAAGAATCTTTGAATTGAGAGATCACAGCTCTGATACTATGGGCACATGGTTAGAATGTCTGAGCAAATAATCGCTGGACAGATTTTACGGTTGGGTGCCTGAGAGTAAAATGTTCAACCCACGAAAACCAAGATGATAGGGTTAAGTAAAAAGGCATTCGACAAACCGAACATGTATTTGTTGTGCTATGGTACAATGAAAGCAATAGTTACAGAGCAGTAGCATGTGGGACTGCAGTAGTGGAGAGCATGAAGGAATTTAGTTGGATACTTTTAAGGTTACAAAAATCTACCCAATCTGATATAGACCGAATTGTTATATCGGTTACATGGCGTCCGACCCTCTACCGATACTGCCAATCCACTATAGACACTATAGATATATATAATGCGTGTGTGTATGTTTATATATATATATATATAAATAAAATAACAGGAGGCTGGACTGGTGTAAATCCTTGAAAGGTTTATTATACTATGATCATTTCAATGACCGGGTTCCATATGAATCCGCTGATATCATCAGGTATTGGAATATAACAAAGGAATATGTAAAAAACCATGGGTACGAAAAATCAGAGACAGAGACGATACCTGATGATATCACCGGATTCATATGGAACCCGGTCATTGAAATGATCATAGTATAATAAACCTTTCAAGGATTTAAACCAGTCCAGCCTCCTGTTATTTTATTTTATTTATAATTAACTCCGTATTCGCACCATCAACTACACAAACGAAGATGGATGAACTGCACTGCGTTGAGTACTCTTCACAATATTACACCAGGATTGACCATACGGAATGACCAGTTCTATCCAATGGTGAACCAACAAAACTAATATATATATATATATATATATATATATATATTTATTAAAATAGCAGATTAAAGTTTAAGCAAAGAATCGCTGCTTTCACCCTTAACGGGATCTTCTGAAACTAACAAAGTCAATCTGTAAACGCAGAACTGGATATTTCAAAAAACGTTGCAACCGGAGGAAGACAGGAAGACGATACTTTGGTTCGTGGAATATATATATATATATATATATATATATATATATATATATATATATATATATATATATATATATATGTGAGTGTGTATGTTTATATATATATATATGAGAAAGAGCAAAAGACAGAAGGGGAGTGATAGAATAAAGAAAACCGGAAACCAGAGCAGAGAGAAGAGTGCGAAAGAGATATACTGATGCTTACTATTAATTCATCATACACTTTACATAGCTTTAATTGCTTTGGCTTCTTTCTACAGATGTTGCAATTACCATTATTACATGGTGTCCACTGACACACGATCTCACTAGGATTCTTATATTGTACGCTTTAAATATTGTATTACCTTCATAAAACCACATATATAATGTATGATATTTAATCTAAATGATCTAATATATGTATATATATGTATGTATGCGTATGTATGTATATGTATGTATGTGTGTATAAATATGTACGTTTGTGTATAAATATATATGTATGTATATGTATGTGTGTATAAATATGTATGTATGTATGTGTAAAAATATGTATGTGTATAAATATATATGTATGTATATGTTTGTGTGTATAAATATGTACGTATGTGTATAAATATATATGTATGTATATGTATGTGTGTATAAATATGTATGTGTATAAATATATATGTATGTATATGTATGTGTGTATAACTATGTATGTATATGTATGTGTGTATAAATATGTATGTGTATAAATATATATGTATGTATATATATGTGTGTATAAATATGTACGTATGTGTATAAATATATATGTATGTATATGTATGTGTGTATAAATATGTACGTATGTGTATAAATATATATGTATGTATTTGTATGTGTATAAATATGTACGTATGTGTATAAATATATATGTATATGTATGTGTGTATAAATATGTACGTATGTGTATAAATATATATGTATGTATATGTATGTGTGTATAAATATGTATGTGTATAAATATATATGTATATGTATGTGTGTATAAATATGTACGTATGTGTATAAATATATATGTATGTATATGAATGTGTGTATGTGTATAAATATATATATATGTATATGTATGTGTGTATAAATGTAATCTGAGTTTTTCGAATATTAATAACATTCGTTTGCAATTATAGTCATGTCAGTAGAATGAACACTTCATTCTTGCTCTTATGTTGGCATGTGAATAGAACTGCAGACACTAATGTTTCTGGGTCTCACCCTTCATCAGTACAGCTCACTGTTCACCTGCCAAACTGTCAGAGCTAGTGAAAATATATACCATTTTCAAAAATACACTATGACTTTGTTTTATATGTGTGTATAAATATATATGTATGTATATATATATGTATATATATATGTATATGTATGTGTGTATAAATATATATATGCATATATATGTATCTATATAGATATATATGTATAGGTATACATATATACGTATGTATATATGTCATTATACACAGTTACGACCGTTTCACAGCAAATCTAAAACCTCAGTAAACCACGAATCCACTGGACCACCTATTATATAATTCGTTCACGTAGGCATATACAACCGAAAGCAGGCACAGAAATATAGGCCTACAAATACGAAAGCAAATATATATTTACTGATATACACTCAACAGATTCCATTTGTAAAAAGCACTGCCATGTAAATCGTTTTGCAAGATTTCTTATCTGAAAGCGTGTGTTGAAACAGTGCGTTACTATTAATTTATTTTATCGACCCCATAAGAATGAAAAGCATAGCTAAACTCGGTTTTGATAATAATAATAATAATAATTGTTTCTACTTTTTGGCACAAGGCCAACAATTACCCAGTGTATTACTGGTACTTTATTTTATCGACCCCATAAGGATGAAAGGCAAAGTTAACCTCGGCGGGATTTGAACTCAGACCATAAAGGGACGTAACTATGCTGGAAAGCATGGCGTCCGACTAATAATAATGGTTTCTTATATAGGCACAAGGCCAGTAATTTTTTTTTTTTTTTGGGGGGGGGGGGGGAGTCGATTAAATCGACTCCAGTGCGTGACTGGTACTTTATTTTATCGACCCCATAAGGATGAAAGGCAAAGCTAAACTCTCGGTTTTGATAATAATAATAATAATAATAATAATAATAATAATAATACTGTTGTCTTTATTAACCACAAGGGTTTACACAAAGTAAAACATTAAGGACAATACAGGACGGTACAAATGGGCATTTCTGCGTGTAAAAAAAAGAGGATGTAATAAAAAAGAAACAATGAAAATTTCCCCAATAGGGGGGACACTTCCGAGGGACATTCGTGGAGAAAGCCCATTAAAAAAGCCACGGTGACCCTGACCATAATGATAATATGCAAGAAAAGGAGAAAGTGAAAATTAACTGATACCAGGATTTAAAGTGGGAGTTAAAAAATATTTGGGACTGTCATGAAATCAGGGGTCGTCCCGATTGTCATAGGAGCACTTGATACTATCTGAAAGAGGGTTAAAGAACATTAGTCCAGCCCCCTGTTTTTTGGACACTTCAAAAGGCATGTTTGGTCGGGAACAGCAAGAACCCTCCGATACGTCCTGAATATCTGAGGCTGCAGGTAGCGGCTTGATATTCATTTCAACAAACTTTCCAGTTAAATAACAACAATGACTGAGCCTCAAAGAATAACAATAATAATTGTTTCTACTTTTGGCACAAGGCCAGCAATTACCCAGTGTATTACTGGTACTTTATTTTATCGACCCGTAAGGATGAAAGGCAAAGTAATAATAGCAATTGTAGGGGAGGGGAAAGTCAGTTAAATCGACCCGACTGCGTTCCTGGTGCTTTATTTCATTGACCACGTAAGGATGAAAGGCAAAGCTAACATCAGCGGGATTTGAACTCAGATCGTGAGGGACCGTAACCCCATGTCATAAAGCATGTTGTCCGACGCTCTACCAATACTGCCAATCCAGCGCCCTTAGTATTGATATTTATCTAAAAAAACAAAACATTTCAGCATAGTTTTAATTTAAGCCTAGGACTTTTGTAAATCTCAGACAACCGGTTTTTAGTTTAGGAACAAGACCAGAAATCTTTTTTTTTTGTGGCGGGGTGGCATGTGGTCGGGTGAGGGTGGAAACGCTTTAATTGATCGCAGTATGTAACTGGTTCTATATTTCATTACCTCCAGACAATTTTGACTTCGGCAGAATTTGAATTCAGAATGAAAAAAAAACCAAAAAAAAAAACAAAACAAAAATAAGGACAAACAAAGCAAAAAAAAAAAAAAATGAAATGTGGATGGAATTTCACAAATTCTCTGTTCGATATTATGCTGACAATTCTGAAAATTCTAGAGATATGTAGTTCCATTGCTAAATCTCTACAAATTCACGAATATTTAAAAAGTTAATTGAAAACAGTAGCAGTGTCTTTCATTAGAAATTTGGTAACGAAAGCGTTAATAAATAAGGGAATAGAGATTCAACAAATAACACGCCTCATTTATCTCTCGTTGTGTCAGTTAGGACAAAATAGAGAATAATCAGTGACTCAGGAAACGTTATGAATAAACATGCTATGAAATCTCTTATGCATGATTCATCTTATTTGAATATCAGGCAAACTAAATTGCCACAGATTCTGATTGATTTAAATTCCCGTCACTTTATCTCTAGATCGCACAAACATTAAATGAGGACAACTTTGATAGTCGACCTCAATTATACAAGGATATGTTGATGTTCTTTCATTATAATCTTCCAATTACTATTAATTGTATAGCTTAATCAGATGTTGCAGCATTTCGTTAGGATGCAGTCCCTAATCTACACATCCATTCATGGACTCGAAATTACTGATCTCGCCACACGGGCATGGTAGTCGTCGTGACATACAACGTGTCTTGATATTTTAAAACCTAGCAGAGGCTATCCACTCTCTAGGTGTGAAGATAGCTGATTACTTCCAGAAAAAGAAGGCCAACCTCAGTACTCGATTGGTAATATATTTCTCGACCTTGAAAGGAGGGAAATGAAGGTTGACCTCGACGGAATTTGAACTTAGAGTACGCAGAGAGGCGGTATGAATATCACAAAGTATTTTACCTAACAACTCAAACTACTAGGGCGTCGGTCGTGAGTTCGAAACCGGATCTGGTGGTGTGAAATAAATTGCAACGTCAAGGGTCAGACGCCATGCTTTCTAGCACAGTTACGTCCCTTTATGATCTGAGTTCAAATCCCGCCGAGGTTGACTTTGCCTTTCATCCTTACGGGGTCGATAACATAAAGTACCAGTAATGCACTGGGTTATTGCTGGCCTTGTGCCTAAAGTAGAAACAATTATTACGGCCGTGGATTGGCAGTATGCCATGCTTTGACGCATAGAGTTACGGCCCTTTCCATTCTGAGTTCAAATGCCACCAAGGTTAACTTTGACTTTCATCCTTACGGGGTGGATAAAATAAAGTACCAGTAATATACTGGAATAATTGCTGGCCTTGTGTCAAAAGTAAAAACAATTATTACGGCGGTGGATTGGCAGAATCGGTAGAGTGTCGGACAACATGCTTTGCTGCATAGATCTACTGCTTTTTACGTTTTGAGTTCAGATCCCGCTGAGGTTAATTTTGCCTTTCATCCTTACGGGGGTCGATAAAATAAAGTACCAGTAATACACTAGGATAATTGTTGATCTAGTGCCAGAAGTAGAAATAATTTTAACTTTACTGCATTTCAACCATCACATATCCCCAGAATGGTGAAGCCACTGGTTTTCAAAAGAGGGAAGCCTTGGCGAAACATTGAAATAAAGGATCAATATTAACAATAAGTATTTTGTATGTAGCCCCAAGTTTCGCTTTGCCTTTCATCCTTACGGGGTCGATAAAATAAAGTACCAGTAACTCACTGCGGTCAATTTAATCGACTTACTCCTCCCCCAAAATTGGTGGCTTTGTGGTGGATTGGCAGTATTGGTAGAGGGTCGGACGCCATGCTTTGACGCATAGTTACGGCCCTTGCCATTCTGAGTTCAAATCCCGCCGAGGTTAACTTTGCCTTTCATCCTTACGGGGTCGATAAAATAAAGTACCAGTAATGCACTGGTTAATTGCTGGCCTTGTGCCTAAAGTAGAAACAATTATTACCTTTATCTTGGATGATGTCGGTGGCGTGGGGAGAGGAGGCTGTTATGGATGGGCGACGACTGGTCTTCCACAAAAATCAAATCCAATGGTCATTCCTGACTGAAATGAGCCCCTCTCTCTCTCTCTCTCTCTCTCTCTCTCTCTCTCTCTTTATATATATATATATATATATATGGCTGAGTGGCTAGAGAATTGGATTCGCAACTGTGAGGTTGTGAGTTCGATGCCCAAACTAGGTGATGCGTTATGACCTTCAGCAAGACAATCTATTTCACGTTGCTCCTTCTTCCTGGCTTTGCGACCGAGAGATAGTAGTAGCAATTGGAAAGACCAATGGAAACATTGTTTCCTCGGTCCAATTTGACGAGCCCCACCGCACTCGTTAAGCGAATAAGGTCTGGGATCTTAATGCACCAGAGTATTCGGATCTAGCTGTCGAAACGGCCGAAGCTCAGCCGTCGGGGTCCTGACTCTTTTCACACACACACACACATATATATATATATATAAAGTGACAATACGCAAATTTACATGGGTGGTCACATCGGAACTTTATATATTCTCTGCAACTACAGTCGCCTTAAATCTAACAAGAGACGGCGGCAGCAACAGCATTGAGTGCTGCGACCAACGTCACCGAAGTTGCAAGTTTACCACATAATACCCCACCCCCATATATATATATATATATTTATATACACACATCTAGATACATTAACGGAGCCATAGACTCTCGCCGTTCCCTGTAAATAATGTGCTCAAAGGAGAGGAAATCCTGAGCTCTTTAAAATACAATATGTTGAAAAGGTAACACACTAGAGAGAGATTCAGAGCGCTATCAATAAAACAAGGTTTTTTCACTGGGGGTTTTTCCCTGTTTTATTGATAGCGCACTGTATCTCTCTCTAGTGTGCTACCTTTTCAACATATTGTATATATACACATATATATAAGTAGAAGGGGTATTTAATTTGTTGGAAGTCCGACAAATATAAATGTTTATAACTGATTTAGAGCACTCAACAGTGTAGTGGAGTAAATAGTCAATGATATTAAATAAATGGAAACTATATTTATCAAACTATATTTATCTTATTATATTAATAAAACTATATTTATTTTATTATATATATTTCAAGGGTTCCAAGACAACATTGGTACGCTTTCATCAGATAAAATACAAAGTTTGTTTGAAATATATATGATAAAATAAATATGGTTTTATAAATATAGTTTCCATTTATTTAATATCATTGTGTGTGTGTATATATATATATATATATATATATATATATATATATACAATATATATATATATATATACAATATATATATATATATACAATATATATATACAATATATATATATATATATATATATATACAATATATATATATATATACAATATATATATATACAATATATATATATATATATATATATATATATACAATATATATATATATATATATATATACAATATATATATATATATATATATATATATATATATATATATATATATATATATATATATATATATATATTTCATTTCATTTCATTTCATTTGAGTTTGAGTCCATGCTCAGGCCAAGTCGAAGACTCCACCCTCAGAGTCTCGTGTGGTTGCCAGGTTGGATTCTCTGTTTAATCTTGACATGTGTAGGAGCGAGTTTGAGTCAGTTTGTGCTCGTTGTGTATATCCTGGGAGATGGGGTTCATCTCTAATGGTGCTTAAGTATCTATCCAGCTGCAATTTGAATGATTCCACACTGCATCCTGATAGATTTCTGACATGTACCGGAATGGAGTTGAATAGTTGTGCCCCTCGAACCAACAGACTTGACTCTCGCAGGGTTTTATATATATATTGTGTGTGTGGGTGTGTGTATGAATTGTAAAATTAAATTTTAAACTAATATTATATAAAATATTTAACACAGAAACCAAACAATATCACACGCATGCGCACGAATTTCAGTGCATGAACATATTCATACAGGTGTATTATTTCGTATACATACAGATACATTATAAATATAAATAAACATACACACACATAGAAACAAGGACATACACGCAAACACATCATCATACCTACGAAGTATATATACATACTTTTTCGTATGTATATATGTATGGTATGAATGTATGTATGTTCTTCTGGTTTTATAATTTCACAAAGTTTTACCAATAGAGAGAGAGTCGGTTTCTAACATAGACACAAGACTCTCTCATTGGAATTTACACAACATCAACTAGGTAGATATGTATGCATGCATGTGTAGATATGGATGTTATTGTATGTGTGGATGTGTATGTTTTTAGTTGTATGTGCGCATGTGTATATGCTTTGTATCGGTACATGTGTATATG
>OZ024759.1:15004365-15014365 GCA_964016885.1 Eledone cirrhosa | reverse complement strand
CAGACGAGCTCTACACAGACGTCTGAAATCGTTCGTCAGGAACACTATATATATATATATTAATGAAAAAGAACAAAGGAACTATTATGACATTATAACAAGTTTATTGCCGACAGCCGTTTCGTCCGACCATATGGTGGGACTTTTCATTTACAAAAGGTTATATATATATATATATATATATATATATAACCTTTTGTAAATGAAAAGTCCCACCATATGGTCGGACGAAACGGCATGTGACAGGTTGTACTGGGTTACATGTTACCAGTAGCACTCAAGAGTGACCTGACACGTACACATATTTATATATATATATGCTGAAGACAGCATATATATGTGTAGGTATGTATATTCCCTCTGATAGTTTGTAAAAATTTTACATAGATCTATATGATATACATACCAACACAAACATATATATCCTAGAAACGATCGTAAAATGATGAATTTTTTAATATAAGGAACTGTTTCTTTGTTTTTATTCATTATTTTTATTAATTTATTTATATATATATATATACATATATATATCGACAGTCGATCGACTTTCGTCAAATCGGACCGAGGAAACAAATATATACATATATATGTATATATGTATATATATATATTTATATGTATATATATATATATATATATATTTATGCATATATGTATGCATATGTATATATATATATGTATATATATATGTATATATATAAATGTATATATATATATGTATATATATACATGTATATATATGTATATATATATATATGTATATATATATATATGTATATATATATGTGTATATATATATATGTATATATATATGTATATATATATATATATATGTATGTATACATATATATATATATATAGATAGTAGAACACTGATGGGCTGTATCCGTAGTAGTAGAGCACTCAGTCTATGGGACTAGCTGATGATCCGAATAAAGTGAACTAACTGTTGTGGGTGGAATTACTTCTCCCCCCCCCCCTCTCTCTCTCTCTCTCTCTCTCTATATATATATATATATATATATATATATATATATATAGTGTATATATGTATAGTATATGTAGGCTAGACTGGTAAGTAGACTGGTTGGAGCAATAAGATGTTATTTACGTATCTATCTATCTATCTATCTATCTATCTATACAACTTCCAGAGGTCCCTGGCCTGGCAGTGCTACCGAGGAGCTCTACCGGTTCGGGACAAGATCTATAGGCACGGACCCCCCCCCGGCAGGGATCCTTCCAAGAGGACGTGTCCAAGATGCGCGCAGGACATTGAAACAGTCCTGCACGCAATTGTACACTGCCCGGGCGTAACCGACCTGTGGAACTATGCAGAACAACTGCTGTCGCGTATGGGGCAAATCCAGTTGACTGCCGAGTCCATAGTAAGGATCAAACTGCCAGCCTCTTTCAAAAACGAAAGAGAGGCGGTTTTCCTCTGTACGGTGGCTATGGTGAAAGAAGTTATATGGTGGACGAGGTTGAGAGGACTGAGGACAGATGCCTTTCTCTCCGGACAACAATTGATTCCCTTCTTTAAGTATCACTTTAGAAGGAGAATCAGGATGGAGAGAGAGGCACTGCACCCCAGTAAATTTACTGAAAGGTGGGTGAATGAAGCGAAAATGGCCCGAGTGATTGGGACTTCTCTGTTTATAAGCCTGTAGGTTGAGGAAGAGAGCAAAAGGAAGAAAGAAGCACTTGCACAACACGCTCCTGGTTGTTCTATCGACGGGGTATTAAACAACCCATTTGAGGCGCCTTCCCCCTATTGGGGATTTCTATTGTTATAATTGTTTGTTTTTATATTTTTTACACGATTGTATGTAAAATCCCCGGCATGTCTTTGTATTGTCCCCTTTTCTTGTGCGCCCTTGTGGCTAATAAAGAAATATATCTATCTATATACATATATAGTTAAAAACGACCGTGATACAGTTTCACACTGACATGTCGGCTTAGTTCTTGTTGGAAAGGGAATGTCTCAACGTATTGGTCATTACTCCTTCATCAGAAAAGAGTAAAGTTAGGAGGCAGAGGCGTTTGAAAGATCGAAGAAGATTTATCATTCTGTGTTTTTGCGTTTTGATTTCAAATTCTGTATAGCTAAAACTCGTCTTTCATTCGTCTGGCGTAAATAATCTGGTGGACTGGGGGAATCTTTGGGTTCTGGGTTTAAATAGCAGAAATGTATACTTTTTCTGGAGATAGCTCGAGTGAATGAGTATTTAAAATTTTCCTCTGACATGGGTGAAAACTTTCTCCCACATATTTTTTGTAAACCCTGTGGCAACGTCGGCTTTAATAATCCATTAGCACCCTTTCTACATATTCTGTCACCTGCTGATATAGGCAATGTGTGTATCTATAATTATATATAAATGCTTCCATTAGAAAGATGGATCCACATCTATGAAAAGAAATATTGAGAATTAGAAGATGTAATCTTATCTTAATGTATACAAGTTGATTTATTTCCCGTGTGTCATTCTGTATTTGTTCTGTAGATTATATTTTATATAGAGAGAAAGAGATCTATCTATCTATCTATCTATCTATCTATCTATCTATCTATCTATCTATCTATCTATCTATCTATCTATCTATCTATCTATCTATCTATCTATCTATCTATCTATCTATCTATCTATCTCACTATTTATCTCACTATTTATTCAATTTATGTATCTATTCAATTTATCAATCTACCTATCTAATTATCTATCTAACTATTCTATTTATCTATCTATATAATCTATCTATCTATTTATCTATTCTATTTATCTTATTTATCTATCTATCTATCTATCTATCTTGTCTATTTATTTATCTAACTGCAAACACACACACACACACACACACACACACACACACACACACACACACACACACACACACACACACACACACACACACACACACACACACACACGTATAATTATGTATGCAATATATATGTACGTTTATCTTCCTGTCTTTCTCTCTCTCTATCTCCATATATATATATATATATATATATATATATATATATATATATATATATATATATATATATATATATATATTCATATAGAGAGAGAGAGTGTGTGTGTGTGTGAGAGAGATGGAGAGAGTGTGTGTGTGTGTGTGAGAGAGAGAGAGAAAGAGAGAAAGAAAGAGATGAAGGTGAGTTCTGCAAAAATTAGAATCGCTTCAACAATACCTCATCTCATATGTTTAGACATTGATGTCAATTTACTTCCATTTTCTTTCCATAATACAAATCCCACCTAGAACGATATTGTTATTCATTCACCCATTGTGAATAAATAAAATTACCTGTCACGTTACTAAGGAACTATCAAAATGAATACACCAGCCCTGAAATAGGTATATCTATCTCTATGTAGTATATAGGCGGCGACTTGGTAGACATGCGCGAACGTCAGAAATAATGTTTTCAGGTCGATCAATAAAGTACTAGATCCGTAATGCGTCTATTATTTACCCCTTCTCTTTTCCTGTTCATTCCACTCTGTATATATATATATATATATATATATATATATATATATATATATATATATATATATTTATGTATACATTATTTCTGAAGACGGCATATATGTGTGTTTGGTATGTATATTTAATTTTGATAGTTTGTATAATTTTGTATAATTTTGTACATAGATCTGTTGAATATGCATGCCAATTCTAACACATATATATCCTAGAAACGATCGTTAAATAATGAACTTTTTTTGTTTAATATAAGGAACTGTTTCATTGTTTTATTCATTATTTTTTTAATATTTTATCTTGACTCTGTATTCCGTTTATCTTTCACCGAAAGTGATTTTTCATTGCATCTCTTCTTTCCATGATATCCGGATTACATTGAGTTCTTCATACGGATTGGACACTACCGTAAACTCTTGGTAGATTTATCTACATATATATATATATATATATATATATATTTTATATCTATATATATATATTTATATCTATCTATCTATCTATCTATCTATCTATCTATCTATCTATCTATATAGGAACAAGTAAGACCCCGACGGCAGAGCTCAAGCCGTTTCGACGGCTAATTCTGTATTGAGTACAGAATTAGCCGTCGAAACGGCTTGAGCTCTGCTGTCGGGGTCTTACTTGTTCCTATTACCCACTCTACTACCCTAAGTATTGAGTACTTTGGTGCGTTATGGTCCACCTGGTTCCTTACCACATTTCCTTCGTTATATATATATATATATATATATATATATATATATATATATATATTTATATCTATATATATATATATATTTATATCTATATATATATATATATATATCTATCTATCTATATATATATATATCTATTTATATCTATATATATATTTATATCTCTCTCTCTCTCTCTCTCTTATTATTATAGTTAACGAGGAATAAGTGATGCATCAATACACACACAATTTATTAACATATTACACTATATTACTACACTCTGCTTTGCGCGAGCATCGAGTGCTCAAACGGCATACCGCCTACGGACGTATTTATTGCAACCAACTATATATATATATATATATATATATATATATATATATATATATATATATATATATATATATAAAGAAAAAGAGATGAAATCGAAAATGCAACTGGAGTCTTATTTTAAAAAAAAATATATATATTTATTTCGTTCCTTTACCGGTTTCGCAGTTCTTCTGCTTTTCAAAAGGTGAGTTGAGATGGAGGGTCTGTGGTTTTTCTCACATCTGAAAAGCAGAAGAACTGCGAAACCGGTAAAGGAACCAAATAAATATATATATTTAAAAAAAAAAATAAGACTCCAGTTGCATTTTCGATTTCATCTCTTTTTCTTTATACTTTCACTCGTGTAGGACATCGGATATTTTTCATTTTGAAAAAAAAACCTCACTTTCTAATATATATATATATATATATATATATATTTAAATATATTCTATTTTCTCCTAGTTTATTTTAAACCTAATTCTGCTTAGTTGACTGTATCTAGGCGATTACGCTGTCGAAATATTCGATAAATATTCCACTACGGCCGACGCGAAGCGCTAGTTTTGGTTATTTGTTGGAGATTCCTCCATAGAAGCCTCATTCGTATAGCCTGGTCTATTCGATTTTTTATATAGTTAATTATGCTAATTGGGAGAGGAAATAGTATATATTTTATCTGGTGATTCTATAGACATGTTTTATGATATATATATATATATATATATATATATATATATATATATATATATATATATATATATGTATATATATGTATATATATATATGTATATATATGTATATGTATATATATGTATATATATATATATATATAGTTAAATCTTAGAAAGGAAAAAAAACAGAGAGGCAGTACAAATATTAGTTTAGTAGGTTCACGCTTTTGAGAGGGGAGGGGGATATATATATATAAGAAAACAGACTAGAGAGAGTGTGTGTTTATCAACTTACAGGGAATACCTCTAGTGTATGGATCCTATAAACTAAGGAAGGTGAAGCAGATACATTATAATTGAAAATATAAATTAAAATTTATATTTTTTATTATATATTTTTAGATATTTAATTATAATGTATATGTCTCACATTTCTTAGTTCATAGGTTCTATACACTTGATAAACACACACACATACTCTAGTGAGTTTTTCTTCTCTATATTATATTTGAAGAGCCAGGGATTCCTTTTCTTTGAGGTCATCAATTACAGGGACTAACGCCAGCTTCTGACTCCGTTACTTCATTCTGAAAGCAGCGATTCTTTCCTTAAGCTTTAATCTGTTATTTTAGTAAATATTTGCTCTATGGTTTTATATATTTTTATACATATATTATCCTTATCGAGCCCTCTTCAGATTCTAGTCTTCACATTTATTATTATTACTATATATATATATATATATATATATATATATATATACATGTGTGTGTGTGTGTGTGTTTATATATATTCATTTTATTATAGCTAAAAAGTGAGTCTTGTTACTCAGGAATTTCGCTTGTTCTTCACAAGGTCATTTACTTTGGTACACTTTTCTGTGAGCCGTTTGATAGAAGGTGAATATATATATATATATATATATATATATATATATACAGGGTGTACCAAAACGTTTAAATATATTTATCACAATGCTGTTGACGTGTGACGTGTGCATACATTTTTAGGGGGCGATCTGTATATATATATATATATATATATATATAACGAAGGAAATGTGGTAAGGAACCAGGTAGACCATAACGCACCAAAGTACTCAATACTTAGGGTAGTAGAGTGGGTACTCAATACTTAGGGTAGCCGTTTCGACGGCTAATTCTGTACAGAATTAGCCGTCGAAACGGCTTGAGCTCAGCCGTCGGGGTCTTACTTGTTCCTATATATATATATATATATATATATATATATATATATACACGCATGTATATAATTTAATCGTTTTTCTGTGTAAATTCATACATACATACATTCTATCTATCTATCTATATATATATATAGGAAAAGAGTCAGGACCCCGACAGCTGAGCTCCAGCCTTTTTGACAGTTAGTTCTGAACTAGCTGTGGAAACGGCCGGAGCTCAGCCGTCGGGGCCCTGACTCTTTTCCTATTACCCACTCTACTAGCCTAAGTATCGAGTACTCTGGTGCGTTATGATCCACCTGGTTTCTTACCACACTTTCTTTGTTATATATATATATATATATATATATATATATATATATATATATATATATATATATATATATATATATATATATATGTATATATATACATACACACACACACATAATCTAATGTAATATTTATAACTATGGAATTTTGCATTTATTCAACGTGTGTGTGTGAAATCTATTAATTATTTATTAGGAATTTATTACTAATTATTTATTAGGTATTTATTATTAATTAATTATTAGGCAGATATTTTTCGAATAATAATTAGATTCTTTATTAAATACTGTAATTATTGCAATTACATGCATAATAAATCAACCACGCAAAACACCAACAAGCAGTAGAGACACGTTGGGATTAATATGTTGCTCACCACGTTAAAATCTTAATGTTGTGTCATATATATATATATATAATATATATATATATATATATATATATATATATATATATATATATATATATATATACCTCTTCAAATGAAGTCGGTGTTATTACGGTATGTCGAATCTATTTATCTATAAAACTGTTTATATTGTATTTTGTCTGATGAAGGCATAGCATATTGTTAATATGATATCCCCGAAATATATATAATGAAATAAATATGGTTTTATAAATATAGTTTTCCATTTATTTAATATTGTATATATATATATATATATATATATATATATATATATATATATATATATATATATATATATATATATATATATATATATATATATATATATATATATATATATATATATATATATATATATACATATATATATATACACATATATATATAAATATATACATCAGATTGGAGGTGGTAAAAACCAGTTACACCATTACTCATCAGGATATTCGATACTTGGGGTAGTAGAGTGGGTAATATAAAAAATGTAGGACCCCGCCGGCTGAGTTCCGGCTGTTCTTTTTGTTATCATCATAATCTATAAAGCTCAGTGTGTGGTCATGCTCCTTCGTTATAGAAATCTACGATATAGAATTTCTTCAATTGAAATTTACAATTCAGTACTCGAAATAGCTTCGATTGCGTCTTGACGCAGATAATTTTTTCAATTTTACCCACAATTACGCAAAAAATAGATAAAACTCAATATTTTACGATTTTTCTCTCTCATTTAAACTGCTGAACTCTTTCTACTACCATTCAAAATCTATACAACTTCATACTTTCTGCTACTTTCTCTTTCCAAGCTTGATGGTGATACTGTCCGTTCACACCACTCCCTACTGTCTTAAATTTAGAAAACACATATCCTCTATGAAGTTACTAAACCTGCTAGAAACAGCAGCTAACTCTCCCTCATATCACACCCCTCCCTACTGTCTTAAATTTAGAAAACATATCTTCTATGAGGTCACTAAACCTGCTAGAAACAGCAGCTAACTCTACCCCATATCATACCACTCCCTACTGTCTTAAATTTAGAAAACACATATCCTCTATGAGGTCACTAAACCTGCTAGAAACAACAGCTAACTCTCCCTCATATCACAACCCTCCCTACTGTCTTAAATTTAGAAAACACACAGACAACCATGCAGAACAACTCCATCGCAGCTCTGTTGTTCGTCAGGCATCGTCTACGTGCGTGTTGCGCAAGTACTGTGAAACAATAAATTGCAACACTTTTTTGCACAGAGATAATATCCATAGGCGAAACTACAATTGTCACTGCTGGCGCAGCTCATGCTTCCATGTCTGCAATTCATTCACCCAGTGCCTGGCAGACAAAAAAGTGCTGCCATAAAATGGGTGGTGCAACCTAACTTTGGTAACTTAATGACCCCGAGCAACGCCGGGCTTTAATGCTAGTATATATATATATATAAGAAAATGAGTTTTTTTTTTTTTAAATGTGAAAAAAAAAGAGATGTTCTACACGAGTGAAAGTATTAGAAAAAAAGATGAAATCGAAAAAGCAACTGGAGTCTTTTTAAGAATATTTATTTCTTTCCTTTACCGGTTTCACAGTTCTCATGCTTTTCAAAAGTAGAATTGAGATGGGGTGGGTGGGGGTTTCTCGCATCTCTATATAATACATGTATATATATGTTTATCTATATATATATGTTATGGAATACTGTTAGCTTATCGCTAAAACAATTTCTATACCTTTCATTTATATATATATATATATATATATATATAGGATAACAAGTTATCGTTATAGGTAATCCAGTTAGAGGTTGTGAGTACTCTGTACTGTGGACAGTTGTAACGTACGGCGTGTGTATATATATATATATACTAGCCGAATTACCCGTGCATTGCTGCGTTTCACACATTTTATTTGTAAGAAAATTATGATTGATTTTAAATCAGTGATATAATTTATGGAGAAAATCTCTGCATTTCGATATTACTGTATGTAAAATTGCTCGTCTTTAACCCTTTTAGACGCGTCCACCATATGACCTCTTTCACTATGGCCACAAGTCAGATAAAACTGCCTGGCCTTCCTGGTTGTTCGACATAAACTCATAAGTTAGCAATGCTCGGACACTGGAAGAATGCGTATAGGACGGTCTCGTCACTCTGCGTGCATCTTGGACAGGCCTTTCTGACGGCACTTCCATGACTGTAAAGTTTATCACGAACTGGCTATGGTCCCCAGTTGCACTGCCAGGCAAGAGAATTTTGGAAGTTATCCCCTGGCCCTGGACAGAAAGTCCTCCGGAAGATAATAGCTATTTGGCTTTCCTCGACACCCAGAGTTTCCCCAAGGACGTCGTTGCCCTTTTCCTCCACTAACCACCTAACTAGTTCTCCCTATTGTCTATTCTTTTCTATCACTAGAGCCTTGTTAAACGTAACGGATTCTTCTTTGATCCATCATTTGTTGGACACGACTGATCTTGTGAACGCTCGCTTAACTAATTCGTTAAACCGGTCTTTGTAGTCTTTACGCGCCGGGAGCGACGCATTCACCTTCCATTAGCCTATAATAATAATGGCACAAGGCCAGCAAACACCCCAGTGCATTACTGGTACTTTATTTTATCGACCCAGTAAGGATGAAAGGGAAAGTTAACATCGGCGGGATTTGAACGCAGAAGTAAAGGGCCATAACTCTATGCTGAAAACCATGGTGTCTGATGCTCTATCGACACTGCCAATCTACCGCCTTCTGATTTGAGCACAATAACTATATACCACAAAGCATGGCGTCTGACGCTCTACTGATACTGCCAAACCACCGCCCTTAATAATAACAGTTTCTACTTTTGGCACAAGACCAGCAATTATCCCAGTGTATTACTGGTACTTT
>OZ024759.1:14981865-14989365 GCA_964016885.1 Eledone cirrhosa | reverse complement strand
CTACTACTGCTACTACTGCTACTACGACTACTACTGCTGCTGCTACTACTCCTACTACTACTACTACTACTACTACTACTACTACTACTACTACTACTACTACACCACCTCTTCTACTACCATACTACTTCTGATGCTACTATTACTACTACTACTACTTCTGCTGCTGCTCCCACTACTACTACTACTACTACTACTACTACTACTACTACTACTACTACTACTACTACTATTGCTACTACTGCTGTTACTACTACTGCTACTGCTACTACTGCTACTACTACTACTACTTCTACTAATAGTACTGCTGCTTCTACTACTGCTACTGCAGCTACTACTACTGCTGCTGCTGTTACTACTACTGCTAACTACTCTACTACTACTACTGCTACTACTGCTAGTACGACTACTACTACTGCTGCTACTACTGCTACTATTACTACTACTGCTACTACTACTACTACTACTAACAGTACTGCTGCTACTACTAATGCTACTACAGCTACTACTACTACTACTACTACTACTACTCCTACTAATACCATTACTTCTGCTGCTGCTACTACTACTACTACTACTACTACTACTACTACTACTACTACTACTACTACTACACCAAATGCCAACATTATCATCCAAATTATCAACATCATCATCATCATCAGCACCATTATAATTAAACTGTTAACAAACTCGGTAATATCCCCGATTTGTTTCCATAGATAATGCTGCTGTCAATTATATCCTGGTTTTTCCACCATAGTTGAGGTTTAATGTGTGTGCACACGCGCTCGCGGTTGGCTTTGAACCTCCGTCGGTTCGCACGATCACTGTCAGAACAACAGCACAGCATGCTTGTGAACATATCATGCAAGTGCCCGAGCATTCAACGAACACGGACAAAATTGGCCATAATGTATTTTAGATTAGGTAGTTGAGCATTCCACAGACACGTGTACCCTTAATATAGTTCTCAGTATGCCTGACGAAGCTGGTCCATTGTATTACAGGTACAGTCCATAATGTACTTTAGTGTAAGTGGCTGAGCATTCCACAGACACGTGTAAGTCTGAAAGCAGTTCTCAGGGAGATCCAGTATGGCACAGTATGTGAGAAAGGCTGGCTCTTTGAATTTACAGGTACAGCCCATCTTGTATTATAATGTTAAGCGGCTGAGCATCCCACAAACACGTGTACTGTTAACGTAATTATCAGGGAGATTCAGCACTTCACAGTATGTGACACAACTGACCCTTTGTATTACATGAAATCATTCTTGTATTACAGTGTAATTGATTAAGTATTCCATAGACACGTGCACCGTAAACGAGTTCTCAGGGAGATTCAGAAATTTCAGGCTGGTCCTTTGAATTGGCCTTATACAATTGCACCTCTGAAAGTCGATGACTCACGACCGTGATCTCTGGCGCTATACAATAATACAAAAAGGCCCGCCTTCCCATATGTAGGGGCTGAGGTATACATCTATCATGCACCATCTTCGCTTCCATCACCCCTCACATACACCTCCCACGTCTTAACAGCCTACTCCTAGATCTACCTCCCCAATTCCCCATGCATCTCCCCCGCCCAATTCGCCAGCCCACACTGTAAAATGGTCGTGTAGGTTTCAACACAAAAAGCACCCAGCCCACGTTGTAAAGTTCAAAACGCATCAAATTATCGTAGGAAAAACGTAAATTCGGCTCCAAAATTCTAAAGAAATAAATCAAAAACCTACTTTTTAAAATTATATAAATGATATTATTAAACCTGTCTCAAATACGTGTGTAATATAATAAATATTAACATTCAAGTATTGAGAGTCCAATGTGGTAAACGAGAGGTCTGAACGACATATTATTTATTGATCTGAGGTGGCAGAGAAATTCCGTTAGGGTGACCGCATTCAGAAAGGTCTGAACGCTATATTTTTACTTGACCTGAGGGTGACCGCATTTGGAGAGGTCTGAACGCTATATTTTATTTTCATCTGGGGTGGTAGATGTAATAGGTCTGTCACATAGCAGACGATAGCCAAAGGCGTGTAACCACTTCCCGTCTTACGTCATAGCCTCGAAGGGGGAAGTACATAGCGGTTCACGCATGCGTAATGACGTATTCTGAAGTGGCTAAGCGGAGGATTTACGAAATTGACGTTTACAGGACATCTTATACGGACAGTAAGTAATAAAATCTTTAATATTTTAAAATATTGTTTTTCACAAAAGCCGAGGCATATTACATGCAACGACTGGACCATGGGTGTATTTAATAAAGTACTTTCTTTTTGCAGGGAGAAGTTTTTTAACTGAGCATAACATCTTGGTTCGTAGCCAAGTGTGCTGGTGTCTTTGGCAATTGTCAAAACACAATAGTAATTTTTATTATTATTACACCCTATTTCCTCGACTATAATGGCGTTTTTATTTTTAATCTTCAGAGTCATTAGTTGATAGAACTTTGAGGAAAACATTTAGGGTTCTTCCTATAAAATTTGATGCTTTTTGAAAGAATATACCTTTAAAACTCTCGTTTTTTCCCTTGCTCAAAAAATAAACCTTAGCATGAGATTTATGTTGCTATTCAATTTAAACCCTATCCTGAAATTAAGCCCTAGCGAATTTTTGCGAGGAAAAATAATATAAAAAGTAATATAAAACACAGACTTCCAGAGCATGTAGAGGTTCTACTGTATTGGTTAATACAGATACAGAAGACGCTAGCAAGTAACTCCTAAACAGAGCTCCTGTATTTTGAGGGAGATTTGGCTACTATTTCTAGCTACTGTGTAGTGACCTGCTCTTTAATCCCCCCCCTCTCTCTCGATACCTGTGTATCGGTTGGTGCGCTGCGAGATAACATTAGTTCCACTGCGTAGGGGAAAGATTCGATTTTAAAACGTGACAAAATACAAACTGACTATCGCAAGAAAACATTTGTATATAACTCTCCTCCGTTCAGCCTCACATTGGTGATCCGACCTTATTGGATTCAAGCAAGATTTTATGTCTTCTTGAAAAACAAAGTGCGTCTAATAGGCTGGCAAATATGGTAAATTAAAAATGAAAACATTGATTTCTGATTTAGGCACGAGGCGGCCAACAATTTTGGGGGAAGGGGGAAGTCGATTAGATCAAGTCGATCAAATCCAGTGCATTATTGGTACTTTATTTTATCGACCCCGTATAGGTGGGGTGGAACTGGGCCCCACCCCTATTAGTGTGTTCTCACCAAACTACCGAAAAACACACCTGTTTGTATATGCGCTACAATTTATGTTCATGTTATGTTTATCACATATCGAAGTTTTTTAACATCTTGCTTGATATTTGATAACAGCTAAATTAATCACTACAACTAAATTGACCAAATTTGTCCCCTGCCCCCACCTAAATCAGAGATGCTTTTAGCGCATATATATACGCACATAAGCACGCACCCACACACAAATTTAAAAACACAGACACACACATTCACGAAAACATACACGTGTACATATAAATATATCTGCATACACAAGTACAGACGTTCATTCACATATATATATATACATACATACACATAAATATACATACATACACTCACACATATATACATATCTCTCTCTCTCTTTATATATATATCTCATCTCTCTCATCCAGGGCGGGTAAAATTCCTGAGATCCATGGACAAGCTCTCTCCAGCGGTCTCTGTCCTGCATCTCCCAGAGACCAGTGTTTGTCCTGGCTTACGTCGTTACCTCAAAGGGGGAAGTACATAGCGGTTCACGCATGCGTAATGACGTATTTTCAAGTGGCTCAGCGGAGGACCTACGAAATTGACGTTTACAGGACATCTTATACGGACAGTAAGTAATAAAATCTTTAATATTTTTAAATATTGTTTTTCACAAAAGCCGAGGGATATTACATGCAACGCCTGGACCATGGGTGAATTTAATAAAGTACTTTCCTTTTGCAGGGAGAAGCTTTTTAACTGAGCATAACATCTTGGTTCGTAGCCAAGTGTGCTGGTGTCTTTGGCAATTGTCAAAACACAATAATAATTTTTATTATTATTACACCCAATTTCCTCGACTATAATGGCGTTTTTATTTTTAATCTTCAGAGTAATTAGTTGATAGAACTTTGAGGAAAACATTTAGGGTTCTTCCTATAAAATTTGATGCTTTTTGAAAGAATATACCTTTAAAACTCTCGTTTTTTCCCCTGCTAAAAAAAAATAAACCTTAGCATGAGATTTATGTTGCTATTCAATATAAACCCTATCCTGAAATTAAGCCCTAGCGAATTTTTGCGAGGAAAAATAATATAAAAAGTAATATAAAACACAGACTTCCAGAGCATGTAGAGGTTCTACTGTATTGGTTAATACAGCATACACTAGCAAGTAACTCCTAAACAGAGCTCCTGTATTTTGAGGGAGATTTGGCTACTATTTCTAGCTACTGTGTAGTGACCTGCTCTTTAATCCCCCCCCCTCTCAATACCTGTGTATCGGTTGGTGCGCTGCGAGATAACATTAGTTCCACTGCGTAGGGGAAAGATTCGATTTTAAAACGTGACAAAATACAAACTGACTATCGCAAGAAAACATTTGTATATAACTCTCCTCCGTTCAGCCTCACATTGGTGATCCGACCTTATTGGATTCAAGCAAGATTTTATGTCTTCTTGAAAAACAAAGTGCGTCTAATAGGCTGGCAAATATGGTAAATTAAAAATGAAAACATTGATTTCTGATTTAGGCACGAGGCGGCCAACAATTTTGGGGAAGGGGGAAGTCGATTAGATCAAGTCGATCAAATCCAGTGCATTATTGGTACTTTATTTTATCGACCCCGTACAGGTGGGGTGGAACTGGGCCCCACCCCTATTAGTGTGTTCTCACCAAACGACCGAAAAACACACCTGTTTGTATATGCGCTACAATTTATGTTCATGTTATGTTTATCACATATCGAAGTTTTTTAACATCTTGCTTGATATTTGATAACAGCTAAATTAATCACTACAACTAAATTGACCAAATTTGTCCCCTGCCCCCACCCAAATCAGAGATGCTTTCAGCGCATATACACACGCACATAAGCACGCACGCACGCACGCACACACACACACACACACACACACACATTCACGAAAACATACACGTGTACATATAAATATATCTACATACACAAGTACAGACGTCCATTCACATATATATACATACATACACATAAATATATATACATACACTCACACATATATACATATCTCTCTCTCTCTTTATATATATATCTCATCTCTCTCATCCAGGGCGGGTAAAATTCCTGAGATCCATGGACAAGCTCTCTCCAGCGGTCTCTGTCCTGCATCTCCACGAGACCAGTGTTTGTCCTGGCTTACGTCGTTACCTCAAAGGGGGAAGTACATAGCGGTTCACGCATGCGTAATGACGTATTTTCAAGTGGCTCAGCGGAGGACCTACGAAATTGATGTTTACAGGACATCTTATACGGACAGTAAGTAATAAAATCTTTAATATTTTTAAATATTGTTTTTCACAAAAGCCGAGGGATATTACATGCAACGCCTGGACCATGGGTGTATTTAATAAAGTACTTTCTTTTTGCAGGGAGAAGCTTTTTAACTGAGCATAACATCTTGGTTCGTAGCCAAGTGTGCTGGTGTCTTTGGCAATTGTCAAAACACAATAGTAATTTTTATTATTATTACACCCTATTTCCTCGACTATAATGGCGTTTTTATTTTTAATCTTCAGAGTCATTAGTTGATAGAACTTTGAGGAAAACATTTAGGGTTCTTCCTATAAAATTTGATGCTTTTTGAAAGAATATACCTTTAAAACTCTCATTTTTTCTCTTGCTCAAAAAATAAACCTTAGCATGAGATTTATGTTGCTATTCAATATAAACCCTATCCTCAAATTAAGCCCTAGCGAATTTTTGCGAGGAAAAATAATATAAAAAGTAATATAAAACACAGACTTCCAGAGCATGTAGAGGTTCTACTGTATTGGTTAATACAGATACAGCATACGCTAGCAAGTAACTCCTAAACAGAGCTCCTGTATTTTGAGGGAGGGAGATTTGGCTACTATTTCTAGCTACTGTGTAGTGACCTGCTCTTTAATCCCCCCCTCTCTCTCGATACCTGTGTATCGGTTGGTGCGCTGCGAGATAACATTAGTTCCACTGCGTAGGGGAAAGATTCGATTTTAAAACGTGACAAAATACAAATTGACTATCGCAAGAAAACATTTGTATATAACCTCCCTCCGTTCAGCCTCACATTGGTGATCCGACCTTATTGGATTCAAGCAAGATTTTATGTCTTCTTGAAAAACAAAGTGCGTCTAATAGGCTGGCAAATATGGTAAATTAAAAATGAAAACATTGATTTCTGATTTAGGCACGAGGCGGCCAACAATTTTGGGGAAGGGGGAAGTCGATCAGATCAAGTCGATCAAATCCAGTGCATTACTGGTACTTTATTTTATCGAACCCCGTACAGGTGGGGTGGAACTGGGGGTGGAACACGTAAGCACACACACACAGACACACAGACACACACACATACATTCACGAAAACATACACGTGTCCATATAAATATATCTACATACACAAGTACAGACGTCCATTCACATATATATACATGTAAAGAGATAGTCACATCTGCATTCGTCACATACACATGTATAAATTCAAGAGACTAACCAGCATTGCTTTCTTTACATACAATGTTTTCAAGCCTGTTTCTATGAACAAGTTTATGCACAATTACAATAGGTATCCGCTTATATATGGATACCTGCAACTACAGATTCTTTCACAAACACATGCCTGGCAGCCAATCCACGACATCATATATATATATATCTATATATATATATATATATATATACACATACACACACATAAATATATATATATACACTCACACATATATATATACATACACTCATACATATATACATATCTCTCTCTTGATATATATCTCATCTCTCTCATCTAGGGTGGGTAGAATTCCTGAGATCCATGGACGAGCTCTCTCCAGCGGTCTCTGTGCTGCATCTCCCAGAGACCAATGTTTGTCCTAAGTGCATCAATATATGTCCACATCGGTCTCCCTCTTCTAGTGTGTCCGTGTACGGGGATCCAACAGGACCACTGAGTGCAGTGTCAAATCTGAATGTCGCTAACCTCAGTCTCCTCCTTGTAACTTTCAAGCTGACTTTTAGGAGGCTCCCGTACAACTCTGAGTTGAGAGAGATCGAGAGAGGGGTGTGGAAATTAACAAGGAAAAACATAGAACAATACAATGATGATATATATTAACGTTTCGGGTTTCCGGTGTTAGTCCGTCATCAACATATATAATGAAATAGAGATAAAAAACAGAAAGATAGGCGGTAGTAAGAAGACAGCAACAATTTTTACAGAAGGAAAATCCGTGTATAGATTGTCAAGCATCTTGTAATAAAAGTCTCTT
>OZ024759.1:14964365-14971865 GCA_964016885.1 Eledone cirrhosa | reverse complement strand
TGTCTGTCTACCATCTGTCTGTCTGTCTATCTATCTATATATCCATCCATCCATCAATCTATCTAGGTGTATATCCATCTCTCTATCTCCATCCATCTACCTACCATTGGATATTATATAACAGAGCATCACATGACTATATCTAATATGAGAGAATATTATTAAAATTAATGAATCATATGAAAAAAGAAAAGAAGCGATATCATAAAACCTACACAGAATTATAAATATAATACAATCCTCTAATGTATAATACAATATTACATAAGATAATAAAACATTATAAACACTATATGAATCACGATATTGATATTATCATGTTTATTTATAAATATATATATATATATATATATAGGTTTCGTATATGTATATATATGTGTGTGTAAGTGTATATATATATATATAGGTTTCGTATATGTATATATATGTGTGTAAGTGTATATATATATATATATATATATATATAGGTTTCGTATATGTATATATGTGTGTATACATGTGTGTGTATAGAAACTATATTGAAAAAATAAACGAAAGACAAATATTTTATAACAAACATACTGTTCTCTACTATATGAGAAACATGAACTAACATGTCGACACACACACACATATATATATATTGATACATACATACATACACGTATCTAAATATGCATACACGCACGTAGTCACTCATACGCATATATATATATATATAATTATATATATATATATACGCATATATATATATATATATATATATATATATATATATATATATATATATATATATATATATATAATTGCACAGACACACACACATACACATATATCTAAATATGCATACACGCACCTAATCATTCACGCGCATACATATATATCTATATCTAAATGCACACCCACATATATATTCCATGTCTGTATGGGTGTACGTACGTATGTATGTATATAACAAATCTTTATTAGATTTAAAGTATGTTCAATATATTATATAATAAAACTGATTAAAAATACCTTTTTAATTAGTATACATATGTTGATTATAATTATTTTAACTGCAAGGTGTGTTTTTGTGAAGATATTGATGATGTTGATTATGTTGGTAGTGGTGATGATGATGATAGTGGTGATGATGATGATAGTGGTGGTGTGAGTGGTGGTGGTGGTGGTGGTGATGATGGTGATGATGGCAGTGGTGGTGACCGTGCTTGTGATGATGGCGGTGGTGGTGATTTTGTTGCTACTGGAAGTGTGTGGATTTGATAATGATAACGATGGGGATAATGGTAATGAAGGTGATGATGATGGTGTATGATGATGATATATAGGTTGGTTTTCAACGACGTCATCATTTTTGTTTGTATTCAATGCCATCATCATCATTGTGATCACCAAAATGTTAACAGTACCATAACTACCATGATCACCATCATCATCATAACCATCATCGCCATCAAAATCACTATCACCATCATCATCACCATCATCATCACTATCATCACCATCATCACCATCACCATTTCGTGGTGATTGCTATAGCTCTTGTCATAAGCTTTCATCAAATAATGTTTCCTCGAAGATTCTACTTAAGTTACAGAATCATTTATATATATATATATATATATATATATATAGTATTAAGGATACTATTTATGGTTATGTATATACTAAAACCTTTTATAGTTATATATATTTGAAACCCTAAACAGTGAAAGACAGTAATTTATTACTACCTTATTACCAGTAAGGTAAATAGCTCAATGTAATAACATCAGTTGTTCTACAGAGCAGTTATATAGAAATCACATGAATCAAAGTTCTGTTCAAACCATTTATTTTATTAGCTTACAATTGTTTCGTCCAAACCGAGGTTTGTATCGATATATACATATGCATCGATATATACATATGTTTCTGTATGTCTCTTGTGTTGGAAAGGAGGTCATATATGTAAACAATCATTGAAAAATTGCTCCGAAGACTCCAAAACCCGGTTTGGACGAAACAATTGTAAGCTAATAAATGGTTTGAACAGAACTTTGATTCATGTGATTTCTCTCTCTCTTTCTATATATATATATATATATGTATATGTGTATGTATTTTTTCTCGCGAGTCAGTTCTTTCGTTGCTACAGACCACGCGGCTGAATTACCGGTCGCTATCTTCAATTTGCAAAGCCCTTTAAACTGTATGTTATTACTCTGAGGTCTATTCCTTGTCGAGTGCTTGGCTGCACTGCTGAAGGCATTCATCGGCTTAGCTGCGGCTCGAGCTTCGAATATGTTGTACGTTCATTTGTATTATATATATATATATATATATGTGTGTGTGTGTCCTGGGTATGACATTAAACTACATCCAGTGGCAAGGGAGTTCAGGACCTGTTGGGAATGTGGAGTTACCCTTTAGTTGTCATAACTCCAAGGTCTATCAGCCATTGAAAAGAACATGGAGAGTGTATTTAACAACACTAGGGTTAGAGCCCCTAACTACACTGTCAAGGAACAGTCTGGTCGTTATGACTTTGCTGGCTTAGAGCCACAGGGAAGGCCAGTGGATGATGGATCAGCTGTCTCTGAGACAAATATAAAGAATGCAAATTTGTCCTGGAGAAGAGCCATGAAAATGGGCACTCTGAATCTGAGGACTATTCGGACACTGGAGAAGAAAGGGGTTGGGTCATCTGTTCGAGGAGAGTGGTATGCAGATATTTGCGATCCAAGAATGCATGATCCAACACGATTAGCCCGTGCGGAGTGTGATGATTGGGAAGCGGAGCCAGCACATAAGCAGTGAAGAACACGACCAAAGCTGCAGAGGGAGGAGTGGGTTTTGTTTTCAGCGCAAAAACGAATCTATTGGTGAGGGAAATAATACCTCTCTCCTCGCGAGTGTTGAGGGAGACCTTCAATGGAAACTCAAGACTGACAGTCATCTCAGCCTATAGTCAAACCGAGGGAGACAGTGATGTGAGTGCGGAAGAGTTCCACGAGGAGGTGTGTAGAGCTGTTAACACGACACAAGCTCACAACATCCTGCTTGTTCTGGGGGACTTAAATGCACACCTGAGTAAGGAGAGCAGTGATGATCCTTGCTGGTACTTCCATAACCACACCAACTGAAATGGAAGATTACTGAGAGACACCCTGCTGGAGGCGAACTTGATAGCAACCAACCTAAGGTTTAGGAAGAATCCGGGGAAGATGTGGACCTACATCTCAGATATGCACCTGTCCAAGTCCCAGATTGATTTCATTCTGGTTAGGAAAAAGTGGCGGAATAGTGTTCTGAACACAGAACCATACATTTATTTCAGTACACTGGGTAGTGACCACCGGCTTGTTATGAGTGATGTCCGGGTAAGCTTAAGAAAGAGCAAGGCTCAGCCCCGGAGAGCAATCTATGACTGGGGAGCTTTCAAGGAAGATAAGCTACAGGAGAGGTTCACAGTAGAAGTGAGGAACAGGTTTAATGGTCTGTGTGGAGAGACAGAGGAGAGAGAGATATTGGAGGGACTGAGGAGTGTGCGACGAGGAGGTACAGGTACTTCACCAATGTAGTGGCGGAAGCAAGTGGGACCCTAAAGGAAGCACGTCAGCTCTGCAGACCTAAAAGTGTGTGCAGCCAGAGAACACCTGAAAGCTGCCAAGGACCAATTCTATGCTGATTCTACGGAGGAGAGGAAGGAAAATGTGGAGGTGGTGAGGGAATAACTCTGTACCGCTTACACTGAGGCCAGAGAGGAGGCACTGATAGAGAAGATCAGAAGTGTGGAGAGAGCGGTTGGCAGGTCTGGATGTAAGAAGAGGTGGATGATCATCAACAAGATCACAGGGAGGAAGAGGTGTTCGAGTCAGATCCAAGGAACAGGGCCCGAGGATAGGAAGGGGAAATGGCTGGACCATTTTAGTACCCTACAAGGAGAGCCGCCCTCCACAGCCCAGAACACTTGGAAGATCAGGCGGCTGTTTGAGGAACTGGATATTGAGACAGGGCCCTTCACCAGAAAGGAGCGTCAGAGAGCCAAGAAGATGATCAAGGACGGCAAGGCCCATGGAGAAAATGGAGTGGCATCAGAGGTGATGAAAAAGGTGTGATTTTGATGATATCATCCTGGAGTTCTGTAACCAGGCACTGGAGAAAGGAGTTGTTCCGAATCAGTGGAGGATCAGTAACATCGTCCCAGTGCCAAATAAGGGAGATCTCACTAACACCAACAACTACAGATGGATCTCACTGACGTCACTTGTGGCAAAGACCCTCAACAGGATGATTCTTAACAGGATCCAGCCAGAGATGGAGAAGCTCAGGGACAACCAGAACGGCTTCAGAGAGGCAAGATCAACTACCAGTCACATCCTGATGCTGAGGAGGATATTAGAGGGAGCTAGAGCAAAGTGCCTTCCTGCGGTCATGGCTTTCATCGACTTTAAGAAGGCCTTTGATTGACTTTAAGAAGGCCTTTGATTATGTGGACGGTCACTGCCTGATGAAGAACTTACATGCTTATGGAATCCCCAGGAAGTTAGTGGACCTGATATCACTGCTCTACACCAACACCAAAGCCCAAGTCATTACACCTGATGGGATGACCCCAGTTCTTTGAGATACTGACTGGAGTGCTACCTTTTTATCATCGCAGTGGACTATTGTACGTGCCTTGCGCTGGAGAAACACCAGGACTCTGGCTTTACTGTAACACCGGCTAAGAGCAGGAGAGTTCAGGCGAAACATATATCGGATGGGAATTTGCCGACGACATAGTTTTGATGACAAACACAGTGCAGGAAGCAGAGGACTTGATGCAGGAGGTGGAGACTGTGTCGATGAGTGTGGGGCTGAGAATGCATGAGATTAAGGCGAAATATCTGGTAGAGAATATTAAGAAGTCAGAGAAGATTACTAATGTAGGCGAGAAGCCGCTAGAATTGGTTGAGGACTTCCTGTATTTGGGAGCAAAGATTGGGAATACAGAAGATGATGTGGTCGAGAGGAAGAGCAAAGCCTAGGCGGCATGCCACATCTTGAGATCAGTGTAAAAGTCGGACCTTCGTGAGACCTGAAGATCGGCCTCTTCGTTGCTGTAGTGGAGTCTGTGCTGTGCTGCTGTACGGGTCTGAGACTTGGACACTGACCAAGAAACTCACTCAGATGGTGAATGACGGGTGCTACACGAGAAGGCTGAAGATGGCTCTGAACATTAATCAGTATACACTGAGGATGAAGAACTCAGAGCTGTACGGGCGCCTCCCAAAAGTCAGCTCAAAAGTGACACAGAGGAGACTGAGGTTAGCTGGACATGCTCACCGACATCCAGTGTTGACATTGCACTCAGTGCTCCTATGGGAGCCCCTACATGGACACACTGGAAGAGGAAGACCGAAGTTAACATATGTTGATGCCCTAAGGACAGACACTGGTCTCCTGGAGACGCAGGACATGGCAGCGATAATGAGGGACAGAGACCGCTGGAGAGAACTCGTCCATGGATCTCGGGAAATTAACTCTCTTTCTCTCTCCCTCTCCCTCACCCCCTCTCTCTCTCTCACTCTACCTCACCCCTCTCTCTCTCTCTCTCTCTATATATATATATATAGTATAAGAATAAAGGAACAATGAGTCAGTGTTGCACCAGATATTGTTATACTTTGGGAGGATCGAAAGAGCTTTCACACTATATAAACAACCTTCCGTTTTATCGAACCAGCGAACCGGCAACTTATAATAAATTGAAGTGAAAACCAAGGTGCGTGTGTTTTTATTGTCAACATGACCCTCCCAAAGTATAACAATACACACGCACATGCCCCCCCCCCCAAAAAAAAAAACATTTTGCAGTAATGCGTTGTAAGACTTCCACCAGTTTATTGTATTGCTTGTGTATCCTGATTCGGAAGTTATGGAAAGTCAGAGCGATCTGATATGTATGACTGCTAGATCTCACAGGCCTCACACAATACTAAACATGCCCAAACTCGCTTAGTATTTTTTTTCTGTTGTAGATTCTTGTTAGGTTTCTATAATATAATATATATAACATATTTTGAATTAGCATTTTTATGGTTTCTTATAATATTTTATCAATTATTAAAACTGTTAACCATATTTGTATAATTTAAATCATGTTTGTTTAACAGTTTCTATCTATGATGATGTCTGGCGTGTTTGTGTTTTTTTAAATATATTCTTATATAAAAAAACAATTTACTGATGATAATATCACAGTTTTGTTGTTATCGGATTCATTTGTCTGTCATAATATTTTATCAGTTCATTTTTGATAATATTTTGTTGTTTTTAATGTATTTAAAATGACTTATTTTTCAATATATTTAATAATTGTTTCTACATTTGGTACACGGTTAGCAATTTTGAAAGGGAAGGGAAAATCGATTGAATCGATCTCAGTGTATTACCGGTACTCTATTGTATCGATCACAAAAAGATGAAAGGCAAATCTGGCCTCGTCGGGATTTGAACTAAGAACTTTCTGACTTCAACCTCCACCGAAGTCCACTTTGCATTTCATCCTTCCGAGGTCAATAAAATAAAGTACCATTAAGGTACTGGGGTCGATGTAATAGAATATTCCATCCTCACAAATTGTTGGTCTTGTGTCTCAATTAGAAATCAAAAAAGTCAAAGGGGACGCATCATGAGCGAATGGTTAAGAAGGTTGCTTTGAACCCATTAGGTTCAGGGTTCGATCCTTCTGAGTGACATTTCAACCAATTTTGATATATGGAAGTGAAACAATGGACGCTTTCAACAAAAGCACCTTAATGGCACCTACACTCGCCTGCTTCAATGCATTCAGAACATAAGCTGGCGACATCTGCCATTGAGAGAGATATATGCCGGCTTTCCACTCATATCTGAGGTTGTACGTAAAAGGAGCGTAAGATGTGCTGGCCACTCCATCGTGCTACCTACGAGGTTGTGTTCCCATTAGTGATTTGGAAACCACAAGCAGTCGCTAATAACAGTGGGCGCAAGCTCTCCTACCCAGATGTCATCTCTAGAGATTCTGGTATTGAAATCCAGGACTTGGCAACGGCAATGAACGATAGACCCACGTGGAGATCAATTGTTGAGTCCATTTCGGCTGAGGCCGCCGGATGATGATGATATGTAATTTACCAAATCCTGAGATCGACCGTAGACTTATGAGCTAAACTGGGTATACGATAAATGTTTGGAAGACTATAAAATGGATTTTAGCTGTAATAAGAAGGGAAGACTTTACCAAACACTGCGTCTCGTTGAATCTTTCTGAGAATTTCGGGAAGGACACACTTGTCTGGAGATTTTAACCTCTTACACTACAATAAAGGACAACCCCGTAACATACTGTACCACAATGAATAACAGTGAAGGTTAAGTATATCTACGGAAGTATTAATCATGTACACTACAATAAAAGATAACCACGTGATATACTTTGCCACAATGTAGAACCAGGAAAATTACGTGAAGGGAACACATGTTTATTCAATGCTCAGCCATTTGCTCGCT
>OZ024759.1:14931865-14944365 GCA_964016885.1 Eledone cirrhosa | reverse complement strand
TTAACCTCGGCGGGATTTGAACTCAGACCGCAAAGGGACGTAACTATGCTGGAAAGCATGGCATCCGACCCTCTACCGGTACTGCAAATCCACCACAATAATGATCGTTTTCACCTCCTTCTATGTCGTTGTCGTCTTTTTCTTCTTCCATCTCTTCCTATCTATCTTCCTATCCATTTTCTTCTTCTTTATCTACTCCTAATATACCCCCTCTTATTTCATCCCTCCCCTGCTACCCCGTTCTCTTATTCTTTTTATATTTGCTCTGCTTCTTCATCCACTTACCCCACAAATGACAATTGTAAATAGTGTCCTGCAACATTCCTCCCACTACCTGGAATATATTTATATGGTATGCCTATTCTTGTATCTACCCTGTTTATATACTACCAATGAAGATTATAACTTCATTGCTTCCGAAGAAGACGGTTTGATCGAATTTATATATGACGTCTGATGGTATACAGTTATAGACCTACTATAGATCAGTCAATATCATCAACCCTCTGAAACGATCGTAAAACAATGATATGAATAGGTAAAATAACTTGACTTGGTTATTGTTTTCATTGTTAAATTAATATCTAATATATATATATATATATATATATATATATATATATAAGATATTAATTTAACAATGAAAACAATAACCAAGTCAAGTTATTTTATATATATATATATATATATATATATATATATATATGTGAATGTGTGTGGCTGAGTGGTTAGAGAATTGGATTCACAATCTTGAGATTGTGAGTTCGATTCCTGGACCGGGCGATGCGTTATGTCCTTGAACAAGACACTTTATTTCACGTTGCTCCTTCTACCTGGAGTTGCGACCGATAGATAGTATTAGCAACTGGAAAGACCGACGAAAACATTGTTTCCTCGGTCCGATTTGACGAAAGTCGATCGAGTAAAAAAAAAAAAATATATATATATATATATACATAGAGAGAGAGAGAGAATATTTTAGTATCGTGAGAGAGTAGAGGTTTAAAGGGATAAGCGATACATATAATTAGTGCCAAAAGCTGGTGCATTTGTGCTCAATACTTGTGCCTACAGGGTTAAATATCGGAAGCGTTAATATTTAGTGGGCGAGAATATAAGCAGAGCGGTTACAAATGAAAGGATTACAAAGAAGAATATAGACTGTTAGAACATGTTTATATAAGCATGTTCTAACAGTATGTATTCTCTTTTGTAATCCTTTCATTTATATATATATATATATATATATATATATATACAAACACACATACATGTAACAGAAGTAATTCACCAAGTTCAACAGTTAATACATTTATTACGTAACCTACCCGTGTTTGATTCCCTTAGAATATAGCTCACTGAACGCCTTACTGTTGATATATCAACAGTATATTTTCCACACACACGTACGTATGTATGTGTGTATATGTATATATATATATGTATGTCAGGTCACCAGTTGGTGCTACTGGTAACATGTATCCCAGTGCAACCTGTCCCATGGTCAGGTCGTTGGCGACTAAACTGGCAACCCCAAGGGCAAAGGAGCTCTTAAGAGTCAATGGCCATCCAAAATCTCCGGGAGAGATGACCCCTTAGCCTTTGTCAAGGCAGAATTCTAGGAGAAGGAAAATTCTGATATAACACCTGCAACCCTGATGGTATCCAATGATGTTGACTTGTTCTTCCTTTTGGTAAATATCATCTTGGTTAAGAGAGTGGGATTGGCTTTGTGCAGTGCCTTTGCTCACTATAAAAGCTTCACGGCACAGGCATTGCTTTATATCTGGATATCTCTCTGCACTTGTCATCACATGGTACCATGGGCCCAGCACTAGGTGTCAATAATTGTCACAAGTGTAGTGTTTGTACCAGAGTTTTCAAGTCGCTGGCTGGACTAAAAAGTCACACTCGTTCAGCGCATCGGTAGGGGTTCTCCTACATGGATATAAAGTAGTGGCCGTACTCGAAAACGAGTTGGCAGCCACCATATGTATATATATATATATTGTGTGTTTATGTATAAATAAATAAATATATATATATATATATATATATATATATATATATATATGTATGTCTGTAAGTATATGGAAGGAATATATTAGGTTAACGCCTGAAAAATCAGGAAAGGGGGCTTAGCTTAACGTTTCGGACGCTAGTCCTTCCCCAGAAGAAAGAATGAGAAATAAGATAGATTGAAGGGATGGGCGGGGTGGAATTGGAAAATATGTCTTCAGATAAAAATAGCAGGTACATTCAGTTGACATCTCTTGGAAAACTGTTGATGTTTGCGTTTTGAGTATGATTTATATTTTTAGAAAAGTGGATGGTGGAACGCGTCTACCTGAAAATGAAAGAAACGGTTTTTTATAAAGAGCTATACTTGTGTGTGTGTGTTTGTGTGTGTGTGTTATACGTCCGTACGAAGCTAAGAAGATATGTGTGTGTTTATGTTAGTAAAAATGTGTGTAAATGTGCTTGTAAGTACGAAGCTTTGAGCAAAAGTATGTTAATATAAGGCTGTGTATATCTGTATACAGAGCTTTGATGGGAAAAGTGGAGTACACATACGCACTCTGATATATATATATGTATACATATATGTATGTATATACATATATATATATATATATGTATGTACATTTACACATATATACACTCTCATATATACATAGTCAGAGAAAAGGGATCATATGCAAACCGTTCCCACCGTATACAGTAAAAGATGTTAGCAAACGAAAACAACACCACAAGGTATTACTGACGCCATTGAAAATCTTCACCAATGCAACATCTTAATTAATCATGGCTTCAGCTGACTAGATGTGTCTAGACAAAAAAAGATTATATATATATATATATATATGTGTGTGTGTGCGTGTGTGATTATATATGTGCATGTATATTTATAGATGTATATGTGTATATGTATATACATGATTGTATATATGTGTACATGTACATGTACGTGTGCGTGTGTGATTATATATGTGCATGCATATTTATAGATGTATATGTGTATATACATGAGTGTATATATGTGTACATGTGCGTGTGTACATGTGCGTGTGTACATGTACGTGTGTATGTGCATATATATGTATAAATACCTACCTCCATACATACATACATACATATATATAATTCTATTTGAGAGAAAATTTAGCCATCTTAATTGAATAAATATATCGTGATATTTTTTTTCTTTTTGATAACCAATTTATTTTTCTGTTCCTTGATAAAAAAACATTTTGAAACATTTTTTTTTAAATGCATTAAAAAACATTGTCGTGTAAGAAGACATTAACAAGATAAATTGTAGCGTTAATTAATGTACGCCATTATAGTTTGTGTTCATTGTGTTCATTTTGTTCATTTACCTATTGTTTTTATGTTCGCATCAAATATTTCGCTGTTTGTGATTGGAATGAATGTTTGTCAAGTATGTATAAATTACTGAATATACCTGCTGAGGTTGTGTGTCATCGAGCTACTTGCTAGAAATAACAGCCGACATCTTACCCCTATAGCGATATTTAAAGGGTTGGAACGTTGTGTGTGACTGTGGCATCGAACCACAGACTACACAGCACCCTCTGATATGCCCCCTGTTGGAACACCCCTGCACAGCATTGGACTTGGCAGAGTTTAATGAGAAAGGACAGCAATGTATTTAGCTATGGCAGAAGCACATCTAGCCAAGCTTTATAACTGACACTCTTGTGGACACGACAAGAAGAATTGTACATTGGATAATATAGTCCTAGATACACTATGTCTAATAGCCACTAATACTAACTACTGTACTGTACGTGCAAAAGTCGCAACATTCTTGCAAAATGGGGTTATTTAAAGGATGGGGACATTGTGTATGACTGTGGCATCGAACCCAGTCTACACAGCGTCTCCTGATAAGGCCCCTGCACACACACTTTCGCACTCTCTCTCGCACACACACACTCTTGCAGTCACAAACACAGTCACACGTACACACACATACAAAAGCACACTCATGGACACACATACCCACACGCACAGACACACACACATACACGCACAGACACACACACATACACGCACACACTGAGATACACATATACACACTCGCATATAGTGACAACATCAGCATCAGATAGCTACAACATGGCGGAATGGCTGATTCGCTGGAAAGGAAATTGCTTTGAATATTGTCCAACGTTATTATACGTTTTAATTAATGTATTAACGTTGTACAGCTGATCAGGTCAGTGTTAAAACTAAAATAATGAAGAGGGTCTGTTGATAGGTTGACTCTCATGCTAGAAATAGCAGTCACACTGTTTTAACGTTGTACAGCTGATCAAGTATAGGTGGTGAAGTCTTTTGAAAGTCGTAGAGAATGTTTTGCCATTATCGTTTCGACTCTCTGCTCTCTGAGTCAAATCGCGCCAAGGATCTTCAAAAAGCTGTTCAAGTCATTGTTAAAACTAAACAGATATTAGAATAAGAAGGTTTGTTAAACGGCCGATTGTTTTGCTAAAAATAGCAGCCAAATCTTCTGTATAGCAGTTTCTAAAGTTAGGTCCAAGGCTAACAATTACTTGGAATGGTTGAACATAGGGTAACATCTATGAAACCATGTCGGGTCGTCAGTGCCAACATGTGCAATGAATTCTTCCATCAGGATATATGGTTCAGTCTTAACTACATCTAACGTTGAAGTGACTTAATCAAGGAAGGACCTGCATTTGGACTCCTTGTTTAGTATTTAAACGTGCACTACCTGCATATCTTTCTGCCTCAGCTTTATGAAGCAAATTCTCCCTCTTAACGGGATCCAGTCCATAACACATTCTGACAGTCGTGGGTTTGTGAGTATCCCCACTGCCACATGTGAAGTCATTTCTTTTGCCACACCTGAATAGTTTTAGTTTCCATCCTCCATGCAAATCTACAGTGTCAGAGATACGAAACTTTGTGGGGGAAACCCTGACTGTATCTAGCCTGTAGAATCTAGCTTCCTCCACTAGTTTCTGCTCCTTACTTATGGTTATGAATCTTGGGTAATCACCGAAAGAATACGATCTCGAATACAAGTAGCCGAAATGTGGTGCGTCCGAAGTGTCTTTGGAGTAACGTTACTCGCTACAGTGCATAGCTCGAAGATCAGTGTGTCACTCCAGGTGGACCCGCTCATTCTCCAAATTGAGAGATTACAGCTTCGATACTATGGGCATGTGGTTAGAATGTCTCAGAAAAGAATCTCTGGAGATATTTTACGGGCAAAACCGACCATCAGGAGACTCGGGGTCAATTCCCGAGCAAGATGGTTGGATAACATCCTTGAGCTTGGCTGGTCCCACTTTGGGATCCAGCCGGATCGGATGGAGACTGTTGTTTCTGACCCCACAAACTTCTCAGGAATAAGTGGGTGAAGAAGACACGCACGCACGCACATTAGTGAAGAAGCGTGGCTGAGTGGTTAGAGGAATTGGATTCGCAATCAAGAAGTTCTGATTTCGATTCCCGGACCGGGGTGATGCGTTATGACCTTGAGCAAGACACTTTATTTCACATTGCTCCTTCTGCCTCGACTTGCGACTGACAGTTAGTATTAGCAATTGAAAAGACAAGGTCTAAAACATTGTTTCCGATTTGAGGACCTCCCACCCAACTCGTTAAGCGAACGAAGTCTGGGATCTTGTCTATTGACTGTCTATATATATATATATATATATATATATATATATATATATATATATATATATATATATATAACGAAGTATGTGTGGCAAGGAACCAGGTGGACCATAACTCAACAAAGTATCGAGTAATCGATACTTTGAGTTGTAGAGTGGGTCCAGACATAGCTGTCGAAATGGCTTGAGTTCTGTCGTCGGGGTTCTGACTATTTCTCTCTCTCTCTCTTTTTCTTTCTCTCTTTCTTTCTCTCTCTTTCTCTCTCTCTTTCTCTCTCTCTTTCTTTCTTTCTTTCTCTCTCTCTATCTCTCTCTCTCTCTCTATATATATATATAATTATAGATCTCTCTCTATATATAATTATAGATCTCTATATATTACATGTATATATATATATAATTATAGATATCTATATATTATATATATATATATATATATATGTATATATATGTATATATATGTATATTTATGTGCATATATATATATATATATATATATATATATATATATATATACGAAGTCTGTTACAAGTTATCCGACTTATTTTCTGTGGGATGTAATGACAATGATGTATCGAAGGGAGACAAAAGACAAAAGCATAAAGTATGAAAAGGAATACATTCAGGCGCATGCGTAGATATTAACGTGTACTTCCATTTTAGATTTCATTCAATGGTCTTTTGTTATTTTGAGTTGGTAAGAATTTTTTGATGTTTGGGTTTTTGGTGATAAAATCTTGCAGCGATTTTATGTCTGTATGTAAATATATGGATAAGAGAGGCAAGATGGCTGTCAAATTACACAGAAAAGATGGCATCTCCGGAAATGTTTGTGAAGTATTTATATGATTTATTGATGATATTTCGACGTTATGATTAAATATCTCAGGTCACGACGCCATACATACACACACTCACACACACAGAGACACACAGGCGCACACAGACACAGACACACACATATATATATAAAGTAGATACTTATATACATACAGACATAAAAATATACAAGGATGGATATAAATATATATATATGTATGAGTGTACGTGTGTGCCTTGCTGAGACCGGGGAGACCACAAATGGAGTAATCAATGCATGTATATACATATGTATATATGTATGTGTGTATATATATGTATGCGTATATGTATGTGTGTATATATATGTATGTATGTATGTATATGTGTGTATATATATATATATGTGTGTGTGGATATATATGTGTGTGGATATATATGTCTATATATATATATATATGTGTATATATGTGTCTATATATGTGTGTATATGTATATATGTATATGTATAGGTATGTATATGCATAAATAATCCACAGCCCCCCCCCCCCACACACACACACACAAGTACGTATACTCACAGGCACACACAAGAAAACTACTTCAAATAAAAGCAGACACACGGATACACACACAGACAGACACACACTCTAGTCAATGCTACAAGATACCGCCATATATATGCTTTTGTCCGACGGTCCACTGACTATTTTTACTGCCAAGCCAACCGATGGATTAACGTTAAAATTAGAGGGTCGGACGCCATGTTTTGTAGCATAGAGTTACGGCTCTTTATGGTTTGAGTTCAAATCCCGCTGAGGTTAGCTTTGCCTTTCATCCTTACGGGATCGATAAAATAAGCGCCAGAAAAACACTCGTGAAAAAAGTAAAACAATTATATCTCCCAACGTTATTTTGCAAGTTGAAGAAAGTATTTAAATATGAGTTTAAAAGCAAATCTTGTAAACCAATATCTACACAACAACTCCCTGATATCCGAATGGCTAAATGAGAACAGAGGGGCACCCAGGTGTCATAACTTAGATGCGATCCTGGCCCTCTTTGTGTGTAAGGCGGTAAAGGCCGAAACACTTGAGTGGGGTTTCTTCACTGAAGAACTTCTACTTGGAAGTTTCTTGTCAGCAGCTATATGGAGCTAACGCTAAATATTTTGACGGAGGTTGTGGTTTCTGAAAGCCAGTTGTGCAGCCATTAAGAACACTTAATAAATCCTTGTGACTAATACTTGCTTGAGTATATATATATATATATATATATAAAAGTAGTTCCACAACAGTTAATTCACCATTTCCAAGAACAATTGTTTCACCTTACTTGGATCATAAGCTCATTTTAAACTCGAGCCAAGGACTGAGTGCTCTACTACTACGGATACATGAGTGTTCTACATCATATATATATATCATATATATATATATCATATATATATATATCATATATACATATATATATATATATAGAGAGAGAGAGCGCGAATGGTTTAGTATTTAGAGAGAGGTTGTGAGTTCGATTCTCGGACCGGGCTTTGCGTTGCTCCAGTTCACTCAGCTGTAGAAATGAGTTGCTACGTCACTGGTGCCAAGCTGTATCGGCCATTGCCTTTCCTTTGGACAATATCCGTGGCGTGGAGAGGAGAGACTGGTATGCATGGGCGACTGGTGGTCTTCCACAAACAACCTTGCCCGTACTTGTGTCTCGGAGAGGATCTTTCTCGGTACAAATCCCATGGTTATTCGTAACCGAAAGGGGTCTTTACTCATTACCCTTTATATATATATATATATATATATATATATATATATATATAGTAATAATAATAAAATTGAAGACTAAAATCCAAAGAGGGCTCGATAAGGATAAATATATATCAAATATATAAGAACCGTAGAGCAAATATTTATTAAAATAACAGATTAAAGTTTAAGCAAAGAGTCGCTGCTTTCACCCTTAACGGGATCTTCCTCCGGTTGCAATGTTTTTTGAAATATCCACTTCTGCGTTTACAGATTGACTTTGTTAGTTTCAGAAGATCCCGTTAAGGGTGAAAGCAGCGATTCTTTGCTTAAACTTTAATCTGTTATTTTAATAAATTATATATATATATATATATATATATATATATATATATATATATATATATATAATGTGAAAGTTCAATTTAAATTGTTGGGATACAACAAGCAAATATTTTTATAACTGATATAAAGCACTCAACAAATAATTGGAGTAAAAATACGATATTAACAAATGGAAACTATATTTATAAAACCATATTTATTTCATTATACATATTTCAAGGACACCAAGTTAAATTATGGTGTGCTTTCATCAGATAAAATATAATATAGAGCAGTTTTATAAATAAATATTGAGATACCCTTAAAGAATGCAACCATACTGTTCCGGAGCTTCCAACAGAAATGGTTGCATTCTTTAAGGGTATATCAATATTTATTTATAAAACAGGTCTATATTATATTTTATCTGATGAAAGCACACCATAATTTAACTTGCTGTCCTTGAAATATGTATAATGAAATAAATATGGTTTTATAAATATAGTTTCCATTGTTAATATCGTGTATATATATTTATATATATATACATATATATACAATTCTCATGGAAATGAGAAAACTCGGCGTATGGAAGCTAAGACGGTATTTTTCTGTTCTAACAGCATCCATACGCCGAGTTTTCCCATTTTCCTGAGAATTCTAATACGCTCGCGTCCCAAAACACTATTTTCTAGTTAAGTTTGTCTATATATATATTTAGTAGAATAATCGAGAATCGGAATATCAGCCCACGAAATCACGATAAACAATATCCGATATATGTGGCAGAGGGCTCAATAATTTGGAAAAATCAGAGCTATAACTATCGTTAAAATACCAACACATAGAGGTCATGCCTAAAATCACCCATGCAGCCGAAAAAGAATGACCAGGAAGATTCGGGTCACTCAAATAAAATATCAATAATTTAATAAATTAAATGAATGTAAAAAACTTACCCGGACCCGCTAGAACGATGTTAAATCTAGCTTCTTGGGTTTCTGCAATTCCTTAATCCAATCACTATCAGCCCACATAAAAGATATATAAGACTTATAGATAAGAGAGGAACGAGGAAATGCTTTATCAACGAGTATTTCGTTCCATAATACAGAGGGGCCCCGAAGCCAAACAACGCACATGGTATTCAGCAAGGGAGGGAACCCTTATATTAGCGAAAGAATTCGGTGATATGTAAATTATGTAAGAATACAAATTATCACATATCGAATCAGAGTGCTCAACAGACATGTTAAAATAAACAAGAGCTATTCATCAGTCAATAAGATCAACAATATATATATCAACAATATATATATTTAGGTTGGTTGGTTCACCACGGGATAGAACCGGTCATTCCGTATAATCAACCGTGATGCGATATTAGGAAAAGCACTCGACGCAATGCAACTCATCCATCTTCGTTTATGTTGAATCTTGTTGGTAGTGCGAGAACGAGTTAATTATTATTGAGGAAAATGACAGGAGGCTGGACTGGTGAAATTCGTTCAAAGATTTATTAAAGATTTATTAAAAGATTTATTAAAAGATTTATTAAAAGATTTATTAAAAATCTTTGAAGGAATTTCACCTGTCCAGCCTCCTGTCAGTTTACTCAATAATATATATATATCATGATCATCCTCGTCGTTTAACGTCCACATTCCATGCTACCATGGGTTAGACGGTTTGGTTCCATTTGAAGCGGGAATAGTCGCAAGACCGTGTCTCTGGCAGGGTTTTTTAAAGCTGGATGCCCTACCTAACACTAACCACATTTACAGTGTGGACTGAGATTCTTTTTACCGTGTCTCCTACACGACCAACTTACAGTGTGGACTGTTATCATCGACGCAGTGGACGGAACGGGAAAGTGAGGATGGGGTGGGGTGTGTGGTTTGCATTGGGTTTAGAGGTGCCTACTGACTGTAGCTTTGTATGTATATATATATATATATATATATATATATATATATATATATATATATATATCAGTATATATATATACCAGTATACACTGAGGATGAAAAACTCAGAGCTGTATGGGAGCATCCCAAAAGTCAGCTCAAAAGTGACACAGAGGAGACTGAGGTTAGCTGGACAGGCTCACCGACATCCAGATTTGACAGTGCACTCAGTGCTCCTTTGGGAGCCCCTACATGGACACACTAGAAGAGGAAGACCAAGGTTAACGTATGTTGATGCCCTAAGGACAGACACTGGTCTGTTGGAGACGCAGGACATGGCAGCGATAATGAGGGACAGAGACCGCTGGAGAGAACTCGTCCATGGATCTCGGGAATTTTACCCGCCTTAGAATAGAATATATATATATATATATAACGAAGGAAATGTGGTAAGGAACCAGGTGGACCATAACGCACCAAAGTACTCAATACTTGAGGTAGTAGAGTGGGTAATAGGAACCAGTAAGACCTTGGGGTCTTACTGGTTCATATATATATATATATATATATCAAAAGTATATATTGAGTTAGAACTCAAAGTAGTCCCTTACAATTAAAATAACTCAAGGAAAACATTTTCCCGGGACGTGTAATATAATTCAATATACTAAAAAGAGATAAACACAGATATATACATATGTGATCAAATCATAAGGGACCAGATTCACTAGGGTGAATATCCTATTCACGGGACCGAATCTCTCTATATTGAATTATATATATATATATATTATATATATATATATATATATATATATATATATACATTGATATTAAATAAATGGAAACTATATTTATAAAACCATATTTATTCTATTATATATATTTCAAGGGTACCAAAACTTTGGTACGCTTTCATCAGATAATATACAAAGTTTGTTTTATAAATTTTGACATAACCAAGAAAAATACCTTAAAGGTTCAAGTTTTTCTTGGACAGTGAAGGTAAAAGAGAAGAAGAGTCAGATATTTCAAATTATTAAGATGAGTATGCAAATGAGGTTTAGGTATAGGGCTGAAAATACGTAATTTTAGACGCTACACAGAATTTAAATAATTAGGATATATGTATGTATGATTTATATTTGTTGAATTACCGACAAATTGAATATCCCTTTTTCTTATATATATATATATATATATATATATAACGAAGGAAATGTGGTAAGGAACCAAGTGGACCATAACGCACCAAATTACTCAATACTTAGGGTAGTAGAGTGGGTAATAGGAACGAGTAGGACCCCGACGGCTGAGCTCAAGCCGTTTCGACGGCTAATTCTGGACTCAAATTAGCCGTTTAGCCGTCGAAACGGCTTGAGCTCAGCCGTCGGGGTCCTACTCGTTCCTATATATATATATATATATATATATATGCAAAAGTTTTATTTAAAATTGTTGGGTTACAACAAGTAAATATTTTATAACTGATATAAAGCACTCGACAAGTTTTGGAGTAGATATACGATATTAAACAAATGGAAACTATATTTATAAAACCATATTTATTTCATTATACATATTTCGGGGATACCATATTAAAAATATGGCATGCCTTCTTCAGATAAAATACAATATATAAACATTTTATAAATAATTTTGACGTACCATAAATATTGAGCAACCGTTATGTAGGAAGCCGGTTGCTCAATATTTATGGTACGTCAAAATTATTTATAAAACTGTTTATATATTGTATCTGAAGAAGGCATGCCATATTTTTAATATGGTATCCCCGAAATATGTATAATGAAATAAATATGGTTTTATAAATATAGTTTCCATTTGTTTAATATCGTATATATATATATATATATATTAATTTGTCGGGATGATTTAATTGTGACTGAAATCTCGCTGATCTTTCATAGAGTGTCTTAACACCTTATGCTTTTCTGTGTTGTTCTACCGTCTATATCAAGCTACTGTTTATATAGTTGACATACATAAAATATGTGTCAATATATATCAATAAG
>OZ024759.1:14926760-14931665 GCA_964016885.1 Eledone cirrhosa | reverse complement strand
TGCCTAACGTAGAAATAATTATATATATATATATAGTTATATTTGGGGAGGGTCTCTCTCTCTCTCTCTTTCTCATATATATATATATATATATATATAGCATTTTAAAGAGTCCGTCGAACTGCCGATTATAGAGTTGGGTAAGATCGATACAGATCGAATCTTGAGCTGATCAGTGGCGAAACGGGCGTCACCTATCAATAAATGTAATGAAGGAGTAACCAATCGTCCTTGTTATCCTTTCAATATATATAAATAGGAAAGCCATTTCCTGATGATTTCCTCCGAATGAAACATTTCTAATCCTTTAGAAGCCATTTATATATTAAATATTAATACTCTGCTATGTATTGAGTACCTTACTTACTGTCGTTACATCCGATTCGATCGAAACCGGGATAAACATATCTATATTCGAAGACTAAAATCCAAAGAAGACCCGATAAGGGTTTCAGATGATCACGCTTAGGGTGAAAGCAGAAATTGTTTGCTAAAACTTTTAAGCTGTGCTAATAATATGTATGTATGTATGTATGTATGTATGTATGTATGTATGTATGTATGTATGTATGTATGTGTGTGTGTGTGTCTGTCTGTCTGTGTGCCTCTGTGTGTGTGCGTGTGTCTTCGTGTGTATGTGTGTCTTCGTGTGTGCCTGCATGTGTCTGCGTGTGTGTGTGTCTCCGTGTGTGTCTCCGTGTGTGTCTCCGTGTGTCTCCGTGTGTCTCCGTGTGTGTATGTATGTGTGTATGTATGTGTGTATGTATGTGTGTATGTATGTGTGTATGTATGTGTGTCTGTATGTGTGTCTGTATGTGTGTCTGTATGTGTGTCTGTATGTGTGTCTGTATGTGTGTCTGTATGTGTGTCTGTGTGTGTGTTTGTGTGTCTGTATGTGTGTATGTGTGCCTGTATGTGTGCCTGTATGTGTGCCTGTATGTGTGCCTGTATGTGTGCCTGTATGTGTGTATGTATGTGTGTATGTATGTGTGTCTGTCTATTTGTGCCTGTGTCTCTTTGTGTGTGTCTGTGTGTGTCTGTCTGTGTATATATGTGTGTGAGTGTGAATATATAGGACGTTGTTCCACACATTCTGTCAACCAAATTGTTCTTACAGTCCATTTGTCAGCCCAAGATTATAGAAAAAAATAAAAACACATTTGCCAAAGTTGCCATGCGGTGGGATTGAACCCATTACCACTGAGCCATGAGAGCACCATGAGTTAAAAATAGGTCAATGAAACTCATACACACGTGTAATGAACCAAGGACAAAGCATTTATCTGAAAATATTGACAAATAATAGATTAAGATATTGTCAACATAAAGTCTAATGAAACTATGGCAGATATATGATAAGTAATCATAAATATCACAAATACAATAGAATTTAAAAGAAAAAAAAAACTCTTCACTAACAAAGCATCAGTTTATGAATTCTGAATGTTCTAGTCACTGCCAATGGGATTTATAAATTTGATTATTTGATTACAACGTAGAAAATTGCAAGCATCACAGCGACTCTAACTGGAACAGTGGCCTTATAACTACGAGACTAAGCCGTCAACTCATTATGCATTTATAACGAAGTGGCAATTAGAATACGGTGCTACATTACACGGCATAAGACAAGACAGGCTAGGCAAAGGGTAATTCAAAAGAAACATCTCATGAAGAAATCGTGAAAGGAAATGAAACGATTAATTATGAAAATGTGCAATAACCATTATATAGTCTATGTGTATGTTGAATATATTATGTATATTTATGAGTATATATATATATATATATATATATATATATAAGGCTGTATATACATAGATATGTACATATATGTTTGGGTACATATATATGCATATATACGTACAGATATATATATGGTTATATATACATATTTACATATACATAAATAGCTATATATGCATATATACATACACATGTATATGGCTGTATATACATATATACATATATGGCTATATATACAAAGCTACTAAAACATATATATGGCTATGGCTATATATATACATATATATATAAGGATTTTACGTATATATATAGACACACATATTGATATAAATATATATATGGTTATATAAATATACATATATATACACACATATATATCGATATGAATATATATGTGGTTATATATATATATATATATATATATATATATATATATACAGACACACATTGATATAAATATATACACACACACATATATATTGATATAATATATACAGACATATATTGATATAAATATATATATGGCTACACATATATATATATATATGTGTATGTGTGTGTGTGTGTGTGCGTGTTAGACTATATATATATAAATATATATATATATATATATATTTATATCTGTATTTTTAACCGTTGGTCAATCAGTGATAAACGTTGATTGCCAAATAAATTAACTATGGAGATATATAAGATACCGAAGCGAAAACCAACCAAGCAGTGCGTGAGTTCTGTTATTATTTCTGGCAATATTATCGCAACAATATGACCCTCCCCAAGTATAACAATATATACATATATATGCCTAAATATATATGGCTATATATATACGTACACATATATGTCTATTTATATATATATATATATATATGCCTAAATATATATGGCTATATATATACGTACACATATATGTCTATTTATATATATATATATATATACATGCCTATATATATACGTACACATATATATATATATATATACAAATATATACATGCACACATTTGTGTGTGTGTATATGTACGTATGCATGTATGTATGTAATTATGTATGTATAGTTAAACCCTCTAAAGAATGTGTAACTATACGTATATATAGATATGTGTGTGTGTGAGTGAGTGAGTGAGTTAGTGAGTCCGTATGTGTACGCATGTATTTGAGTGTACAGTTTCTCGAGTTATAAGTTCGTCCTAATCAGACTTTCTCGAGAAAATTAAATTTTCAAAGCTACCTTTCGTGGTTAACGAAACAACAGCTTAACGGTAGAGAACAAAATTAAGGGAGATAATGAAGTATTGTAAAGATATTTATTACGTACACTCTAAGGGATTAGATCTTTTAAATAAAGAAGGGAACATAACGTAGTCTATTGTTGAGTTAAGAAGTAATTAAGGATATTTTATTAGGGACATATAATTGGAAACGATTGTAATTAGAGAATTGAAATGTGTAATTGGAAATGTGTAATTGGAAATGTGTGATTGGAGTTGTGTAATTAGTATACCGTCACGAATTTCGTTTGATTTAAATTGTGAAAAGCAAATTCTGTAAGGGAATTCTGTAAGGGAATAGACAATTAGGGATATACAATTAAAGATAGATAATTAGGAGGACATAATTATGAACATCAACGTTTAGATATATGCCGCTACATGTATCTAGTTGAAATAGCTAGTAGGATTAAGACCCTGTGTGATTAGCATGTACCCAATTAGAAATATTTAATTAAGATTAATAAATTTAGAATATTAGTAGAGACGTAGGCATTTGTTCAAAGCTGACAAGACATCTAATGTTTGTGATCAGCATCAAGTAGAGTTGTAGTGAGAGCTTGCATTGTTCTTATAACTGAGCATATATAATACAGAGAGAGTTAAACCCTCTAAAGAATGTGTAACTATACGTATATATAGATGTGAGAGAGAGAGAGAGAGAAACAGAGAGAGAGAGAGAGAGAAACACAGAGAGAGAAACACAGAGAGAAAGAGAAAGAAAGTGATATAGAGATAGAGAGGGGGTGAGATGAGGGAGGGGGGGTAGTGGGAGGGATGGAGAGAGGAGTAGTGGGAGGGATGGAGAGAGGAGTAGTAGGAGGGAGGGAGAGAGGAGTGCGGGGAGTGAGGAGGAGAGGGAGAGAGGAGGAGAGGAGGAGAGGGAGAGAGGAGGAGAGGGAGAGAGGAGGAGAGGGAGAGAGGAGGAGAGGGAGAGAGGAGGAGAGGGAGAGAGGAGGAGAGGGAGAGAGGAGGAGAGGGAGAGAGAAAGATCGATACTAAGAGCGAAAGAAAAAGAAAGTGATATATATATATAGAAAGAGAGAAAGAGAGAGAGAAAGAGAGAGAAATAAAGATATATATATAGAGAGAGACGTACTATATAGAGAGATAGAAAAGATAGAAAAGATATGACTAGATAAGAAGGATAAGAAGAATAAAGATGGCGACGAAGAAGATGGCGTTCCATCTAATCATTGAGCAGACGTCAACAAGTCGACCATACTTATCCTATATTTTATTTTTCACTTTACTTTCATGTGCTTCTTATAACAAATCAACAATGTCAGTCTTTATATATGTGCGTGTATGTTTATATATGTATGCATATATGTATGTATATATATATGCATGTATACATATATATATATACATATGTGTGTGTGTATGTATGTATATATATATATATATGCATGTATTTTGCGTTCAAAATATAACGAAGGAATATATCAGAAAAAATATGTGGCGTTTAAATCAGAGACAAGAGGGCGGCCGATATTTTAGCGACTTGTATCTACGTCGACCGTAATAATCAACTCCGTACTCGCACCACCAACTACACAAACGAAGACGGGTGGTTACAATACGTTGAGTGCTTTCCATAACATTACATCATGGCTGACCACACAGCATGACCAGTTCTATCCAGGGGTTAACCAACAAACCCAAATAAATATATATATATATAATTATAATTGAATATAAAAGAAAAACAAACACAGATATATATATGTGTGTTCAAATCGTAAGGGACCAGATTCGCTAAGGTGAAAAGAATACTAACTATAGACAATAGTGTTTGCCTGACTCAATTTAAGAATAAATCAAGAAAATAAATACAAACTGGAATTGTGGTAATTACCAATCACCCAGACAACTTTGGTAATGCTGT
>OZ024759.1:14906760-14911760 GCA_964016885.1 Eledone cirrhosa | reverse complement strand
ATCTCTATCTATCTATCTCTATCTATCTATCTATCTCTATATCTATCTATCTCTATATCTATCTATCTCTATCTATCTCTATCTATCTATATATATATATATCTATCAATATATCTATATATATATATATATATATATATATATATATAGGTGTTGAAGTTTCCGTGCAAGAAGTAATATCTCACTATGTTATATTGCTTCATCTGACGCACGAATGCGGACGTCCCTTGTGATCGTCCTGTTCGGGAAACCTCGGGTAATGAGGTAATTATACTGTGTTGTTTATTATACATTACATATATATATATATATGTATATATATATATATATATATATATAAATGGCAATTTCTGTCTGTGTATGTGTGTGTGTTTGTGGATTTGTTTGTGAACCTAAAACTCAAAAACTACCAATCCGATCTTGATGAAACTTGACACGTGTGTGGGGCTCATGCCCATTTGATTTGTTACGTATATTTCATTTTAATCAAAGAGTTCACCGGGTGCACAAACCCCCGCTGAAAATGTTTTCGATCTATATAAAATTTAAACCATAAGTAAATGACAAGATATGATACCTATTCACAAAACGTTTGAATTGATATTTTGAAAAAAATTATTTACAAGAAACAAAATAAGAATAAGATTTAATAATGTAATTTTGATATGATACGTTACAAAAAATAATGTTTTCCAATTTTTCATGCATTGCATTTTACATTGAGTAATATTGAAATGCAGAGTTTTTCTCCATAAATTATATCACTGATTTAAAATCAATCATCATTTTCTTACAAAAAAAAAATGTGTGAAACGCAGCAAGGTGCGGGTAATTCGGGTAGTATATATAACACGAGCAGATCGTCAGATCGACCCGAGGAAACAATGTTTCCATTGGTCTTTCTATTTCTGATATTCTCTACCGGTCGCAACTGTTGGTAGAAAAAGCAACCTGAAATAAAATAGTTTGCTCAAGAACACAACATACCATCTGGTTCAGGAATCGAACACACGAACATAATATCAACTATAAGTTCACCACTCTAACCATTACTCTACGTGCTCTCACCGCTTACTTTTAATGTAATACAACTTACAAGTCGAATATTCGTGGCAAAATATATGACAATTCTGGACCTTTGAATTACCAATAGAATCCATCTGATGCACTTCAACACATCTTCCGCCTACTCAGCTTCACTCACGAGTCTTCAGTAGAATTACCGAAGCTATATTAAAGACACTCCTTCGACAACATCAGGCGAAATGTCTTGACGTCTCGCATTATTAATTCTCACTCAATTAATAATGATTTCTACTATGGGGACAAGGCCAGCAATTATTCCAGTGTGTTACTGGCACTTTATTTTATCGACCCCGTTAGGATGAAAGGCAAAAGTTAACCTTCAAATCCCGCCGAGAGTAACTTTGCCTTTCATCCTTACGGGGTCGATAAAATAAAGTACCAGTAATGTAATCGACTTTCTCTTCCACCCACCTAAAATAAAAGAAAACAAATTGCTGGTCGTGTGCCAAAAGCAGAAATAGTTACAAATTACCGCTCTATGGTGGTGTATTGACATAATTGCTTCATCGTCAGGAACAAGTGGTTAGCAAGATTTATTTCTGATCTTTAAATTATGTGTAACTTGTTAAGTATTTCATAGACACGTGTTCTCTTTATGCAATCCAGAGAGAGAGAGAGAGAGATAGAGAGAGAGAGAGCTTCAGCATTGCACAACGTAGCGAGCCATGTCTGCCCTTTTCGTTACAAGTGCAGCTCATTTTGTGCAAGCTGAGTTCATTGGGGCAATATGAAATGAAGTGTCTTGCTCAAAGACCCAACGCACCATCAAGAATCGAACTGAACGATTGCGTGTTGTGCCACTTAAACAGTACGTCAGGGGCTTTCACAATAAGCTATTATTGGTTGATATTGTTAGGGCAGTGGATTGGCAGTATCGGTAGAGGGTCTGACGCCATGCATTGCAGGATAGAGTTACAGCCCTTTATGATGTGAGTTCAAATCGCGCGCAGGTTGACTTTGCCTTTCATCCTTACGGGGTCGGTAAAATAAAGTACCAGCCATGCACTGGGGTCGATTTAATCGACTTTCCCTTCCTCCCAAAATTTGCTGGCCTTGTGCCGAAATAAGAAACCATTATTAGTTGATATTGCGGACGCTGGATTGACAGAGTTGTTAGAGTATCGGACAAATGTGTAGAAGTGTTTGTTACGGCTCTTTACATACTGAGTTCAAATCACGCAGCGAGCAAATGTGTCTTTCACCACCCCGGTGTAGGTAAAGTATCAATCATATACTGGTTTTGATATAATCGATTTTCTACTCCATATAAATTGCAGGTTTTGTGTCAAAGATCAAATCCTTCCACTATCAACTTTGAATTTTTCCAGGACAAAAACAAAAGCGACAGACATGTGGAGGCTTATAAGCATGAGACTGAGTGCCTTGTACTATTTCCTCCGTGTTTTTACACTATGGTATGAAATACCGCAGTGTCCTACTTCAGTAGCAGGCTTAACCCGTTTTTATATTTAACCCCACTACCAAATACATGGGAGAGTTTAACAAAACACGATCTGTTGTGTATCTCATTTCCTCCCAGCAGACCTGAAGCCCCATCAAAAGTGTCATGAACGCAGCCTTTTCTTCTGAATAAGCGATTAAAAACAATACCGAATTGATCTCCTGATACCGAACAGTTTTCGTTATCTCTCTATTGTTTTTCTGAAATAAAATCATAATTCATTATTACAAACTTTCAATGCAAATATATAATATGTCTACTGCTACAAGTCAAGCGGATTAATCTGTTATTGATTGAAAACATTGATTAGGAAACATTCAATTAACTTTAGTGTCTATCTATGTCAATTTATCTGAGACAAAGAAAAAGTAGCTTTAAATTCTATGGCTGCGTGGTTCAGATGTTCGCTGTGTAACCGAGAGGCTTCGGAATTAGTCACACTGCGTGGCACCTTGGGCAGGGTTTTCTACAATAGTCTGAATATCGGAATTAGTCACACTGCGTGGCACCTTGGGCAGGGTTTTCTACAATAGTCTGAATAAAATTTACACGTAAATTGTTGTGTTTCCAAACTGAAAAAATGGGCCCCTTTTTCAGTTCAGTAGAATTATATACCCTATTATTAGATTATTTTCTGTAGTCAAAGATACGGTGAATCTTCTAAATCAATTTTTAAAACACCGGAGCATGTCCGTCCGCTTCCTCTTTGTATCGATGGCAGTCGACACTTCCAGCGCCCTCGGACCCAGCACAAGTGACCTACTCCGTAAAATCGGATTGATAGCAAACCGTCTGAAGAAGGAGCCCCGCGAGGTGAGGTGGATGGTTGTTGAAGCCAGTGTCCGCGGAAATACCTTTGCCATTTTGCCAAAGCACCACTATGACCTAGGTGTAGGGTGTCTCCGTCTCTCCTTACACCTTTCTTTCTTCATTTGTTCTCGTAGTCCTTGCACTTACCCTCCTTCCTTTTTCTCTAATTTATGATATTTATAGTACCTTCCAATGCTGCTTTCTTTTTATTTTCAAACTAAGCTTGCTGTCATCTAAAGACGCATGCCATATATACATATATATATATACATATATACATACATATATACATATATCTATCTAGGGCGGGTAGAATTGCCGAGATCCATGGACGAGTTATCTCCACCAGTCTCTAACCCTCATCATCGCTGCCATGCCGTGCGTCTCAGTTCGGATCTAGCTGTCAAAACGACCCGAGCTCAGCCGTCGGGTCCCTGACTTTTTCCTTTCATCCACTCTACTACCCTAAGTATTGAGTACTCTAGTGCGTTATGATCCACCTGTTATCTTAGCAGACCCTCTTTGTTTTATATATATATACATACGTACGTATATATATATATATATATATATATATAATATATATATGAGCAAACATCACGAGCGCTCTATCTCAAAAATTATTTTTGAAAATCATTAGAAATGCGCAACCGGTAAAAACTTAAAACTAAAACTGAATACTAACCCATACTTATTACTAATTTATACTTATTCCTAATTAAACTATTTTTCACTGGGAAAAATTTGTCACCATTTTCTTTTCCTTTTACTAATATATATATATATATATATATATATATACGTATGTATATATATATATATATATATATATATCAACTAGAAATAGATTGACATATATATATATGGAACAATCACAATCTTTGAGCTTATTCTACAGTGGATATGGCGCATGTCTCTCAGACATGACAACCCTTAATTTAATGTTGGATATATATATATATATATATATATATATATATACATACGTGTATATACTATGTGTATACACGTATGTATACATATATAAATATGTGTTTGTCTGTCTGTCTGAGTGTACGAATGCGTTTCTATGTCTATGTTTACGATTACTCTTTATGTTCCCTAAAGTAGTAGCCTGGCAAAAGGTTTCTCGACCAGTGTTTCCAAATCGTTTGTGTCCTATGCCCCATCTCGACACCTCAAAAATGATTATGCCCCACTTTGATTTGAAAACAGCGATGATCAACTGCAAAGTGTAAACAAATTGGTGTATACGTGGTGCCAGACGTACAATGACATATGTGGAGGGGGGGGGGGGGCAGACAGGAGTTTCCAACAGTCTTCTGCTGACGCTAAACTCCGCCAGTTGCAGACTGCGCATCAACATGAGATATCTCTCTCCACAAAGTTCGATCACCAGCAGCAGAGTTTAAAGTCTAGTCCATAACTTGACATTATTAAGCCATTGTTTTGGCTGCCAGCCTCTGCTTCTCTACTAGCCAATCTTCCTTCCAGGCATAACCTACTCACACCACGAGTTGACATTTTTATATGACCGTATAGTTTGAGTACTCTTGACTTGACAATTGATGTAATTGGTCTAAGTCTGGTAATGTTGAGCAGCTCACTGAGCCGCTTACCAGTCATAAATCTCATGATGTGG
>OZ024759.1:14881760-14889260 GCA_964016885.1 Eledone cirrhosa | reverse complement strand
AACATCTACCTACATATTACCGTTACTATTAAAGGCAGTGATAGAAATGTGGGCAACTTAAGAATTAAGGAAGCCTTGCTCATATGTAGACTCAACCCGCAAATAAATAATAGATTAGAACTCAGCACACAGTACATAACATAAAAAGACACACCCACGGGCACACAAACTAAACATCTCATTCAAAAAAGAAGATTGATTTCGCAAAAATATTATATTGCCAATTGCCGTCATTCTCGTGAAAAAAAAAAAGCGTTTGAAAACGACTCAGAAAAAATTTAAATACAGATCAAAATTGGAACATTATCCACTGAAAGCTGCTCAAACCCCGAAGAAGGGACTTTTAGGTCGCGAAATATTGGACAGATAAAAGAACAGCCGCAACAAAAAAAAAAAAAACAAAGATTACCAGGTAACCTTTACTTTTCGTTACCTCATCTTACAGTCCATTTTGCATTGTTTCGCCTTCTATCTCTTTCAACGTTATATATATATATATATATATGAGTGTGTGTATGTATATTTATATGTGCATATATGTATACATGTATATATATATATATATATATATATAATATATATGTGTGAGTCTGTTTGTAGTATAAATATGAGAGAGAAGGAAGCTGTGTATGTGTGTCTCCCGCTGTGTACATATATGTCAAATAAAGGTTATGTACACAAACATTAAACATTAAATGTATCTATCTATCTCTCTCTCTCCATATATATATATATATATATATACACGTATGTGCGTAAGTGTAACAGAGAGAGAGAGAGAGAAGGGCAGTGATATAAGGCAGTGAAAATAAGACAAGGCAAATGTGAAATATCGATAAGATCTAATACATCCTTAACCACACGTATTTCCCTAATTGTATTCACACTGTCTTGTTTTTATCACACACACACACAATATATATATATATATATATATATATATATATTTACAAAATATATATATATATATATTTACAAAATATATATATAATATATATTTACAAAATATATATATAATATATATTTACAAAATATATATATAATATATATTTACAAAATATATATATATTATATATTTACAAAATATATATATAATATATATTTACAAAATATATATATATATATATATTTACAAAATATATATATAATATATATTTACAAAATATATATATAATATATATTTACAAAATATATATATATATATATTTACAAAATATATATATATATATATTTACAAAATATATATATATATATATTTACAAAATATATATATATATATATTTACAAAATATATATATATATATTTACAAAATATATATATATATATATTTACAATATATATATTTACAAAATATATATATATATATATTTACAATATATATATATATATATATATATATTTACAAAATATATATATATATATATTTACAATATATAAATATATATATATTTACAATATATATATATATATATATTTACAATATATATATATATATTTACAATATATATATATATATATATTTACAATATATATATATATATATATTTACAATATATATATATATATATATTTACAATATATATATATATATATATTTACAATATATATATATATATATATTTACAATATATATATATATATATATTTACAATATATATATATATATATATTTACAATATATATATATATATATATTTACAATATATATATATATATATATTTACAATATATATATATATATATATTTACAATATATATATATATATATATTTACAATATATATATATATATTTACAATATATATATATATATTTACGATATATATATATATATATTTACAATATATATATATATTTACAATATATATATATATATATTTACAATATATATATATATATATTTACAAAATATATATATATATACAATATATATATATACACAAAATATATATATATATATGTGTTTACAAAATTATATATATATATATATATATACAAAATATATATAGATATATATACACAAAATATATATATATATATACAAAATGTATATACAAAATATATAAAATATATATACAAAATATATATATATATATATACAAAATATATATATATATATATACAAAATATATATATATATACAAAATATATATATATATATACGAAATATATATATATATACAAAATATATATATATATACAAAATATATATATATATATACAAAATATATATATATATATACAAAATATATATATATATATACAAAATATATATATATATATACAAAATATATATATATATATACAAAATATATATATATATATACAAAATATATATATATATATACAAAATATATATATATATATACAAAATATATATATATATATACAAAATATATATATATATATACAAAATATATATATATACAAAATATATATATATATACAAAATATATATATATACACAAAATATATATATATACACAAAATATATATATATACAAAATATATATATATATATATACAAAATATATATATATACAAAATATATATATACAAAATATATATATATACAAAATATATATATATATATATACAAAATATATATATATATATATACAAAATATATATATATATATATACAAAATATATATATATATATACAAAATATATATATATATACAAAATATATATATATATACAAAATATATATATATATACAAAAAATATATATATATATATACAAAATATATATATATATATATACAAAATATATATATATATATATACAAAATATATATATATATATATATATATACAAAATATATATATATATATATATACAAAATATATATATATATATACAAAATATATATATATATATATATATACAAAATATATATATATATATATATACAAAATATATATATATATATATATACAAAATATATATATATATATATATATACAAAATATATATATATATATATATACAAAATATATATATATATATATATACAAAATATATATATATATATATATACAAAATATATATATATATATATACAAAATATATATATATATATATATATACAAAATATATATATATATATATATACAAAATATATATATATATATATACAATATATATATATATATATATACAATATATATATATATATATATATATACAAAATATATATATATATACAAAATATATATATATATACAAAATATATATATATATACAAAATATATATATATATATATATACAATATATATATATATATATATACAAAATATATATATATATATATACAAAATATATATATATATATACAAAATATATATATATATATATACAAAATATATATATATATATACAAAATATATATATATATATACAAAATATATATATATATATATACAAAATATATATATATATATATACAAAATATATATATATATATACAAAATATATATATATATATACAAAATATATATATATATATACAAAATATATATATATATATACAAAATATATATATATATATACAAAATATATATATATATATATACAAAATATATATATATATATATACAAAATATATATATATATATATACAAAATATATATATATATATATACAAAATATATATATACATATACAAAATATATATATACATATACAAAATATATATATACATATACAAAATATATATATACATATACAAAATATATATATATATACAATATATATATATATACAATATATATATATATATACAATATATATATATATATACAATATACATATATATATACATATATATACAAAATATATATATATATATATACAAAATATATATATATATATATACAAAATATATATATATATATTTACAATATATGTATATATTTACAATCCTATATACACAAACATTTATTCATGAATTTCTTAGAGTATTGAGATTATTGGGTCTGTGTATATGCATGTGTTTGTGTATCCTCACATATCCGTTTTATATTTTTTGTCGTTTACAATGAAACCAATTGTTTTTGTCGGTTTTCTATTTTTTCATACTTTGTGTTGGTTCGTTTCGTTTCGTTTTATTGTAATGTATTTCGTTTCGTTATCTTATTCCGAGTTGCTTTCCTTTCATTTGTTCTTATGATTATTTTGTGTTGCTTTCCATTATAATTGTGATGTGTCTTTTTTCTATCCTATTATATACCATCTATACTTTGCTGGTATTCTGCAGTTTTATGTTATATTTCTCCATATATTTCTTCAAAGAATCACACAGCGGCTGCACTTAAGAGTTAAATTTTACCTGTTAATATTTTTATATTCCCTTCTTTACAACTTGTAAAACATTCTTCAAAGTTAGACAGGTTCATTTTATTATTTTTTCTTAGGGTTAATATTTTTGTTATTGTTGGTTGCTGTTGTTTGTTGTTGCTGTTGGTGGTGGTGATGTAATAGTGGTGGTTATGGTAGTAATGCTGGGGATGGTGGTGTGTTATATGCCCTTAATATCTATTTCCCCCCCTTTCTTCTTTCATCAGAATCTTTGATATTTAAAAGATTACCGAGAAATGTTACAAACGAAAAAGAAATTGATCAGTTAACATAGCTTGGTGATAGGTTCACGAAGATTAGGTCTAGGAGTTCAATTGATTTCATCAACGTCTAAAGCCCATACGTTACTACTTTACATTTTGGGTACCAGCCTGGCCATAATTGGCTCTGGCTCAACGAAAAAGATCGATCCATTTTAAAAGTTCAAATTAAAAGCGTCCGGCATAATTTTATATATGAAACATATGCTGAATAATTAAATAATATGCTCAGTAATTAAATAATTAATTGTTTCTACTTTGGGCACAAGGCCAGCAATTATCTCAGTGCATTACTGGTACTTTATTTTATCGACCCCGTAAGGATCAAAGGCAAACTTAACCTCGCCGGGATTTGAACTCATACCATAAAGGGCCGTAACTCTATGCTGCAAAGCATGGCGTCCGACCCTCTACCGATACTGCTAATCCACCAAATTCAGTTGAATAATTTTTTCTACTTTTGGAACAAGGCCAGCAATTAATCCAATGTATTACTGGTATTTTTTTTTATCGACCTCGTAAGGATGAAAGGCAAAGTCAACCTTAGTGGGATTTGAACTCACCATAAAGGGTCGTAACTCTTTGCTGCAAAGCATGGCGTCCGACCATCTACTGCTAATCCACCGCCCTAAATAATTAATTGTTTCTACTTTTGGCACAAGGCCAGCAATTATCCCAGTGTATTACTGGTACTTTATTTTATCGACCCCGTAAGGATGAAAGGCAAAGTTAACCTCGGTGGGATTTGAACTCAGACCGTAAAGGGACGTAACTATGCTAGAAAGCATGGCGTCCGACCCTCTACCGATACTGCCAATTCACCGCCCTAAATAATTAATGTTAGTAAATCCTTCAAAATTCATTGTAAACACTTTTAATACAAGACCAACAAGAACCAGTTCAGGTTCTATGACACAAAACCACTAATTTTAAAACTACACTATTTAGATTAAAGTCTTCCAACATATTCTATATGAGAACTATATGTTAAGTTACTAACATAGCAATGAAATAGTTAATGAATTTAGAACATCCCTGAAACGTCTTCATTGGTGGATTGGCAGTATCGGTTGAGGGTCGGACGCCATCCTTTGAAGCATAGAGTTACCTCCCTGTATGATCTGAGTTCAAATCCCGCCGAGGTTAACTTTGCCTTTCATCCTTACAGAGTCGATAAAATAAAGTACCAGTAATGCACTGGGTAATTGCTGGCCTTGTGCCAAGAGTAGAAGCAATTATTTAACTGAATTTGGTGGATTGATAGTATCGGTAGAGGGTCGGACGGCATGCTTTGCAGCATAGAGTTACGGCCCTTTACGGTCTGAGGTCAAGTCCCGCCGAGCTGAACTTTGACTTTCATCCTTACAGGATGTACATAACTGGTACTTTCATCCTGTAAGGATGAAAGTACCAGTAATGTGCATGGGATTATTGCTGGCCTTCTGCCAAAAGTAAAAATAATTAATTAATTGAAATAACATCTATGGTCAGGAAATGGTCCAATATAGAGAGGAAATATTAGCTAATGAAATACAGTGTCTTTCTTATTCATTAATAACAGTGAGTCTAAATACAACAAAAATATGAGACAAAATTGACAATCATATGGGCCCGGACGGTGTGGGAATTCACCCTTCAATAATACACAGACTACAACCCAATGCGTGTTAACACTCACCAATAATAGACAGACTACAACCACCATCACTACTCCCAATGATATATGCTAGGACAATGTGGGTTAACACTCACCAATAATACACAGACTACAACCACCATCACTACTCCCAATGATATATGCTAGGACAATGTGGGTTAACACTCACCAATAATACACAGACTACAACCACCATCACTACTCCCATTGATATATGCTAGGACAATGTAGGTTAACACTCACCAATAATAAACAAACCGCTACCACATCAACCACTACCACAAACACCAGCGACAATAGTATCACCAACACCACAACCACCATCATCATCATCATCATCATCAGCACCACCACCACCACCACCACCACCACCATTACCACCAACAGCACCACCACCATCACGACCAGTACCACCACTACCACCACCACAGTGCAGTCTTGTGAACTGCCTAATCTTGGTTCATTCGGTGACTAGCCAAGGCTTCACTGCACATCAGACCGAAAAGAGAAAACTCTCTAAGTATCGGTCGCTCTCCGGTTTGTGATCGAGCGAGCTTCGTGAGCTGAAGTGGCTGAACCAGCGCGTCTTAATCACCATCTTACTAGGCAATGTCATATCATAGATTGTTTGTTGCAAGCGTACCCTGTACCCTGTACAGCCCAGCTCCTCCGCAAGATCGGAGCGTCGGCAGCCCGTCTGAGGAGGGGACCCCGCGAGGTTGGGTGGCTGTTGCAACGGGCGTCACTGGCCATCGCCCGGGGGAATGCTTTTGCCGTCTTGTCCGCGAGGCGCAGCACTTCTGCCCCCTTGCCCTAGGCCCAAAGCCCAATCACCCACCTCCCTCTCTTCTGCGACACCAGAGCCCTTGCCATCCCCTCCCCTTCCGGTTATTTTTCTTTCTTTTTTTTCTGTATTTCCCTATTCTTCCATGGCTTTTGTTTCCCCATTTTTCAGGTTTTCTTACTAAATAAGGTTTGCTTTTTGACTTTTGAATAAATCCATTTTTATGTTATCCAAAAAACAAAGAAAGAAAATAGAAAACGTTGTATATCGTATGCAAATCCCGAACTTACGAAACGTCGAGAGAATATAAGGTTTATAGAAAATGTAGTATGCTTAGGTGCAGAAAATAGCTAAGTATAGTCAATAGGTATAAATAGCTTATAAAATAGTATAAAAACTATTAGAGATGAAAAAAGAAGTTGCGAGCAGTCATTA
>OZ024759.1:14874260-14876760 GCA_964016885.1 Eledone cirrhosa | reverse complement strand
GTCTATGTTTACACCTGCACGTAATCCTGAACTTACCACTAATAACTAGATGTGTACGCTCTGATTCACGGACTGGCGCTACGGAAATGCAAGTCTCGTGAATTCATTGAGCTAGTGGGAAAGTTCAATGTACTAGCACAAACTCAGTCTGTGTAGTTTGATACACTTACATATATATAGAGAGAGGGCGACCCCAAAATTGTATACATAGTTTAATTACCTGTACAGGTAATATTTATTAGAATGCCTGTTGGGTATACATTTTGGGAGGGGTGGGTATCCTGTATATATGATGATAAGAGTTGAAATTTATCCATGCATGATTTCACAGCTCTAGCATCACTCCTTCATAGCCAGTCTATGAATGTTTCAGCTGAACCTCGTAGATGTGGATATCGATAGTAATTTTGAATGTTAAACAGTTAAAGTAAAATGAAATATACTTACAGGAACTGGTAGACTCCTTCTCGGGTAAGTCCTTAAATCCTGGCAATATTAGGTAATAATAGTGGCGGTGGATTGACAGTATCGGTAAGGGGTCGGACGCCATGCTTTGACGCATAGAGTTACGGCCCTTTCCATTCCGAGTTCAAATCCCAGTGAGGTTAACTTTGCCCTTCATCCTTATGGGTCAATAAAATAAAGTACCAGTAATGCACTGGGGAATTGCAGGCCATGTGCCAAAAGTAGAAACAATATTAGGTAATAAAATTCCGTTTAAAGTGAAGTTTATGTTGTTGGTCTTGCTTAGGGGATCCAGCCAGATAAATTAGAGACGGTGGCTTCTAACAGGAACCACTCCCTGGGGGGCGTGTTGGAGGACTCTGCCCTCACACGACCATTGTAAGAATGAAAAGATGAAGAAGGAGGAGGGACAGAAGTCAAGATATGTACACCAAACACACAAGATGTGTACACCAAACACACAAGATGTGTAAACCACACACACAAGATGTGTAAACCACACACACAAGATGTGTAAACCGCACACACACGTGGCAGTATTCAATGTTCACATCTCAGTGTTTGTGAAATTTGTTTTGGCTGTTAAAGTTTGTGAAGAGATCAAATATTTAGAGTGTGTAACTGGAGATAAACTGTAAAATTGAGATGTGTTGTTGTTGGTAAATAAGTTGCATAGCTCTTCTATATTTGCTATAGATAGCTTTTGGTCAACAGTTCTTTAGTGGCGATAGTTAGCTGGGGGTCAACAGTTGTTCTATTGTGGCTATAGTTAGCTTGTGGTCAACAGTTGTTCTGTAGTGGCAATAGTTAGCTTGTGGTCAACAGCTTGTCTATTGTGTATATAGTTAACTTGTTGTCAACAGTTGTTCTTTAGTGGTAATAGTTAGCTTGTGGTCAATAGCTTGTCTATTGTGAATATTGTAGTCAAAATTGCTTAATTATAATGTACCTTACTTCATTGACCACACAATTTGTCCGCAAAGCAGTCTGTATGTCTGTTGAATGTCCACAGAGAAAAGGTGTAGACAAAATCCACGGAGAAATGTTGTACACAGAATCCACACAGAAGAGGTGTAGGAAAAAAAACCGTAATAAACAAACAGAATAGTGGGAAACGACTTCCTTTTATAAGCTCTAACAGAAGAGTCTATTTTCTGGTGAGTATTGGTAGAGTTACTTACTCTTCAACAGATATATATTTGGTGAACCAGGTTCAAATTTTGCAACAAGTAGTTCAACAAATATATTTATTTATATATATATATATACACACACACACACAACGTGTCCCCCAAAAAGGTATACACAAATGCTGAGCATTCTAATAAATATTGCGTGTACAGGTAATCAAATATTCAATGTGTGTATATATTTTTGGGGACACCCTGTATATATATATATATATATATATATATATATATATATATGTATGTATGTATATATATGTGTAAATATACATATGTATATATATCTAGTGCAACCCGTGCATGGTCGGGTCGTCGGTGACTAAACAAACTTGCTTGATGACGAGGGTGATTTTGGACACCATGCGGGATGAAAAACAAGACCAGATAAAGAGTGGATAGTCCACAGGGATAGTCCCACTCGGGATAGTCCACAGACTTCCAATAAAGATTTCATTTTGGGGGGCTGAGGGTAGAGACTCCTAGTCTTGATTTAGACATCATTCTAGAAGTTCAGTCTGATATAAAACATGGCCTCCATGAAAACATCACGTTCATAGTGAAACTAAAGCGAAGTACCGCCAAATCATTTACGCTCTGGACCTATTTTAGGGGTTAATGCCCCAAAGAAATAATTTTACAGCTGGAAGATCTTAGGTTGAAGTTGTAAAAAATCTGCTTTGACATGTCTTAAATATTATGTTTCTACACAGTTTTACACAGATGTACTTAAAGCTGGTATCAACGCTTTCAGAAGTGTATTGACCTAGATTGAGTATATGTATATATATATATATATATATATATATATACAAACACATTTATATCGATATAGATACATATATATATAC
>OZ024759.1:14861760-14869260 GCA_964016885.1 Eledone cirrhosa | reverse complement strand
TGGCACAAGGCCAGCAAATAACCCAGTGTATTACTGGTACTATATTTTATCGACCCCATAAGGATGAATGGCAAAGTTAACCTGCGCGGGATTTGGACTCAGAATGGCAAGGGCCATAACTCTATGCGTCAAAGCATGGCGTCCGACCCTCTGCCGATACTGCCAATTCACCGAGAAAACTTAAATCCGAAGACGACTCAATAAGGATTATATGTGTGTGTGTGTGTGTGTGTGTGTGTGTGTGTGTGTGTGTATAAAATTATATATATATATAAAAACCCGTAGAGCAAATATTTATTATGAGAACAGAGTAAAGTTTAAGCAAAGAATCGCTGCTTTCATGTATATATATATATATAGGAAAACGTTTAACCCCGACGGCAGAGCTCAAGCCTGTGTACGTGCATGTCGATATGAGTGTGTGTGGGCGTATGGGATGTATACAATACAGATGCAGTTATTAATAAGAGCTGGAATTAATACATACAAGATCCCACAGCGGTCGCCTCACACCTTTATAACCAGCCTATGAATATTTCAGCCGAAAGTCATATAATCTCAATACATACATAATGACGTTTCTCTAAGCAATTCAAGTGTACATCTCTAGTGTTAATACCTTTTATTTTGTTTTAGCTACAATAGATTTCTCATTACTATGTCTTCTTATGTCTTGTAACAATTTGTATTGTTATTATTATGTTTAGTTATTTGTTTATAGTTATTGAATATGATTATGTTATTTTTATATTTCATTATATTACACTACACTCTCGAGCTCTTTTTTATTTCGTTTTTTTTTAATATATATTTCTTATATATATTTTGTCTTCAGTTTGTTGTTTTATTTATCTATATATATATTTATCTATCTATCTCTATATATATATGTTTCTATAATATATATATGTATATATACGCATATATATACACACATATATACACGTACATATATACACACATATATACACGTATATATACACACATATATACACGTATATATGCATATATATATACACACATATATACACGTATATATGCATATATATATACACACATATATATCCATATATATATACACACATATATACACGTATATATGCATATATATATACACACATATATACACGTATATATGCATATATATATACACACATATATATACATTTATATATCTACATAAATATATACCTATGTGTGTGTGTGTGTGTGTGTGTGTGTGTGTGTGTGTGTGTGTGTGCGCGCGCGCGCAAAGCTATATATATATATATATATATTCATCAAGATATCAGATGAAATGAACCGGATGGCTGAAACAGGTAAAAGAATATATATTATAATATAATAAAGAAATAAAAAATACACAAGAAAAATAACAAAAGAGCGGGAACAATAATATGGACAACAACAACAACAACAAAGACAATAACAACAGATATAACAGCAGCAACAAAAGTCTTCCATTGAAGATAGTAATGGTAAGCTTACTGTTCAGTAAAATATTAAGTATGTCTCGCGTTGATTACAAATTGTGTGTATGGTTGTATAACATCTGTGGTTTACTATTGAATATGTCACTGTTATATCTGACTATATATGTGTGTGTATGTACGACTGTCAGTATAGGTGTGTGTGTATGTGTATGCATGTGTATGATTGCGAGCGTGTGTGCGTGGGTATATGTGTAAATATGTGTGTGTATGTACGACTGTCAGTATAGGTGTGTGTTTGTGTATGCATGTGTATGATTGCGAGCGTGTGTGCGTGGATATGTGTGTATGTACGACTGTAAGTATATGTGCGTGTTTGTGTATGCATGTGTATGATTGCGAGCGTGTGTGCATGGATATATGTGTAAATATGTGTGTGTGTGTACGACTGTAAGTATACGTGTGTGTTTGTGTATGCATGTGTATGATTGCGAGCGTGTGTGCGTGGGTATATGTGTAAATATGTGTGTGTATGTACGACTGTAAGTATAGGTGTGTGTTTGTGTATGCATGTGTATGATTGCGAGCGTGTGTGCGTGGATATGTGTGTATGTACGACTGTAAGAATAGGTGCGTGTTTGTGTATGCATGTGTATGATTGCGAGCGTGTGTGCATGGATATATGTGTAAATATGTGTGTGTGTGTACGACTGTAAGTATACGTGTGTGTTTGTGTATGCATGTGTATGATTGCGAGCGTGTGTGCGTGGGTATATGTGTAAATATGTGTGTGTGTGTACGACTGTAAGTATACGTGTGTTTGTGTATGCATGTGTATGATTGCGAGCGTGTGTGCGTGGGTATATGTGTAAATATGTGTGTGTATGTACGACTGTCAGTATAGGTGTGTGTTTGTGTATGCATGTGTATGATTGCGAGCGTGTGTGCGTGGGTATATGTGTAAATATGTGTGTGTATGTACGACTGTCAGTATAGGTGTGTATTTGTGTATGCATGTGTATGATTGCGAGCGTGTGTGCGTGGGTATATGTGTAAATATGTGTGTGTGTACGACTGTAAGTATAGGTGTGTGTTTGTGTATGCATGTGTATGATTGCGAGCGTGTGTGCGTGTCTATATGTGTAAATATGTGTGTGTATGTACGACTGTAAGTATACGTATGTTTGTGTATGCATGTGTATGATTGCGAGCGTGTGTGCGTGGATATATGTGTAAATATGTGTGTGTATGTACGACTGTAAGTATAGGTGTGTGTTTGTGTATGCATGTGTATGATTGCGAGCGTGTGTGCGTGGGTATATGTGTAAATAAGTGCGTGTATGTACGACTGTAAGCATACGTGTGTATGTGTATGCATGTGTATGATTGCGAGAGTGTCTGTGTGGGTATATGTGTAAATATGTGTGTGTATGTACGACTGTAAGCATACGTGTGTTTGTGTATGCATGTGTATGATTGTGTGTGTATGTGTGTGCGTGGGTGTATGTGTAAATATGTGTGTGTGTGTACGACTGTCAGTATAGCTGTGTGTATGTGTATGTACGACTGTAAGTATAGGTGTGTGTATGAGTATGCATGTGTATGATTGTGTGTGTGTGCGCGTCGGTATATGTGTAAATATGTGTGTGTATGTACGACTGTAAATATATGTGACTAAATATGTGTGTATATGTACGACTGTAAGTATATGTGTATGTATGCATGTGTATGATTGTGCGTGGGTGTGTTTACGTATATGTACGACTGTAAGTATGTGTATGTGTACACGCACACACGTGTGTGTGTGTGCGTGTGTGTGCGTGTGTATGCGTGCGTGTGTATGCGTGCGTGTGTATGCGTGCGTGCGTGCGTGCGTGCGTGCGTGCGTGCGTGCGTGCGCGTGTGTGTGTACGTACGTATATGTACAAGAGCATGTGCGTGTGTATGCAAGTGTATGATTGCGAGCGTGTGTGTGTACGAATGTAAGTACATGTGTGTTTCTATACGTCTGTATGATTTCGAGTATGTGTTTGTATTTGATTGCACTTACACTCGCCTGCTTCGACACATTCAGAACATAAGCTGGCGACATCTGAGTTTAAGAGATATGTGCCGGCCTCCCACGCATATCTGTCGTTGTATGTAAAAGGAGAATAAGATTTTCTGACCATTGCCATTTGTGCCACCTATGAGGTTGTGACCCCATTAGTGCTTTGGACACCACAGGTTGTCACTAATAACAAGGGGCATAAGCTCTCCTATCCCGATTTGCTGGCCATTGCCATTTGTGCCACCTATGAGGCTGTGACCCCCATTAGTGCTTTGGACACCACAGACTGTCACTAATAACAGGGGCACAAGCTGTCCTATCCCGATTTGTTTGCCATTGTCATTTGTGCCACCTATGAGGCTGTGACCCCCATTGGTGCTTTGGACACCACAGACTGTCACTAATAACAGGGGGCACAAGCTGTCCTATCCCGATTTGCTGGCCATTGCCATTTGTGCCACCTATAAGGCTGTGACCCAATTAGTGCTCTGGACACCACAGGCTGTCACTAATAACAGGGGGCACAAGCTCTCCTATCCCGATTTGCTGGCCATTGCCATTTGTGCCACCTATGAGGCTGTGACCCCATTAGTGCTTTGGACACCACAAGGTGTCACTAATAACAGGGGGCACAAGCTGTCCTATCCCGATTTGTTGGCCATTTCCATTTGTGCCACCTATGAGGCTGTGGCCCCATTAGTGCTTTGGACACCACAAGTTGTCACTAATAACAGGGAGCGGTAGCTCTCCTATCCCAATGTGAGCTCCAGAGATTCTGGTATTGAAATCCAGGACTTGGCAACGGCAATGAACGACAGACCCACGTGGAGAACAACTGTTGAGTCCATTTCGGCTGAGGTCACCGGATGATGATGATGATGATGATTTGTGTGAGTGTGTGTATGTGCGATTGCAAGTGCATGTAGCTGCGTATGTGTGAATATAATTGCGGGTGTTTGTGTGGGAGCGTGTGTTTATGTACGACTGTAGGCCCTTGCATGTGCGTATGCGTGTGTATAACTGCCAGTGTGTATGTATATATACGTGAATGTACAACAGCAATCCTATGTGTGCGTATGCACGTGTATGATTGCGAGCCTATATGCATGTGTGTATGACTGCAAGCAGCCCATGTGTGAATATGTGTGCGTATGATTGCGAGTGTGTGTGTGTACATGAATATATGACAGCAATCCTGTGTGTGTATGTGTGTGTATGATTGCGAGCGTATATGCATGCATGTATGTATGACGGCAAGACCATGCGTGAGTATGTGTGTAAGATTCCGAGCGTGTGTGCCTGCATGAATGTGTGTATATGTATGCGTGTGTATATGTATGTGTGTGTGTACATAATTGAGAGAATATGTGTAGATGTGTGTGGAAATGTGTTTATGCATGTATGTATATGTGTGTATATTTACAAATATATTTGTTGGGAGTTAAAATATATATATGTATATATCTGTGTAATACAGCAGTCTATGCGTAAGTGAACGCTTCTGTATCAGTGTATGCATGAATGTGTGTGTGTGTGTGTGTGTGTGTGTGTGTGTGTGTGTGTGTGTGTGTGTGTGTGTGTGTGTGTGTGTGTGTGTGTGTGTGTGTGTGTGTGTGTGTGTGTGTGTGTGTGTGTGTGTGTGTGTGTGTGTGTGTGTGTGTGTGTGTGTGTGTAATGGGTTTTTCAATGATCTTGCTTTTGCTTGTCTCATTCTGTCTCTTTTCAGTCAATCTGCATGGGTGTGTGTGTGTGTGTGTGTGTGCGCGTTATATTCGATTTGGTATGTATTTCATTTCATCTGTGCTCTCTCTCCTCTCTCTACACATACATATGCTTATATATATATATATATATATATATATACATACATATATATATATATACTTATACATAAATGTAAATCTATATGTATACATATATCTAAAATGTATATATGTGTGTATATATATATATATATATATATATATGTATAAGAATATATATACATACATATATTCTTATACATATATATATAAATGTAAATATATATCTAAAATGTATATATATATATAAAATGTATATATATATATATATATATATATATATATACATATATCTAAAATGTATATATATATATATATATATATATATATAAAATGTATATATGTATATATATATATATATATACATATATCTAAAATGTATATATATATATATATATATATATAAAATGTATATATGTATATATATATGTATATATAAAATGTATATATGTATATATATATGTATATATATATATATATATATATATATATACATATATCTAAAATGTATATGTGTGTATATATATATATACATATATATATATATATACATATATCTAAAATGTATATATGTGTATATATATATATATATAAAATGTATATATGTGTATATATATATATACACACATATAATTAACATTTATTATATATGTGTAAGACTATATCTACATATATATATTCTTATACATATATATATACATATATGTAAAATGTATATGTGTATATATATATATATAAATACATATAATTAACATTTATTATATATATGTATAAGACTATATCTACATATATATATTCTTATACATATATATATATATTATTAATATATATATATATATATATATATTATTAATATATATATATATATATTATTAATATATATATATATATAAATATATATATATTATTAATATATATATATATATATATTTTTATTTATTTATTATTAATATATATATATATTAAATAATAAATATATATATAAATGCAAAAAAAAAAATATATATATATAAATATTAATCTATATGTATGCATATATACATACATACACACATACATACATAAGATAACATAACATATATAGATATATCGGCTTAGTTACAATGGCGGGTCAGTGTATATAAAGATAAATTTTATGGTTGACTTGTACCGATATTATAACATCTCTGGTTATAAGACAACTCGGGTAATTACGATCTATCGATTGGTGCGATTTAGCGCAGAATTAATTTTTGAAATAATGTTTTGAAATCATTTCTGCTAAACCTAATTAATAATTGAAAAAAAAAAAGAAACAGTCGCACATGCGATTTTAAAAAAATCGCCCAGAAACAACAAGCTTCTTTTTGAAATATATATGTATGATTGTGTATGTATTTACTTATGTATATGTGTTCGTGGGAGAGTAACTGTTTTTAATGTGTGTTCGTGTGTGTGTGTGTGTTCGTGAGAGAGTTACTGTGTCTGTGTGTTCTTGTGTAATTGTGTATGACTGTGTGTGTACGTGTTTATGTGTTTTACCTTATGTCGTACAGATTAACAACATATTTCAAATATTCTTTATATATATTTATACGTTTCTACAATATATACAGATATATATATACAGATATATAATTATATATAATATTATATATGTGTGTGTGTGTGTATCAAATTACAAAATAAGAAATAATAGACAAAAATATACCTATTTTTTCTCCAAAGTCCCAACTGCGCAGTTTCGCTGATCCTTATGCAACTAATGTGCATTATAGAAATGACCAGTAATACACTGGGTTAATTGCTGGCCTTGTGCCAAAAGTAGAAACAATTATAGAAATGCATCGTGGTTGTGAGGCAAATCAGCTTTTCATGAGAAACCTCAGAAAAAAGGAGTTCCCCGACGTGTTTGTAGCAAGTGAAAAAATCTCTATAGGTGGAGGGAGGAATTAACACGTGATACATCGGTCAAGAAAGAGGACTGTTTCCTTTGTAGCGAGTGGAAATATCTCAGGAGGCGGAGAGAGAAATTAATACCTGATACAGAGGTCACAGACGGGTACTAAGGTGGATAGAGTGGATATAGTATTTGCTAGAACGAGCAGTAAGTACACTCTCGGATTACCTCGATGTATTTCATTATTATTATCCCTTTACGATCTGAGTTCAAATCCCGTCGAGGTTAACTTTGCCTTTCATCCTTACGGGTTCGATAAAATAAAGTACCAGTAATGTA
>OZ024759.1:14839260-14846760 GCA_964016885.1 Eledone cirrhosa | reverse complement strand
CAGTGCATATACATTCAGATTAATAGTGGGGTGGCAATAATAGAACAATATAAATATAGGTATACATTATATATATATATATATATATATATATATATATATATAGTAATAATAATAGATTTGAAGCCTAAAATCCAAAGGGCTGGATAAGGATAAATATATATCAGATATATAAGCACCGTAGAGCAAATATTTATTAAAATAACAGGTTAAAGTTTAAGCAAATAATCGGTGCCTTCACCCTTAACGGGATCTTCTGAAACTCTGAGTTTCAGAAGATCCCGTTAAGAGTGAAAGCAGCAATTCTTTGCTTAAACTTTAATCTGTTATTTTAATAAATATAATATATATATATATATATATTATATTTATATATATATATATATATATATATATATAAATAAATATATATATTTAAAGAGGGAGAGAAAGAAGTTAATTCCACAAGTTTCTACTGAACTTGTCCCATAAACTTGTCTTCAAATTTATTATTCTTACTATAATATATATATATATATATATATATATATATATATATATATATATAATGTCTACCACCCACGTAGGTCCCTGTATTATCTGACCTCAAAACCTGAATGGCTGGAACAAATACAAATGGACCTCAGCAAGACGCTCTAGCGTTTCCTTCCCGCCAGTTCTCCTTGACGAGGTTTTATAATAGATACAAGGAGCTAGAATATATAACGGAAGTTATGTTTTGTCTGACACTCTAACACTTCTATTAATTTGTCATTTTCCTGGCTATTGTCTGCAATAGGCTCTGCTCATAACTTTACCGACCCAAGAGTATGAAAGACTAAACGATTCTTCCGCCGCTCTCCGACAGGTTTGTGGTCGTGTCCTTGGCAGTGGAGACTTCTGGTGTCCTTGGCCTTAGGGCTACCTCCCTACTCACCACCATAGGCGCTGAGCTGGCCAGCCGCAGGTGTGAGCCTCGTGAAATGGTATAGCTCTTCCAGCGCATCTTCCTTACCATCCCCTGGGGAAACGTCTTTTCCATTCTACCCGCCGGGGCTGTGGGGAGGCCAGTGGGTGTTCGGTTCTTCCCCGTTCGGACCTGATATACATGATATACATGAGAGATGGGGATGGCAAGAGAGAGGGAGGCGATGATAGTGGGAGTTCGGCTCTTCCACGTTCGGACCATATCCTTGTGGTTGTGTTCATCAAGCCTTGGTGCAGTAATGAGTTTATATTTGAAATTAGGTCGTATAAGACTCGTAGTGAATTATCACACAGTATTTTGTCCACCAGTTTACCAATTCTAAAAATCTTCCATCTTTTCTTCCTATTTAAAATACAATAAAATATGGCTGCATGTTAAAAGAATACCACTTTTATCTCAATATATCATGTGGATAGAAGTGTTGTTGCCGAGACGCTTGGATTTGTAACTGGCAATTAACCTGCCTGGACGTCTGATATAGTTAATTAACCTCCTTATTATTATAAAATTCAATTAAACTACTTTGTATGATCGATACACTTGAACGCCACTTGAAAAGCAATCAAGAGTAACGTCCCGATTGCTGATTGGTTAAAACAACAAATCAGTTTATCACACGGAACTAGTCAAGTATGTCATGTTGTTGTTATTGTTATTTTTATTATTTTTAAAACAAATATACTACCTCACGGATGGGTGGTATAGATAGTGATTTGAAGAATTAATAACTGAACGAAAAGAAGGAAATAATAAATAAACAAACACACAAACAAATAAACAAATAAATAAATAATTAAATAAATATATCGATGGTAAAATAATTGATTAATTATATTTATAGAATTCCAACAGCGCTTTTAATAATTCTGGTACGTAGGGTATTCCATACATGGCAGAATAATTAAAAAGATATCAACCATTGAGTAATTGTTGTCTATTCTTTACGAAATAATAATTATTTTTATTGTTCGCTGCATTAAATATTCCCACACTCACTGAACTGGGTTTTCATGCTATGCAATTTCCTTTTCAGATATTTTATCTAAATCGTAGTTGTTTTTCCCGAAGTTCTTCTCCCAGTTACGATTTCGATTTTAAATAAATAACATTAAAACCTGCGCCCCACCATGATAGGACAAAGTTTATAACATAGTATATAGCAAAACGTGAAGACGTGTGGTTTAGGGGTTAGGCTATACGGCTCAAGATCGTAGGTTCGATTCCCAGCAGCGCGTTGTGTCCTTGAGCAAGACGCTTTATTTCACGTCGCTCCAGACCGCACAGCTGGCAAAAATGAATTGTACCTGTCACATTCTGTGTCACGTTGAATCTCCCTGAGAATTACATTGAAGGTACACGTGTCTGTAGAATGCTCAGCCACTTGTGCGTTAATATCATGAGCAGGCGGTTCCATTGATCGTATCCTCTAGAACACTCGTCTTCGTAACCGACGAAGAGCTAGCTTTTGTTTTAATATAGCATAATAAATACGCCCCATTCTAGATTCCGACGCCCCATTCTAGATTCCGACGCCCCACCAGAGCCTATTGCTAGGCCTCACCTTATGAAACACTGTACAAAAATCATCGTTTAGTACATTTAGGCAAAGTTAACTTGGACGGGATTTGAACTCAAACCGTAAAGGGACGTAGCTATGCTAGAAAGCATGGCGTCCAACCCTCTACTGATACTGCCAATTTCACCGCCCACCGTTTAGTCGATAAAATAAAGTACCAGTAATGTACTGGGTTATTACTGGCCTTGTGCCAAAAGTTGAAACAATTATGTACATTAAGACTCAACGGTCTGATTTGAGGCAAACATGGCTGCTATTTCTAGTAACTCCTGCGATCATGTACCTACTACCGGAATGGCTTAGAAATGATGTGCTACACTGGTTCCTGTCTCATTATCTATCATTCCAGTACATTTAACTGCGACACTCCGTCAGGAGACTGTTGCAGCTTAAGGTAGAAGCATAGAAAAAATATTCAACTTCGATTATAAAATGAACAAGGTAGTGTTATTTTGATAACAGTGATACAAGATCACAGTTATCTATCAAAGTAAACATCAAACCATGTATTGTCAAATGTATTCTGCTTGTTGTGCTTTGAAAACAGAATTCCCCACGATATGTGTAGCGTTATTGTCTCAAAATCATGTTATAACACATTTGAATAATTTTATGTTTCGGTTAGTTTATGGAATCCCATGTCTGATATATATATATATATATATATATATATATATATATATACATACATACATGAGTCTGTCTGTGTGTAAATTCATATGTGTATATCTAATTTTTTTTTTTATGTGAGGACAATGTTTGTAAACGTAACGTATAAAGCAGCGTTCTATAGTTTTGATCAAGTTTATGTGCTTGAATACATACAAGCAACTCCTCCCCACCATATATTTATTTATTTATATATATATATATATATATATAGTTATCTCATAAACAACATAAGACAATTATTCCATTTACCAAAGGTTTCACGAAGACAGACGAGCTCGACACAGACGTCTGAAATCGTTCGTCAGAATGAAATTTTATTTGAAGCGGATGTCAAATAAAATTTAATTCTGACGAACGATTTCAGACGACTGTGTCGAGCTCGCCTGTCTTCGTGAAACCTTTGGTAAATGGAATAATTGTCTTATGTTGTTTATTACATAACTAAATAGCTCTGTACCCTACATAGAGCACTCTCCACACCTTTAGCTTTCCTACGGAAACAATATATATATATATATATATACTCTCCCGTCGATTCTACGTATGAGGGTTCAACTGTCTTTCCAGTTCATTATTTTATGATTATAAACATTTATATATAGGGCGGTGGATTGGCAGTATCGGTAGAGGGTTAGACGCCATGCTTTGATGCATAGAGTTACGACCCTTGCCATTCTGAGTTCAAATCCCGCCGAGGTTAACTTACCTTTCATATTTACGGGGTCGATAAAGTAAAGTACCAGTAATGAACTGGGTATTTGCTGGCCTTGTGCCAAAAGTAGAAACAATTATTTTATGATTATGCCTCAAATGGCACTAATGCAGATGCTGATTTACACATCAAACCGCATTTGGTGCAGGTGACAGGATTTGGAACAGAGTCGGCTAGAATGCCTGACGGTAATTTGGTGTTATATCTTATTTAAGGGAGGTGAGATAAACGAGATTTCTAAAAGTTCTTTATAACTTCGTAACAATCAGTTCTCCATTTACGGTTCGCGGTCTTGGCTTTAAACCAAGAAAGAGGTACGTTGACAGACTTAAGGTTGTATTTCAGTGTATCCTTATATCAGAGGCCTGCACATACTATGCGCACTATCTTGGAGCCGATTGTTCAACAATACCTTAGATGTGTGGTCCTGAGACATCCGTAGGACATGACCAGCCCATCTGAGTTTGGATTACATCAGAAATGACTCAATCCCACCAATGTTGTACCTTATGAACATTTCGGCATTGGAGACATTGGAGACTGTGCATATCCACACACACTCACATATATATATATATATATATATATATATATATATATTTACAAAATGAAAAATAACCGAGGTGTCCTACACGAGTGAAAGTATAAAGAAAAAGAGATGAAATCGAAAATGCAACTGGAGTCTTATTTTTTTTTAAATAATATATATTTATTTGGAACCAAATAAATATATATATTTTTAAAAAAAATAAGACTCCAGTTGCATTTTCGATTTCATCTCTTTTTCTTTATATATATATATATATAAATATAATTGTGTATATATATATATACATTTTTATATATATATATATATATATATATATATATATATATATATATATATATATATATAGCTCTTCTGCAGGACAAAACTGCATTCTTTATATTTGTCTCGGAGACAGCTGATCCATCACCCACTGGCCCTCTCTGTGGCTCTAAGCCAGCAGAGTCATAACGACCAGGCTGCTCCTTGACAGTGTAATTAGGGGCTCTAACCCTAGTGCTGTTAGATCGACTCTCCATATTTCTTTTCAATGGCTGACAATACCTTACCGGTGCCACTCGAATAAGGTAGTTATTTAACCCATAAATGGAGCCCTAACAGGTACTACCACCTCGGGCCAGGGCAGACCTGGGAGTCATGACAACTAAGGGGTAACTCCACATTCTCCACAACTCCTGAAATGGAGCCATGCAACTGGATGTAGTTTAATGTCATACCCAGGAAAGGTATCGGATGCTGAATTTGCCGACGACATAGTTTTGGTGACAAATACAGTGAAGGAGGCAGAGGATTTGATGCAGGAGGTTGAAACTATGTCGAGGAGTGTGGGGCTGAGAATGAATGAGACTAAAACAAAATATCTGGTAGAGAATGTTGAGAAGCCAGAGGGGATCACTAATGTAGGCGGGAAGCCGCTAGAATTGGTTGAGGACTTCCTGTATTTGGGAGCAAAGATTGGGAATACGGATGATGTGGTTGAGAGGAAGAGCATGGCCTGGGCGGCGTGCCACAGCTTAAGATCGGTGTGAAAGTCGGACCTTCGTAGAGACCTGAAGGTCCGCCTCTTCATTGCTGTAGTGGAGTTTGTGCTGCAGTATGGGTCTGAGACTTGGTCACTGACCAAGAAACTCACTCAGATGGTGTATGGGTGCTACACGAGAATGCTGAGGATGGCTCTGAACATTAATCAGTATACACAGCTCAAAAGTGACACAAAGTTGACATCCAGAGTTGACATCCAGAGTTGACATTGCACTCAGTGCTCCTTTGGGAGCCCTTACATGGACACCCTAGAAGAGGAAGACCAAGGTTAACGTATGTAGATGCCCTAAGGACAGACACTGGTCTGTTGGAGACGCAGGACATGGCAGCGATAATGAGGGACAGAGAATTCGTCCATGGATCTCGGGAATTTTACCCGCCTTAGAAATATATATATATATATACATTTATATATATATAGGAACGATCGACTTTCGTCAAATCGGACTGAGGGAACAATGTTTCCGTTGGTCTTTCCAATTGCTAATACTATCTATCGGTCGCAACTCCAGGTATAAAGAGCAACGTGAAATAAAGTGTCTTGCTCAAGGACATAACGCATCGCCTGGTCCAGGAATCGAACTCACAACCTTACGATTGCGAATCCAATTCTCTAACCACTCCGCCACACGCCTTCACATATATACATTTATATATATATAAATATATACATTTATATATATATATATAAATATATACATTTATATATATATATATAAATATATACATTTATATATATATATACATATATATACACATTTATATATATATATACATATATATACACATTTATATATATATATATATATATATACATTTATATTATATATATATATATATATATATACATTTATATTATATATATATATATATATATACATTTATATTATATATATATATATATATATACATTTCTATATATTTATATAAATGTATATATATATATTTATAAATGTATATATATTTATATAAATGTATATAAATATATGTATATATATATATATATATATATACATGTATATATATATATATATATAAATGTGTATATATATATATATAAATGTGTATATATATATATATATAAATGTATATATATATATATAAATGTGTATATATATATATATATATAAATATATTTTCAGGTCTCTTGCTGTAGTGGAGTCTGTGCTGCTGTATGGGTCTGAGACTTGGACACTGACCAAGAGACTCACTCAGATGGTGGATGGGTGCTACACGAGAATGCTGAGGATGGCTCTGAACATTAATCAGTATACACTGAGGATGAAAAACTCAGAGCTGTATGGGAGCATCCCAAAAGTCAGCTCAAAAGTGACACAGAGGAGACTGAGGTTGGCTGGACATGCTCACCGACATCCAGAGTTGACATTGCACTCAGTGCTCCTTTGGGAGCCCCTACATGGACACACTAGAAGAGGAAGACCAAGGTTAACATATGTTGATGCCCTAAGGACAGACACTGGTCTCCTGGAGACGCAGGACATGGCAGCGATAATGAGGGACAGAGACCGCTGGAGAGAACTCGTCCATGGATCTCGGGAATTTTACCCGCCTTAGATGTAGATATATAAATGTATATATATATATATATATATGAGTGTATGTGCAAGCCTTTCATCCTTACCAGGTCGATAAAATAAAGTACCAGTAACTTACCGGGGTCGATTTAATCGACTTTCCCCTCCCTCAAAATTACTGGCCTTGTGCGTATACTAGAAATCATTATTAATGACTGTTTTATTCGAGACCATTAGTGTAAGCGAATCCTCTAAGTTTAAAAAACACTGTTATCAATCGTTTTTATAATATTTCAGGGACAATGACAACAATTTGGACGCGAAAGAGAAGTCGTTTATACCAGCCCCACAACATTACTGCTCCTTGATCTTGACATTGGAAGGACGAACAGGAAGGTTGACCTTGGAATTTGAACGCAGAATTTAGATAGAATGTCGTAAAGAAATAAC
>OZ024759.1:14829260-14834260 GCA_964016885.1 Eledone cirrhosa | reverse complement strand
GACACATTGTGATCTTGAGCAAGACACTTTATTTCACATTGCTTCAGTCAGTTCACTCAGTTTGCAAAAATGAGTTGTACCTGTAATTCAAGGGGATTGTCTCATCACACACTGTGATGCTAAATCCCCCTGAGAACTATGTTAAGGGAACACGTATCTGTGGAATTCTCAGTCACGACCACGTTTATCTCATAGCTATTATCTTTTGTTTTGTTCGCTCTTTTTACCTTTTAGCCTCTAACACAAATTCAAGGGGACTGTCTTATCACACACTGTCATGCTGAATCTCCCTGAGAACTATGTTTAGGTTACACGTATCTGTGGAATGCTCAGTCACGAGCACGTTTATCTCATAGCTATTATCTTTTGTTTTGTTCGCTCTTTTTCCTTTTTATCTTTTAGCCTCTAACAGAAATTCAAAGACCAAATTATATTCTAATGTCCCTGGCCACTATATTGACAAACAAGATAAAGGATGAGAGGAGTAGCGAGAGGAAAGATAGGAAAGTTCTGGAAGTAGAAGAAGAAAGGGAAGGAAGAAGAGAAAAGAGAATGCCTGAACTAAAATGGCTGAAGCATCAAAGCTAACATGGCTGAAATATCAAATGTGTCAAATTAGAACTTCACAAATTTGCTTATATCAGACAACCTTTATACCCCAGCCCCATCATCGCAGAACGTTCGAAATGTTCTTTTGATCTTAAGTAGATAATCTTTAAATTTCACTTCTCTCACTATTATTATTTTTGTTTTTTTAGGGGATTTTTTTTCTCTGCTTAAATTTTCTATTCCTTTCACGTTCGTTTTCTTTTATCTTATTATTTTTTGTGTGTGTCCATACTTGTGTGTCACATTTTTCGCAATTCGCACTCACTGTGATCACAACTACAATCGTTTTGTGTCATATTATGAACAAGATTGAAGCAGCAATAGTATTTATTGATATATCTTACAGCGAATGTGACAACGTAGAACAAGGACATGCTTTTGTTTCTGATCTCGTTTGTTTTTGATCTTCATTTTATACGATTCTCAGCGGACCAAATCGGTAGGTATATATTACCCTCGTGGTGGTACTATGCTTTAATCAATGACCGGTGGCCAACAGCTACTCTTTCTATGCGGTATCTAGGAATTTAGAAAGGTGAAGGCCATGTTAAATATCGTATTCCTAGATATATCAGCGAGCCATGATGTATACTGTTTCAAAAGCGAAATGATCAGGTTTGCAAATGGCGTGATATTTTAAACGTGTTGTAGATTCAGACTCAAATCGCAACGGTTTTTTTAGTTAACATGCAAAGGACAGCTGACATGATGAAACTTTATTATATATATATATATATATATATATATATATATATATATATATATATATATATATGTGTGTGTATGTGTATGTGTATGTGTATGTGTGTGTGTGTGTGTGTGTGTGTGTATGTATGTCAACTGGCTCTCGAGTGCTACTGGTAACATGTAACCCAGTACAATCTGTCTCATGGTCGGGTCGTCGGCGACTAAACCTGCTTACTTGGTGAGGGGGTGATATTTGGACACCCTGCAGGATAAAATGCAAGACCCGGCAAAGCGCGGAGGAACTCAGCAGAGCAAACGGCCATCCAAATAGTACTTTTTTTTCACCTGGGAGTGAAAGGCCCCTAGTTGATGTCACAACACTTTTCTAGCAGAGGGAAACACTGAAAAAAACCTGCGGCTTCGGAAGCATCCGATGATGTTGACATGTTCTTGTTTTTGGATAGTGTTTTCGATGCTCAGAGAATGGGATTGGTCGAGTGCAAAGCCTTTCCCCCACTTAAAAAACATTCAAAGCACAGGTATTGCTTATTCAGATATGTTACAGGTACGTGAACCTGGCCGTAGCATAAAAGTGCACCAACTCTATAATCCTCCGAGCAATTGCAGCACACTTAGCAGAGTTTGCAGCCATTGTGTGTGTGTGTGTGTGTGTATATACAACTATGCCTGAAGCTAAATTGTAATTCTATTCTATTATAAGTTGAGCCAACTTATACAGCTTCATTTGCAAATGAAATTAATCACCTCATTTACATAGACGAGACAACCCTATATTCTCGCTTGTTTTCAGAGACCACCAGTTCCAAGAGTGGGAGGGATCGTGCTGATGAGAACCAGAACAATTTGAAATGCGCATCCATGATTGCACCCCTTGCTTCTCCTGGACACCGCCAGACGGCGTTAGTCGATGGTGCTTTGGCATAACTACGGCTCTCCAAATGTTTATTCTAAACATACCGTATTTCTTCTGAAATACTAAATTCCAATACATATATGTATACAACTATGCCTGAAGTTAAATTGTAATTCTATTCTAAATATATATATATATATATATATATATATATATATATATATATATATATAAAACTGTATATATCTATTTATATATGTATACATATATAAATACAATGTAAATGGCTCTATAGCATACTTGTTATTTTACGTCGAGCTTATTTCCATACTTGTAACTGGGTAATATTTATTATTACCTACTTTATATATATATATTTATATATAGCTATACTTACATGTATAATTAGATAGATAGATGCATGCATACTTATGTATGTACGTGCGTACATACATATATATTTGCATACATGTATATATATATATATACAAATACAATAATAACAATAATAACAATAACCTATCTATCAATCGAAATATTACATTTACATTATTGTTTTATTGCATTATACGTATTTCAACGATATGTTGGTTAAATCATGAATAGGAAGCAATGTGATATTATTAGGTGCTATCACAGTTACGTAAAGTAGTTTGTATTTTCATAAGCCGCTGGTAAAGTGGTACCATCCTGGTGTTAACGAGCGAGCATACAACATACGTGGAGTGCTTTTTCTTCTTAAACCGGGTTACCTTCGCAGCGTTACGACATAATTTTCACTTTAATTATCTGTTCGATATATAGAGAGAGATAGATGGATAGAGAGAGAAGGGATAGATAGATCGATTGGAATTATCGGTAGAGCGTCAGACACCATACTTTAAAGCATAGAGTTATGGCCCTTTACGTTCTGAGTTCAAATCGCGCCGAGGTTAGCTTTGCCTTTCATCCTTACGGGGTCGATAAAATAAAGTACCAGTAATGCACTGGGTAATTGATGGCCTTGTGCCAAAAGTAGAAACAATTATTATTATTATATTGGCAGTATCGGTTGAGGGTCGGACGCCCTGCTTTGCAGCATAGAGTTATGGCCCTTTACGATCTGAGTTCAGATCCCGTCGTGGTTAACTTTGCCTTTCACCCTGACGGGGTCGATAAAATAAAGTACCTGTCCCGCACTGGGGTCGATTTAATCGACTTTCCCTTCCACCCAAAATTGCTTGTCTTGTGCCTATATAAGAAATCATCATCATCATCATCATCATCATCGTCATCGTTGTTGCATGAATGTTTCTCTATATTCGGTTTCTCTAAACAATTATATGGTCGTAAAGAATGACAATAATAAATATATTTCGCTCCAATAATATTCCAGTAGTTAGTTCTATATAGTTTGTGGTCCCTCTTGCTCCAAGAAAAACTTATGTTTTTATATAACTATATATCTTTGTATTTCATATATGTTGATTTTTACATTGTATTTCTCTCATCCCATTCTCTCTCTCTCTCTCACACACATACACAAACAGAAAACCATAAAATTATATATATATATATATATATATATATATAAGAATATATATAAATATATGTAAGAATATATATATAAGAATATATATAAATATATGTAAGAATATATATATATAAATATATGTATATATAAATATATATATATATAAGAATATATATATAAATAAATATAAATATATATATAAGAATATATATATATAAATATATGTATATATAAATATATATATATATAAGAATATATATATAAATAAATATAAATATATATATAAGAATATATATATAAATAAATATAAATATATATAAATATATATATATATAAGAATATATATATAAATAAATATAAATATATATATGCATACATATATATATGTATACATATATATATATATATAAACATATGTATACATATATATATAAACATATGTATACATATATATATAAACATATGTATACATATATATATAAACATATGTATACATATATATATAAACATATGTATACATATATATATAAAAATATGTATATATATATATATATATATATATATATATATATATATATAGTAATAATAGTAAATGTGAAGATTAAAATCCAAAGAGGGCTCGATAAGGATAAATATATATCAAATATATAAGAACCCTAGAGCAAATATTTATTAAATTAACAGATTAAAGTTTAAGCGAAGAATCGGTGCTTTCACCCTTGTATATATACAGAGAGAGAGAGAGAGAGAGAGAGAGAGAGAGAGAGAGAGAGAGAGAGAGAGAAAGAGAGAGAGAGAGAGAGAGAGAGAGAGAGAGAGAGAGAGAGAGAGAGAGAGAGAGAGAGATGTGCAAGTGTGTGCATGAGTGTGCGCGAATCTATGAGTATAATGCGCTAAAAGTGAAATTCTGTGTAACATCTACTATGATTTCATATCACAAATTATCAAATTTGAGAGATGAAACCTCAATAATTGCTATAGTGAAAATTTGGGGCTTTAATAAATATTTATATTGCCTTGTGTATTGAGATTCATTATTCATTATATTCTAGCATAACATTATACGCACGCATATGTATTTATGTATGTATATATATATATGTATATGTATATATATATATAAGTATAAGTATATATATATGTATGTATGTATATAAGTATATATATATATATGTATGTATATAAGTATATATATATATATGTATGTATATAAGTATATATATATATGTATGTATATAAGTATATATATATTTATGTATATAAGTATATATATATGTATGTAAGTATGTATGTATATAAGTATATATTTATGTATAT
>OZ024759.1:14819260-14821760 GCA_964016885.1 Eledone cirrhosa | reverse complement strand
AGTGTAGATGTGCTGATTATCGTACAATCAACTGTGTGATTATCGATACGAATCCGGTCACTATAGCTTATTCTTCTTCTCTATCTCTTTCTCATTTCCCCCTTCTTCTCTCCCCCCGCTCTAAGAATCACAAGCCCAGTTAACTATTAGTGACATCATACAACGTAATTATATATATATATATATATATATATATATATATATATATATATGTAGATAAATCTACCAAAATGTACGGTAGTGTCCAATCCGTATGAAGAACTCAATGTAATCCGAATATCATGAAAAAAGAAGATGTATTAAAAAAAGTTTTTCCGATGAAAGATACAGGAAAACAGAGTCAAGATAAATTAATAAAAATTATTTTTATTAATTTATATATATATATATATATATATATATATATAGAAGTAGTTCCACAACAGTTAGTTCACCATACCGAGAACTAAGTTTCACCTTATTCGGATCCTCAGCTCGGTCTCGTATGTATGTATGTATGTATGTATGTATGTATGTATGTATGTATGTATGTATGTATGTATGTATGTATGTATGTATGTATGTATGTATGTATGTATGTATGTATGTATGTATGTATGTATGTATGTATGTATGTATGTATGTATGTATGTATGTATGTAGAGAGAGAGAGATAGAGAGAAAGAGAGAGAAAGAGAGAGAGGGAGAGAGAGAGAGAGAGAGAGAGAGAGAACTAAATGTTGTGGAACTACTTCTATATGATGATTCCTCTTCAATGTTCTAGTCCTGTAGAACCCACCATTTCTATATTATATATTTAATATTTATATTCTGCTATATATATATATATATATATATATATATATATATATATATATGATATTAAATAAATGGAAACTATATTTATAAAACCATATTTATTTCATTATATATATTTCAGGGATATCATATTAACAATATGTTATGCCTTCTTCAGACAAAATACAATATAAACAGTCTTATAAATAAATAGATACGACATACCTTTCAATCAACTTTTATATCAGTTATAAATATTTACTCGTTGTTAACCCAACAATTTAAATATAACTTTCCATATATATATAATAAAGAACGAGGCATCAGTGTTCTATTATCTCACATTTATTAACATATTACATATGTTTCTTCGTCAATATATATATTTCTTTATCTTTCGCATTTGTTTTCCCTCAATCTATCTATCTCACTTTCTTTGGAAGAAATCGACTGTATTCAGACATGGAGTATGCTAGGCTCTGTCAGCTTTAACTTCCCGAGCTATGCCATTATTCCCTACGGCAACCCTACCCTTTATATACCGGTGTACCCCCAGGTCAAGCTTCGTTGTATACGCTTATGATTAATGACATTCAAGCCACTGATCACCAAACAACGATAAGGGATTTACGACTACTAGATAACACGTGCTCTTCCTTCATTTTAATGGGAGAGAGGTAAGGCAATTATTCTTATAATATATATATATATATATATATATATATATATATATATATATACTATCCTGATGTCTTCCAAAAGTAACGGTTTCATTTTGAAAGGGTACGTCAATGTTTATTTATAAAACTGGTATATATTGTATTTTGTCTGATGAAGGCATACCATAATTTAACTTGGTATCCTTGAAATATGTATAATGAAATAAATATGGTTTTATAAATATAGTTTCCATTTGTTAATATCGTATATAATATCGCTCTCAGGTGGTGTCCAGCAGAAGCAAGGGGGACAATCGTCGATGCATTTCAAACTGAACTGGTTCTCATCAGGACGATCCCTCCCACTCTTGCGACTGCTGGACTTGAAAACAGGGAGAATATAGGGTTTTTCTCGTCTGTGTAAATGAGGTGATTAATCTCATTTGCATATGAAGTTGCATAGGCTGGCTCAACTTATAATACAATAGAATTAGAATTTAGCTTCAGGCATGGCTGCATGCAGGCATGTATTGGAATTTCGTATTTCTAATATAGATAAAGATAAAATTATATATATATATATATATACACACATATATATACACACAAATATATATCCTTATGATATCAATATATATGTATGTATGCATATATTTGTGTGTGTGTGTATGTACACATGTACCAGTAATTGGGGTGTTTATGTGATACGACTCAACACAACTATATGAATATATGTAAGCATAATCAGTGAACACAACTATTTAAAGAAATAATTGTACTATCACCTACACTACCAAATACACTTAAAATATGATACATAATTATTGAAATATTTGAGATGCAAAAATATACTTCTTCTTTGCCCACTTATTCCTGAGAGAGTCCTGGGGGCAGAGTCCTCAAACATTCATTCCAACGGGTTCTGTCAGAAGTAACCGTCTCCAACTGATCCAGCTGGATCTCCAAGCGAGACCAGTCAAGTTCATAGATCTTATCTAACCATCTTGCTCTGGGTCTCCAGCTGTTTTTTTAGCTCGTAAAATCTGTACAGCGATTAATTCTTG
>OZ024759.1:14801760-14811760 GCA_964016885.1 Eledone cirrhosa | reverse complement strand
GAGGGGGAAGAGAGAAGGGAAAGAGTGAGGGGGGGAAAGAGTGAAGGAAAAGAGTGAGGGTGAAAGAGTGAGGGTGAAAGAGTGAGGGTGAAAGAGTGAGGGTGAAAGAGTGAGGGTGAAAGAGTGAGGGTGAAAGAGTGTGGGTGAAAGAGTGTGGGTGAAAGAGTGTGGGGAAAGAGTGTGGGGAAAGAGTGTGGGGAAAGAGTGTGGGGAAAGAGTGTGGGGAAAGAGTGTGGGGAAAGAGTGAAGGGAAAGAGTGAAGGGAAAGAGCGAAGGGAAAGAGTGGAGGGAAAGAGTGAAGGGAAAGAGTGAAGGGAAAGAGTGAAGGGAAAGAGTGAAGGGAAAGAGTGAAGGGAAAGAGTGAAGGGAAAGAGTGAAGGGAAAGAGTGAAGGGAAAGAGTGAAGGGAAAGAGTGAAGAGAAAGAGAGAGGGAAGGAGAGAAGAGCAGGAGACGGAAGGAGAGAGGGAAGGAGAGAGGGAAGGGGAGAAGGGAAAGAGAGAGGGAAAGAGAGAAGGAAAGAGAAAGAAAGAGAGAGAGATAGGGAAGGAGTGAGGGAGAGAGGGAGTGAAAGAGTGATGGAGTGAAAGAGTGATGGAGAGAGAGTGAAAAAGAGAGGGAGAGAGAGGGGAAGAAGGTGAGAACGTGCGAGATCAAGACAAAGAAATATTTGATTAGAAAGACGAGCGGAAGAATTGACTTCAAAGAGAAACAAACTTTAATGCTGCCAGTGACAATTATCGTTCTATATACATACATATATATACATACATATATACATACACTGACACATTGATACTGGTCATGAAACGTGCAAGTGGCTGAGCATTCCACAGACACAAATACCCTTAACGTAGTTCTCAGAAAGATTCAGCAGGACACAGCATGTGTCAAGAATGGCCTTTCGAATTACAGATGGAACTCTTCTTTTTTTTTTGCCAGCTGAGTGGACATGAGAAATGTGAAATAAATAGTCTGTTCAAGGACAGAACGCGTAGTCGGCGAGAAAACTCAAGACCTTACGATCATGCGCCGAATATTCTAACCACAAAGCCAAACTAAGGCAAACAAAGCTAACCACAGGAACACAAACTTACGTATGCATTCAATAATCACTCATCACTATATAAAACACAAGAGATTGCGATACAGCGTCTAGAAGTTTCAAACACTGCCATTGAAATATAATTGATTTTTGTATTAATAATAAATAAATGTTTCTACTTTTGGCACAAGGTCACCAATTATTCCAGTGTATTACTGGTACTTTATTTTATCAACCCCGTAATGATGAAAGGCAAAGTTAACCTCGGCGGGATATGAACTCAGATCATAAAGGACCATAACTCTTTTCTGCAAAACTTGGCGTCTGATCCGACCCTCCACCCATACTGCCAATGCGCCGCACTAATAAATAATACTGTCATAATATAGTAGAGTGTAAACATACACCTTGACCCATATTATCTGCTGAGCTGTATTTTAGAGAAATTTCAAGTAGCTATGTAATTGTATAATATGCACTTATTAAATCATAAATAAATGTACGTGTCTCTATAAATGTATTTATAAATGTAGAGAGAGCGAGAGAGAGAGAGAAATAGTTGGATATATAGATCAATAGATAGAGAGAGAGGGGGAGAGAGAAATAGCTGGATATATAGATCAATAGATAGAGAGATAGGTATCTAAACCAATATATAGACAGATAGATATTCAAACATCCAAGCACGAAATGATTTGTTTCATGTCATTCGTTAATACATCAAAACTTTAGACTCGTGATATGTGGCTATATCTGTAAATGTTTGTGTTACTTCTCTATATATCATATATCTATGGATGCTTTTGGAAGCCTTGACGCGTGTGTTTCGATTGTGAGCGTGTGTGCCTGCGTGTGTATGTATACATACATGTGTGTGTGTGTGCGCGCGCGTATATATATATATATATATATAAATGAAAATGAAAAGTATATATATATATATATATATATATGTGGGCGGGGATGTATATAAAAGTTATAAAGAAATAATACAATTGTTACAGCATATGAAAGCAATGTATTGGTTTAAAGCTTGAAATAGCAGGAAGAGGATCTTAACGTTTTGGACGCTAGTCCTTCATTAGAAGAAAGAATGAGAAATTAAAAAGATTGAAGAGGCGGGCAGGGTGAAATCGGAAAAATGTATTTTAGAGAAAAATAACAGGTCCATTCATGTTGCCATAAAATATATATATATATATATATATATATATATATATATATATATATATATATACGATATTAACAAATGGAAACTATATTTATAAAACCATATTTATTTCATTATACATATTTCAAGGACACCAAGTTAAATTATGGTGTGCTTTCATCAGATAAAATATAATATAGATCAGTTTTATAAATAAATATTGACATACCCTTATATATATATATATATATATATATATATATTTATATATATGTATATGTATATATATATATATATATATTTATATATATGTATATATATAGTAGAATAATCGAGTATCGAAAAATCGGCGCACGAGTTCACGATAAACAAAATTCGACATGAGTGGCAGAGGGCTCAATAATTCAGATAAATCAGAGCTATAACTATCGTTAAAATACCGTCACACATAGATTATGTCTAAAATCAACCATACGACCGAAAAATTACGATCAGGAAGATTCGGGTCACTCAGATAAAATATCAATAAATCAATAAATCATATGAATGTAAAAAGCTTACCCGGACCCACTAGAAAGATGGTAAATCTAGCTTCTTGGGTTTCTGTAAATCCTTAAACCGCCCACTATCAGCACACATAAAAATATATAAGACTTCTAGAGAGCGGCGGACAGGAAATACTTTATCAACGAGCTTTGTCCAAACGAATAAAAAAGCCAACCCTAGCTGAAAACGCACATGGAATCCAGCAAGGGAGATAACCTCTATATCCGCGAAAAATATTCGGGAATGTGGAAAATCACATATCGAATAAGAGTGCTCAATAGACATGTTAAAATAAACAGGAGCTATTCATCATTAATAGGATCGACAAAATATGTATATATATATATATATATGTATATGTATATATATGTATATATATATGAAAAAGTTTGTCCTTCATCAGTGGCCTTCCAACCGTCGTAGGCATTTTATCGCTTTAAAGGACATACACCTCAGGTTGGTGCGAGCAACGGCTAAAAAAAGTGGTTGGGACACGTAAATAAAGGGGATGCTAGGGTAAACAAACAAAATGGTTTAAGCAACAGATATGTATATATATATATGTATATGTATGTATGTATGTGTGTATGTGTGTGTGTGTATTTATATGCATTTGAAAAGTGCTCATCCCAACCCAAATGACCACAATAATTGTTTCGACACAAGGCCAGCAATTTTGGAGGAACGGGAAAGTCAATTAAATCGACCCCAGTGCATTAATGGTGCTTTATTTTATCGACGCCGTATGGATGAAAGGCAAAGTTAACCTCGGCGGGATTTGAACACAGAATAGCAAGGGCCGTAACTCTATGCGTCAAAGCATGGCGTCCGACCCTCTACCGATACTGCCAATTCACCGCCCTAATAATAATAATAATAATAATAATAATAATAATAATAACTTTTTCTACTTTTTGGCACAAGGCCAGCAATTAACCCCACTACATTACTGGTACTTTATTTTATCGACCCCGTAAGGGAGAAAGGCAAAGCTAACCACGGCGGGATTTGAACTCAGAACGTAAATGGCCATAACTATGCTGCAAAGTATATGATACTGCCAATTTCCCCCCTTAATTAATGATAATAATAGTCCATGATACATACTATTTGAAAAAATCTCCATCTATTTCTCTCTCTCCCTCGATCTCTCTCACACGCACACACACAAATGCAACCCACTCTTAGCATCGCTTTTCTAGCTTGACAGTTGTTTTACACGAAATATACAACAGCTATATTTGATAAATATTTGTGTTGAATTGAATTGTTTGGTGGGTATTTTTTCAACTTTTATTTATTTCTATATTTTTTTTATATTTTTCTTTTTACTTTTATTAGTTTTGTTCTCACTTTTTAAATTAGGCATGAAGCCATTTTGTTTACATGTCCACCTCACGGGAATAACGTTAGCGTGATGCGTGTATCCTTGGCAACAGTCGGGCCGGAAATTGAATTGGTGCTTTGGTGCCAAAAGTTAAATAGTAACGAATACAAAATTAAGGATTGCATGTGTATATACTTGCGGAGATTGCTGTTGAAGGGGGGGGGGGGGGAGAAAAAATTAGAAATAGAGAAAAAGAAGAAGAAAAGAAGAAGAAAAGAAGAGAAGAAGAAGAAAAACAAGAAGAAAAAGAAGATATATTAAGGAAGTGGTGGTTAAGTTGTACCAAGAGAGGGCGGGAGAATCGAGACGATGTCTGCTCACCACCACACTTCTCTACACTACACTCTCTCTATATATATACACAGAAGACACGTTATACTCAAGACAATATCTATGTCTGCTCACCAGTACACTATACACTATATATATACACAGAAGACACCTTATACTCAAGATGATGTCTGTGTCTTCTCTCCACCACACTACACTACACTACACTCTATATATATACACAGAAGACACCTTATACTCAAGATGACGTATGTGTCTTCTCTCCACTACACTACACTACATATATACACAAAAGACCCCTTATACTCAAGACGATGTTTATGTCTGCTCACCACCACACTACACTACACTACATATATATACAGAAGACACCTTATACTCAAGACGATGTTTGTCTGTGTCTGCTCTCCACCACACTACTCTACACTATATATACAGAAGACACGTTATACTCAAGACAATGTCTATGTCTGCTCACCATTACACTACACTCTATATATACACAGAAGTCACCTTATACTCAAGACGATGGTTTTGTCCGTGCCTGGTCACCACCACAATTATTTATTAGTGCGGTGCCTGGTCACCACCACAATTATTTATTAGTGCGGTGCATTGGCAGTAGCGGTGGAGGGTCTGACGCCATGTTTTGCAGCAAAGAATTACGGCCTTTTATGATCTGAGTTCATATCCCGCCGAGGTTAACTTTGCTTTTCATCATTATGGGATCGATAAAAAAAAGTACAAGTAATACACTGAGGTATTTGCTGGCCTTGTGCCAAAAGTAGAAACAATTATTTATTATTAATACAAAAAAATTAATTATATTTCAATGGCACTGTTTAAAACTTCTAGACGCTGTATGGCAATGTTTTATATAGTGATGAGAGATTATTGAATGCATACGTAAGTTTGTGTTCCTGTGGTTAGCTTTGTTTGCCTTAGTTTGTGTTCCTGTTTGTAATATACGGAGGTACATGGCTTTGCGATTAGAGTATTCGCCTCAAGATCGTAGGGTCCCGAGTTTTCTAGCCGACTGCGCGTCCTGTCATTGAGCAAGTCAATTTATTTCACATATCTGCTGTCCATTTATCTGACAAAAAAAAAGAGTTCTATCTGTAATTCGAAGGGCTAGTCTTGTCACATGCTGTGTCACGTGGAATCCGTCACACAGCATGTGATAGGACTAGCATGAGCACCCCGTTCAGGATATGCGTGTCTGTGAAACGCTCAGCCACTTGCATGTTAACTTCATGATCAGTCTAATTCGTTGATCAACTAACTCAAAACACTCACCGTCGTAACCGACGGAGTAGAGATTTATATGGATTCATTAATGACAGTGTATCTTATGGCCATAAGACACAGACAAGCTAATAACTCTTTCAATTGCTTTCCTCGTGTATATTTATGTCGGTGTGCGTATGATTGTATATCTCTATATGTATGTGTATGCATGTATGCATGTATGTATGTGGATGCATGTATGTATGTGCGAGTAAGTATGTGCATGTGCGTGTGTTTTGCAATGATTCTATGTAATTCAGTATTTGTGCAACGTTTTATATATATATATATATATATATATATACATATATACACATACATATATACACATACATATATACATGTAAATATAATTATATACACATATATATGCACACACATATATACATATATACACATACATATATACATGTAAATATAATTATATACACATATATATGCACACACATATATATATATATATATATATATACACATACATACATATACATACGTATATACATGTACATACGTATATACATGTACATATATATATATATATATATATATATATATACATGCATATGTGTGTGTGTGTGTGTGCATGATGAATATATGTATGAAGGTAGGTAGGTATGTATGTATGTATGCATGTATGTATATATATGTGTGTATGCATGTATGTATATATATGTAAGTATGTATGTGTATATTTGTGTGTGTGGTGTATATACGTGTCTGTTCGTGTAAGAATGTGTCAGTGTGTGTATATATGTATGTATATATATGTGTGTATATATGTATGTATATATATATATGTGTGTGTGTATATATGTATCTATATATATGTATCTATATATGTATGTATATATATGTGTATGTATATATATGTATATATATGTGTATGTATATATATGTATATATATATATATATATATGTATATATATATGTACATACAATGATAATTGTCACATGGCAGCATTAAAGTTTGTTTCTCTTTGAAGTCAATTCTTCCTCTTGTCTTTCTAATCAAATATTTCTTTGTCTTGATCTTACACTTTCTCACGTTCTTTCCCTCACTCCTTCTCTCTCACTTTCTCATGTTCTTTCCATCTCTCTCTCCCTCCCTCTCGCTCTCTTCCCCTCTCTCTCTCTCACTCCCTCTCGCTCTCTTCCCCTCTCTCTCCTCTCTTTCCCCCACTCTTTCTTTCCCTTTCTCTTTCTCACGTTCTTTCCTCTCTATTTCCCTCTCTCATGTTCTTTCCCTCTTTCTCACGTTCTTTCCCCCACTCTTTACCTCACATTCACTCACTTTTCTCTCTCTCACATACATGCTTTCTATTTAAAAGACTTGTCCCATCCCGCTCCACTTTATTCTTCAGTCTTTCTCCATTTCTCCAAATAAAGTATTTCTTGTGAGTGAATAACGTTTGCTTCCCTTCATACTGTAGCGTTACGTCTGTGCTGCAGACTTTATTAGACTCATACAACAGGAAACACACACACACAGGCTCAAAGACACACAGACGCACACATACTGACCCACACAAAACACACAGAGAGAGGCACACACACACACACACACACACACGCACACATAAAAACACACAGGCACAAACAGACACAGGCACACATACAAACCCACACGAAAAACAGAGAGACAGAGGCACATACACTCACAGGCACAAACACACACACACGTACAGACAAAATACATAGGGCACACCAAACTCACATTCAACACACACACGCGAATACCCAGAGATAAGGTCACTCTCTGTTTGTCGCTCTAATTATTCTCTGTCATTACTTTTGCGTTTCTTCACCACTACCACCACCCCCCACCCTCTCTATTTTTCTCCCTCACTGTCTCCCACTCCCTCTATCTATCTGTCACTTCTTCCTTTTACACTCTTCATTATATTATTTCACTCCACTAAACGTCTGCCTTTCTCTGTGACCAATTACTGCTTTCTCTCTGAAATACACACACACATACAGACACGCACGTCCATACACACACAGACACGCACGTCCATACACACAGACACGCACGTCCATACACACACAGACACGCACGCCCATACACACACAGACACGCACGCCCATACACACGCACATGCACACACACGCTCACATAAAAGCAGATAAAACCTACATACACAGACACTCGCACATACACGCTCACACATATACACATACATGCAGATAAAACCTACATACATACACACTGACACATACACACAGACACGCTCACACATACATCATACAGACGCGCTCACACATATACACAGACAAATTGACGCATACCTTGACATTCAGGAGCAAACAAGATACACACAAACACACACACACACACACATACATAATTATACAAAGTCACACATATGCACATAGAAACAGCTACACATACATACATATAGAGAGAAACACATATACACAAAGACACATATGCACACGTAGAAACAGCCAAGCATACATACATATACATACATAGCTGCTTACATACATACATGTATACATACATATACATACATAGCTGCTTACATACATACATGTATACATACATATACATACATAGCTGCTTACATACATACATGCATATACATACATAGCTGCTTACATACATAGCTGCTTACATACATAGCTGCTTACATACATACATACATACATACATACATACATACATGCATACACATACATAGCTGCATATTTACATACATACACATACATACATACATGCATTCATACATATATATATATATACATACATAGCTGTTTACATACATACATACATACATAGCTGTTTACATACATACATACATACATACATACATACATACATACCTTTATACATACATGCATACATATACATACATACACAAGTACATACAGCTAGAATATATTCAAGTAACATCTTTACATACATACACATAAACATGCGTATACACACACGTACGCACATAGTCACACGCGCAGAGACACACACCACACATGAACCATCACATATACACACACACACACGCAGACACACACACACAGAAACTGAGACACACACACCGACATATACACAGACACGTAAACACATAGCCTACACTACACATACTATACAACACGCACGCACACACACCGGGAAAACAGTCAAAATTACAAACACAGACACGCACACACCACACACATACAGTCACAAAGACACACACATACACACCACATGCCACACACTATATACAAACATTCACAAAGATACACAAATACACACAGACATACACACACTAAGAAACACACACACGCACGCACACACCACACAACTATTCACAAAGACACACGCAGACACACAATCATCACACACAACACACACACACACACACACACACACACAGCATCACCACCACCACCACCACAGAAAGACACACACCACCACAGACACACAAACTCACACCACCACCACAGAAACACTCACACAAACCACAAACCCCACAGAAACACACACACAAACCACAAACACACTCACCACACGAACACTACAAAGGAACAATGACAGATACAAATACATACACCGCAGTTAATGTATTGTGCTAGTGAAGAAAATGGAGTGAAAACAGTTATAAGAGCGAGGTAACAGCATTGAATCTTGCAGATTGCTGTAATACAGCCTATTAGTAATTATCCTAGCAAAATCCACGGGTGTTTTTATGATGAGCAGAAGACCATTAAATTCAACTTTACACTGTCGTCATGATTAAGGTATTCTGCAGAACTGATGAGGCCATATTCTAGCCATGTGAACACTTGTCAGATGTCATGAATTTTAGTTATTGATAACCAATACAGGCTACTAGAATCAATTCTTTTTTTTTTTTTTTTTTTTTTTTTGTAGGCGAGTCGGGTTGTTGTTGTTGTGTTTTTACATTTTTACTGGGAGAATGAAGGGCTTCGTTCATGACCTTTTTTCGGGGTCTCTGTGAGTGTTATAATGGTTGTTACTTTAGGCATGGTAATGAGCAAGAACATGATCACTATATATGCATATACGTGAAGGAGCTTGACTTAATGGTTAGAGAGATTGATTTACAATCGTGATATTTTCATTTCCGACCAGGACCGAGCGATGCGTTGTGACATTGAGCAATACTCTTTATTTCACGTTTATTCTGTCAACACGGCTGTAGAAATGAGTCGCAACGTCACTACTGATGCCAAGCTGTATAAGCCATTGCCTTTTTTATTGACAACATTGGTGGCGTGGAAATGGGAGACTGGTATACATAGGTGACTACTAGTCTTCTACAAAAACACCTCCCAGTGTTGTGCCTTGG
>OZ024759.1:14789260-14791760 GCA_964016885.1 Eledone cirrhosa | reverse complement strand
ATTGGTGGGGTACCTGAGTCACCCCTGGGTGTGAACACCCTATAGGGGAATTTATTTTGTTATATTTATGCATAGTTTATTTTATATTTTTCATATCTTCATTGTTAAATTAGTCTTGCCATTGTGCACTTTTACTCGACCTTATTGTAAACCCCCACTGTCCCTGTCTTTGTATCGTTCCCTAAATGTCGGCCCTTGTGGCTAATAAATGAAATCATTATTATTATTACTACTACTACTACTCCTAATACTATTACTACTACTCTTAATGTAACTACTACTACTACCACCACCACTAAAGCTGCTGCTATTATTATTATTATTATTATTATTAAGGGTGGTGGATTGGCAGTATCGGTAGAGAGTCGGACGCCATGCTTTACGGCATAGAGTTACGGCCCTTTATGATCTGAGTTCAAATCCCGCCAAGGTTAACTTTGCCTTTCATCCTTACGGGATCGATAAAATAAAGTACCAGTAATATACTTGGATAATTGCTGCCAAAAGTAGAAACAATTATTATCAGTAACTTGATCGAATACTTACAAAAGTCAACGTCAAAACAGACGGAGGATCAAATGACGACAATTTTTTTTTTTTTTCTACTAGCATAACGAATCTTTCAGATTTGTTGAAATTGATGTGAAATGGCGAAATCCACGTGACTATAAATAGCGTCTGAGGTTGGGTTATAAATCATTCCACAGCTCTGGGCAAATTGAACATTGAATAATGCTGTTTTGTTAATTCAGAATTCCTGAAATTTATAATCGATAGATGGAAAACAAAATAAAAATAAATGAACCAATCGTAAGATCGGATAAATGACACAATATTTCTGTTCTTTATTGCTGTTGTTGTTGTTTCTGATTCTAGAGAAACCAACACACAAAAATACGAACAAAAAAGGGATAAGATACCGATCGTACCGTTCGAACCAGAAATCGAATCCCTGGTTTTCTGATCCTGAGTCACCGCCCTTACCACTATAGCACGAATATGGAAGGAATTACTTGTCTAAGTAATTTTAATCATAATATAATAAAGGGGGAGTGCTGAACTGCGTCCTGAATATATTATTTTTTATCTCGTTAGTAAAATAAGATAGATTACTTTGAATAAATAATTAATGAATATTACATAATTTATGTACTAAATTTCGTAGCCGTTAATTATCCATAAATATTCTTAGATATAATTGTTTCTACGTTTGGCACAAGGCTAGCAATTACCCACTGTATTACTGATACTTTATTTTATCGACCCTTAAGGATGAAAGGCAAAGTTAACCTCGGCGGGTTTTGAACTCAGTCCGTAAAGGGACGTAACTGTATGCTGAAAAGCATTGCGTCCGACCTTCTACCTATACTGCCAATCCACCACCTAAGATAGGTTTGGAAATGGCTGAGGAAATACTTCTACCAAATACTCATACGGAATATTCTTAGATATAAGGATTGCTTATTTTAAGATTCACTTTTAAAATTTTCAACTGTTTACACTTCCGGTTAGCGTCCATTATATCATAACACTTATTATATCGCTAATATAAACATTCATATATTTGCATCGTTATATAAGGTTTATATTTCTATCACGAATTTTCTCCTTTGTTTTCATAAAATTTTGCCGTAATGTAGTTTATATATATCTGTTTTAAATATATCATGGATTACTTTACTGATTACAGAAGAGAGTGTAACACAGTCTCTCATCAATGTCTGTGCATATTGTCAATTACGATTTTATTTGATGTATCATATCTACATGCATATATATTTGCATATAATATCAATATACACACTACACATGCTAGCAGAAAACAACCCGAAGGGTGGTTTTTCTGCTAGTTTTTATTAATGTATGATTAAGAATATTTGATAGCCAGAATATTTACAAGGTAAGAGAATACCTTCTTGTGATATTTACTTTCCCTTCTCTACGTTCTGAGTTTAAATTCCGTCGTAGTCAACTTTGCCTTATGGTCAAGTGCTGATATAATCGCAATTTCCACACTCGCCAGAATATTAGACGCCAGTTAATAATACTCTTGTCAGAGAGGAAAAGAGCGCCAACTAAGATATGTTGGGAAACGGCTCAGGAAATACTTCTACCAAATACTCATACCAAATACTTGATTATATGTGATAATAAGAAAATAAGTAAAGAATTTTGAGGAAAATTATTGCCAGGTTTTTCTAAGCTATTTTCCTGGATTATTTTTAAAGATTTTCCTCAAAAGATTTTGAAAGATTTCTCAAATCTTTTTGAAAATATTCCGCAAAAATTTAGAAATATTGCGAATTTTTTTCAAAAGTTTTATTCAAAGAATGTTTCTCAGATTTTCTTAAAACTTACTCTTAATATATTTTGAAGAAATTTCCTCAAATTTCTTTCAGAACACACCTGCAAAATCTTTCGAAAACTTTTTATCAAAGTTTTTCATAAATTATCCTAAACATGTTTCCAATACATTCCTACAAAATCTTTCGAACAATTG
>OZ024759.1:14781760-14784260 GCA_964016885.1 Eledone cirrhosa | reverse complement strand
AGTAGCACCAGCAGCACCAACAGCAGTAGCACCAGCAGCACCAACAGCAGTGGCACCAGCAGCACCAACAACAGTAGCACCAGCAGCACCAACAACAGTAGCACCAGCAGCACCAACAACAGTAGCACCAGCAGCACCAACAGCAGTGGCACCAGCAGCACCAACAGCAGTGGCACCAGCAGCACCAACAGCAGTGGCACCAGCAGCACCAATAACAGTAGCACCAGCAGCACCAACAGTAGTGGCACCAGCAGCACCAGCAGCAGTAGCACCAGCAGCACCAACAGTAGTGGCACCAGCAGCACCAACAACAGTAGCACCAGCAGCACCAACAGCAGTGGCACCAGCAGTAGCACCAACAGCAGTGGCACCAGCAGCACCAACAGCAGTGGCACCAGCAGCACCAACAACAGTAGCACCAGCAGCACCAACAACAGTAGCACCAGCAGCACCACCACCAGCAGCACCAACAGCAGTGGTACCACCACCAGCAACACCACCACCAGTGGCACCATCAGCAATAGCACCACCACCACCACCAGCAGTGAGATCACCAGCAGCAGCACCACCACCAGCAGCACCACCACCAGCAGCACCATCAGCAATAGTACCACCAGCAGCACCAACAGCAATAGCAGTGGCACCGACAATAGCAGCACCACCACTAACGGTACCAACAGCAGCAGCACAATAGCAGTGGCACCACCACCAGCAGCACCACCACCAGCAGCACCATCAGCAATAGTACCACCAGCAGCACCAACAGCAGTAGCACCAACAGCAACAGCAGTGGCACCGACAATAGCAGCACCACCACTAACGGTACCAACAGCAGCAGCACAATAGCAACACCGACGGCAACACCAGTGGCACCGCCACCAGCGGCACCAACAACATGGCACCAACAGGAACACCGCCACAGCAGCACCAGTAGCAACACCGCCTATGGGACCAACAACAACGCCACCACCACCGACAACAACACCAGCAACACTGCCACCAACACCAACAGCAGCACTAAAAGCAACAGCACCGCCACAAGCAGCACCAGCAACAGCACCACCTACAGCAACACAACCACCTCTGGCACCAACAGCAGCACCAAAAGCAACACCACCACCACCTACAGCAACACAACCACCCCTGGCACCAACAGCAGCACCAAAAGCAACACCACCCCCACCTACAGCAACACAACCACCTCTGGCACCAACAGCAGCACCAAAAGCAACACCACCACCACCTACAGCAACACAACCATTTCTGGCACCAACAGCAGCACCAAAAGCAACACCACCGCCACAAGCAGCACCAGCAACACCACCACCACCACCTATGGTGCCAACAGCATCACTAAGGGCAACAACACCACCACCTACAGCAACACAACCACCTCTGGCACCAACAGCAGCGCCACAAGCAGCACCACCGCCACAAGCAGCACCAGCAACACCACCACCACCACCTATGGTGCCAACAGCATCACTAAGGGCAACAGCACCCCCACCTACAGCAACACAACCACCTCTGGCACCAACAGCAGCACCAAAAGCCACAAGCAGCACCAGCAACACCACCACCACCTATGGTGCCAACAGCATCACTAAGGGCAACAGCACCCCCACCTACAGCAACACAACCACCTCTGGCACCAACAGCAGCACCACCAGCACCAACTGCAGCTCAGCACCTGGAGCAGGCTTAGTAATGTAAAAACATTTGGAAATAGAACAAGACTGTAACATTACAGTACATATACACATACACAGCATTACGGTAGATTGGCAGTATCGGTAGAGGGTCGGGCGCCATGATTTCCAGCATAGTTACGTCCCTTTATAGTCTGAGTTCAATTCCCGTCGAGGTTAACTTTGCCTTTCATCCTTACGGGGGTCGATAAAATAAAGTACCAGTAATGTACTGGGGTAATTTCTGGCCTTGTACCAAAAATAGAAGCAATTATATTAAAAGACTACGGGCAGTGAATTGGCAGTATCAGTAGAGGGTCGGACACCATGCTTAGCAGCATAGAGTTACGGCCCTTTATGGTCTGAGTTCAAATCCGGCCGAAGTTAATTTTGCCTTTCATCCTTACAGGGTCGATAAAATAAAGTACCAGTAATACACTGGGTAATTGCTGGCCTTGTGCCAAAAGTAGAACCAATTATATTAAAACAGTACATTACACCACAACGCCAACTCAGCGCCATACTAGCCTTGATATGTTCCTTAACATTCAATATAAGTTGTCTACTCACGTCCAGACATCACTCACACTTCACTAGACAAGATATCAACTGTAAGGGAGAGAAAGAGTGTGTGAGAGACAGGGAGAGCAATAGAGGGGAGAGACAGGGAGAGCAATAGAGAGGAGAGACAGGGAGAGAAATAGAGAGGAGAGACAGGGAGAAAAATAGAGAGGAGAGAGGAAGGGAGAAACAGGGAGAGAGAGGAAGGGGGAGACAGAGAGAGAGGTCAGAAATAGAGAGAGAGAAAGAAG
>OZ024759.1:14751760-14754260 GCA_964016885.1 Eledone cirrhosa | reverse complement strand
TCGAAATCCATACATATGTACACTTCTGTCTCTCTCTGTATATATATATATGTATACACCCCACCCCCCACCCCACTCTCACTAAGCGTGAAACTAATAATATTTGTAACATTTACTCCTGTGTTTGTCTGCTTTTTGTCTTATTTTTCTGATATTCCTAACTAATATATATATATATATATATATAAACGTTTGAATTTGTAAAGCCAAAACAATGGTATAAAGATACTCTATACCATTTCCTGTCAGCATGACTTGGCAAGCTATTTAGAACACTGGTTTAACCGCTTTACTTCCCTCCGAAGAAGAGATATCTCGAAAATTAAGGACATTTAAATAAATCTAAGGTAAAAGACTAATTGTCAACAATATCTTTTGCATTTACATTTTTTATTCTATGTCCATACCTGCATTGTTTTGGCTTTACAAATTCAAACGTTTATACCTCATTACACAATGCTTATAAGTGAACTATAACTCCCTCCATATATATATATATATATATAAGGAAGGGCGATATGTGTGCATGTATATACGTGTATATTGTTCCGTTTTACCATTTCGTCCTCCTATATTCTAGTGACGATTGTAAAAGAATGTTGACTTAAAAAGTCGTAACAACTCTGTCTTTGTTCGATCAGATCAATATATTAATAGCTATAGATTTTTCTCTGGGGCATATACTTATCCCTCCCCTATTATATATATATTATATATATATATATATATATATATAAATGAGCGTGTCTGTGTGTGTGTATATATATATATATATATATAAATGAGCGTGTGTATATAGATATATAAATGAGCGCGTGCGTGTACGTGCGTATATATATATATATAGGAAGAAGGATATCAAAGTTCATAAGAACGACGAAGTGGAAGAATAGGCTGTAAACAGATTTCAATAGTAGAGAGCCATACATCGCCTGCAACACCTCCAACACCCACAAAACCATCAACGTGTGTTTTTCCTGTAAGTCATGTCAACATACAAAGATGTCTCCCATAAGCTACGCGTGCGTCACAGCTTTCTCTTTTTTTATATATTAGCGGTTCATAACATTTTTTAATTTGCTATTTTTTTTCCTTTCTTCGCTTTTTAAAAAAATACTTTTCCTTTACGTATTTAACTCGTGTGTGTGTACGTGTGCGTATGTGCATGCATGTATGCGTATGTATGTGTGTGTATGTGTGTGCGTGTGCATGCGTGTGTGTATGCGTGTGTGTGTATGCGTGTGTGTATATATGTATATATGTATATATGTGTGTATATATGTATATGTGTCTGTATTTATATGTGTGCGTGTATTTGTACATATATATATATATATGTGCGTGTGTGAGTGTGTATTTGTATGTACATATATTTGTATGCGCGTGTTTGTGTGAGTACGTTCGTAAGTATGTATACATTATATACACAAGACAGTTACAAACATTCAACCTATAAACGTTCACACAAACACACACAGTTTATATATACATATATATATATATATATATATACACACACATATACATACATATATATATGTATATATATATATATATATATGCATACATATATATATGCATACATATATATATATATGCATATATATATATATATGCATATATATATATATGCATACGTATATGTATGTATATCACACAAAATGTTCTCCCATAGACTATGTATGATTCCTAGTTTTACACTTGTCTTTTTTTTTTTTGGTATTTATGGGAGTTTTTATGCTTTTGTTTCTTTTTCCTCATTTTTATCGTTTTCTTTTTTTCTATTGCAGCTACATTCCGCATTAAGATAGGATAGACACATACATATAAACATATATATATATGCGTATAAATATATATATACGTATGAATATATATATATATATATATATACGTATGAATATATACGTATAAGATTAATATTTATATCTACGTATATCTTGTGTGTATATATATATGTATGTCTACATGTATGTATGTTTATATATATATATATAAACTATGTGTATATATGTATGTGTATTTATAGCTAATAGCATTTTCTCTGCTCCTTGCAGAAAATATTTAAGAAACAAAAATGTCACACGAATGTTTCCTTGAAGATAAAAGAAATTTCATTGAACTTAAAGAAAAGAAAACATTTTTAAAATACTTTTTTTTTAAATAGTTTTTTCTCATTTCTTTTTTTATTTTCCTTTTTGTTCTCGTTGATGCTGTTTTTTTATATTGTTATTGTTGATGTTTTTTTATATTGTTATTGTTGATATTTTTCTATTATTTTATTGCTGCTTTTATTATTGCTGTTATTATTATTGTTGTTATTGCTATTGTTGTTGTTGTTGTTGATTGTGTTAATACTGTAAAGTGGGTGGAATCAAAACAAAAGAGAAATTAAATGAAGCTAAAATTCCTCTAACATTTGACTTTAAAACCTCTCTTTCTCACTCTCTTTCTCACTCTCTTTCTCACTCTCTTTCTCACTCTCTTTCTCACTCTCTTT
>OZ024759.1:14726760-14744260 GCA_964016885.1 Eledone cirrhosa | reverse complement strand
GGGGAAAAGCCTTGCACTCGACCAATCCCACTCTCTGAGCATCCAAAACACTACCCGAAAAGGAGAACTGGTCAACATCATCGGATGCTTCAGAAATCGCAGGTTTTTAAAAAAATTTTTTTTTTTTTTTACAGTTTCTTTCTCCTAGAAAGGTGTTGTGACAACAACCGGGCACCTTTCACTCCCAGGTGAGAAAACAAAAGTTCTATTTCGATGGCTATTGACTCTGCTGAGTTCCTCCGCCCTTTGCCGGATCTTGTATTTCAACACACAGGGTGTCCAAATATCTCCCTCCTCGCCAAGCTAGCTTGGTGGGGTTGCGGGTTTAGTCGCCGACAACCCGAGCATATATCTATATACATACATACATACATTTTTCTTTTATATATATATATATATATAATGAAATGACAGGAGGCTGGATTTGTGTAAATCCTTGAAAGGTTTATTATACTATGATCATTTCAATGACCGGGTTCCGTAATAGCACCACCAACTACAAAAACAAAGACGGTTGAACTGCTTTACGTTGAGTACTCTCTATATTATTGCATTACGATTGACCATACGGAATAGACCAGCTCTATACAGTGGTGAACCTCAAACCTGAATATATATATATATATATATATATATATATATATATATATATATATATATATATAGGCGGTGGATTGGTAGTATCAGTAGAGGGTCGGATGCCATGCTTTGTAGCATAGAGTTACGCTCTTTTACGGTCTGAGTTCAAATCCCGCCGAGGTTAACTTTGCCTTTCATCCTTACGGGATCGATAAAACACCAGTAATGCACTTGGATAATTGCTGGCCTTGTGCCAAAAGTAGAAACATATATATATATATATATATATATATATATATATATGCGTGCGTGCGTGTATGTATGTATGAATGCATGTACTATACCAACAACAGATGGGCAATATCTGCTAATTAAGCTACGCCTGGCCCACATGCTTCCAATTGCAGTGACGATGTATTTAACTGCATTTACAACCAGATCTCGGAAACGTAAATGAATTTTCCATGGGAATTTCTTATTGCTATTCTCTGTCCGACTTCTATATCTCGTCTATATACCTTTAACAAGGAGCTGTCCAAACTGAATTAATAGTTGTCACTCTCAGACAATGAATTTCTTTCCCTTTTATCATTGAATGTGAATCGGGCTATTTCAGATTTATCACTTCTGTTGCTTTCGGGTAATAATGTCGACAGTATATTCCTATTAAACACAGACAGACACACGTGTGTGTGTGTGTATGCATGTGTATACACATATATGTGTGTATGCATGTGTATAGTGTGTGTAAGTGTGTATGTATATGTGTGTGTGTGTGTGTGCGTGTCTTTTCATGTACGTGTATATGCGTGCGTATATATCCGTGCGTATATATATATGTGTGTGTGTATGTATGTGTGTGTGTGTGTATATGTGTGTGTGCGTGTGTATGTACATATAAACCTATACATATGCATATATAGATATATGTAGGTGTGCACGTGAGTGTGTGTATAGTGGTAATAACGTGGTAGAAATAAACAACGTCTAGAGCAACATAAGTCTGTATACGAGTCTTAATATAATTATTAATCCCAGTTACTACAATGGTGCCATACCAAGAAAGTTCCTTTCTTTGGCTTGGAGGACCAACTTTTTCAACCTGTGCCGGTGGAAAGGAACCGGATATAATATATACGTATATTGCACCACCAGACTTAAGTCTAATCGGTTCGTTATAACTTATTCTATTCTATTTTTTTCTCGATTACTCACTTGCATGTTCCATTGTTCTACATCCCCCCTCCTTCGTTCTGTTTGCCTCGTTTTTTCTCTTTCTTCCTCTCTCCTCACTACTTTTCTTTCCATCCTGGCCTTTTGATCGATAAAAGGGCTTGGGCGCGCCGCTGATCGCTTTTGATGTCCTGTATTGAGCGTCGAAACATCTATGATCTATGGTTTACAGCTGATGAAGGGTTTCTTCACTTGTTTCGTCCATATTACCATCCTAAACTGTTTACAGTAACCACACAGCTCACTTACTTTCTTGTATTATATATATATATATATTTATTAAAATAACAGATTAAAGTTTAAGCAAAGAATCGCTGCTTTCACCCTTAACGGGATCTTCTGAAACTAACAAAGTCAATCTGTGAACGCAGAAGTGAATATTTCAAAAAACGTTTTTTAAAATATTCACTTCTGCGTTCTCAGATTGACTTTGCCTTTCATCCTTACGGGGTCGCTAAAATAATGTACCAGTAATGCTCTGGGTAATTGATGGCCTTGTGCCTCAAGTAGAAACAATTATTACTATATATATATATATATATATATATATATAATATGTATGTATATATATGTACTTCGTTTTTTAATTTTTTTTTTTTTGCAAGATTTATCTGAAAACGTGTATTGAAACAAATGTTATACTGCCAATAAAAACACAGGCACCTGTTGCTTTTCATGTCAATCTATATACATATATTACTAAAACTTTGTGGTTGCTTGCTTGCCTTTAATGTAATACAGCCAAAACGGCGCATAATGGGAAAATACTTTGAAAGTTGCCCCTGAAATGGGAATACAAATGGAATAAAACAAGTTTCGTTTAAATCGGACCACGGGAAGGCAGAGTGGTTGTGACAGATATTGAAAGCTCTTTCGTCACATTCTGTGACTAGGTCCCCCTCAGTGACTAGGGTTTTATTTTGTGTCTCTCCTTTGTTCTGTCCTACAAGATTACAAGATGGTGTATGACAGAACAAAGCAGAGACGAAAATAAAAACCTAGTTACTGACGGAGTCACAGAATGTGTGACGAAATAGCTTTGACAATATATAAACAACCATCCGGTTATCGAACCAACCAGCCAACAGGAAATCTATAAATTGAAGTGAAAACTAACAGGTGTGTGTTTTTATTGGCAGCATGACCTCCCAAAGTATAATATATATATATATATATATATATATATATAGTAATAATAATTATGAAGACTAAAATCCGAAGGTTCATATATATAAATTATATATATAAAACCCGTAGAGCAAATATTTATTATTTGTACAGATTCAGCAAAGAATAGCTGCTTTCACCCTCTAAGGGATCTTTTGAAACAGAAAATCCCGTAAAAGTGTGAAATTAGACATTCTTCAATCTGTACATATAATATCTATATATGCGTGTATGTGTGTTTATGTATATTTAGTTATATATACATTACACACAATGTATGTATATATATGTGAATGCTTGTCTATATGTGGATATGTACACGAAGTATCGTCTGTTTTTAGAGTTACATATCGTCTGTTTTACTCCTCTACGATATCATACTAATAAAAATGATTTCTTAAAGTGTGTGTATGTGTGTTTATATATCAGTACGTGTATGTATATATGTATATACATATGTATGTGTGTATATATGTGTGTATATGTGTATATATATGTGTGTATGTATATATATATATGTGTGTGTGTGTTTGTATGTGCTTGTGTTTGTGTGTGTGCGTATATGTCTATAAGTGTGTGTATGTATATACGAATATATATATATGTATGTATTTGTATGTATGTGTGTCTATATGAGTATATGTATATATATATATATATATGTGTATATAAGTGTGGTGTGTATATGCTGGATGATGAATCGAGATTCATTATTTACTCATTAATATAATAAACTGTTATTCAGTATCAGAAGAGGGACGGACGCCATGCTTTGCACCATAGAGTTACGGCCCTTTACGGTATGGGCTCAAATCCCGCCGTGGTTAACTTTGCCTTTCATACTTAGAGGGTCGATAAAATAATACAATTAATATTATTATCATGATGATCATCATCACCATCAACATCATTATTAACACCATCATCATCATCATTATTATTATGTATATATTATTAATGTTGCTGTTATTACCATCATCATCATCTTTATCATGACCATAACCATCATCGTTGACATCGTTGTCATCACCATCATCATCACCATTATCATCATCGTCATCACCATCATCATCATCGTTGTCATCATGACAATCACCATTATCCTTGTCATCATCACCACCATTATCACCATCACCACCATCAGCAGCAGCACTATCCCAATCATCACCACCACCATCATAACCATCATCACCACTATCACCACCACCATCATCCCCATCACCTTCAGTACTATCACCATCACCACCATCTTCATCTTCACGATCACTATCACCATCACCACCACCATCATCTTCACGATCACCATCACCATCAACACCATCATCACCACCAACATCATTGATACAATTGCTTCTATTATTATTATTACTAGTAATTATAACTTCCTAAACGTGTCGAGCCGTTCGACATTTCTATTTCCAAATTCAGGTTTGATTCAGTCGAAAGATTTTTTCATATTTCAGATTTTGATATCGATTTTTTAATTATTTTTTTTTTATTTCTCTAATTATTATTTCTCTTTTCTTTCACATGTTTTCCTCTAATTAAACACGTTGGGAATCACTGGGATACGTACTGGCTTTTGGTGTGTACTTTTCTGTGATTGGGTGTGTGACTGTGCGAATGTGTGAGTAATTTTGTGTGTAATTTTGTGTGTGTGATTGTATGAGAGTGTGTATATGAGTGTGTATGAAAGTGTGAATGAGAGTATGTATAAGTGTGTGTATGAGAGTATGTATGAGTGTGTGTGAGTGTGTATGTGTGTGATTTTGTGATTGTGTGTGTCATTATTATATTTGTTTTGTATGTGTGTGTGTGTTGTGTTTTTACATGTGTATGATTTTATGCGTATTTGTGTGCATGTCTGTATGCGTGTGCATGTCTGTATGTGTATGCATGTCTATGTGTGTGCATGTGTGTGTGTGTGCATGTGTGTGCGCGTGCGTGCGTGCGTGCATGTGCGTATGCGTGAAAAGCTACTGTAATGAAGCTGAACTATGTTGAAGTAGATGTACCGTTGTGAAGCTGTATTGTTATAAATCTTTCCATTCTACTACTATGCTGTACTTGACTGTGACGGAGTCCTTGATAGAATCGCAGGGACGACGTTATTACATACGGTATGTTTTGTCTACTTTAACCATGGTGAGGCTCATCTCTTCCTTGGTTGGAACACAACAGATTCAAGAGAGAGGGGGAAAGAGTGAGAGACGAAGTTGAAAACGAACAACAACACAAACAACAGCAAGAAGGAGAAGAAGAAAAGAAGAAGAAAAGAAGAAGAAAAGAAAAGAAGAAGAAAAGAAAAGAAGAAGAAAAGAAAAGAAAAACGAAGACGAAGAAAACGAAGACAAAGAAAACGAAGACAAAGAAAACGAAGACAAAGAAAACGAAGAAGAAGGAAACGAAGAAGAAGGAAACGAAGAAGAAGAAGACGTCGAAGAAAACGGAGAAGACGACGACGAAGAAAACGAAGAAAAAGAATCGATCCTAGTACTGGAGTAATTCATATTTGCATCGACCTCCACAGGAGCCAAAATTACCCTCAGTCGGATTTGAACTCAAAGAGTGCAGGGAGCTGGAAAGAATACCGCAAAGGTTTCTAACCAATGTTTTAACTACTCCGCCATTTTGCCAATTGTCTTTACTCCTAAATAATCGTTTAAAAAATATCGAAGGAGTTTCTATGGCTAGATAGCCTCGCTTTTCATTTGATTGATTCATGACTCTTTTCAATCCAGTTCAATTCATCGATCCAGCTAATAATGATCTTTCAAAAAATCGTGAAAGCCCTACGATCACATTCTCTATACCCTAACACATTTGCATATTTTTATTATTGTTATTATTGTTATTGTTATATTTTTATTATTGTTATTGTTATTATTGTTATTGTCATCACAGTTGCTGTTGTTGTGATTGTTGTTGTTGTTTAACCACGAGGTCGATCCTGTGAACGAAAATTTTCCACTGATAGTACACTAATTTCCCTCCTCCGGGCAACGTGCATCTAAGACTACATTATTCAATCTATTCTTAGATGTCCGTTCAATTTTCATTTAAATTAAGACAGTGCGTGTGACTTAAAGGAGTGTTTAACTATTGTATTTAGTTGTTAAATGAACTGTATAGTGGTTCCATTCTTGGCCTCAAGTTTGTGGATTGATATCTTCAGATATAGAAAAGAAAAACTAATTTTAAAAAGAACAGTGGGACTTTTTCTGTTGGTTTTCATAATCTTTCAAATAGAAATGTGACGATAGAAATGGGTATAACGACAACAACAATAACAAGAACAACAGGGGCTATAACAACACTAACTACAGCAGTGACAATAATAACTACAGTGATTACAACAACAGTAGTAGCAACAACAATAACTACAACAACTGTGACTACAACAACAATAACATCAACAGTGACTGCAACAACTACAAGAGGGCATCACTGTCGTCATTTTAGCAGTAGTAGCAGTGGTGGTGCTAGTAATAGTTGTAGTTGCAGTAGTAGTGGTGCTAGTAGTAGTTGCAGTAGTAGTAGCAGCAGCAGCAGTTGCAGCAGTAGTAGTGGTGCTAGTAGTAGTTGTAGTAGTAGCAGCAGCAGTAGTAGTAGTAGTAGCAGCAGTAGTAGTAGCAGCAGTAGTAGTAGCAGCAGTAGTAGTAGCAGCAGCAGTAGTAGCAGCAGTAGTAGCAGTAGCAGTAGTAGCAGCAGCAGTACTAGTTGCAGTAGCAATAGTTACAGTAGTAGTATTTGCAGTAATACTAGTAGAAGTTGCAGTAATAGTAAAACTAATCAGCGAATGACGGACAGGGGAACCACCAACAGTGAGTGAAAGTCCCCTGCGTTTTCCTGATATATATATAGAAATATCGATCTATCGATGAATTTCGGTAAAACTCCACCAATTACAATAACGATTGATCTGGTGATGGAAATAATTTTGTGGAAAAGTTGAAAGGTAATATAACCCGAGAACTTTTAATAGGAAGTGTTTTCATTGGAGAAGAGAGAGAGGGGGAGGGGGAGGGGAGGGGGGAATTAATTCTTGTTTCCTGTGTGTAGAGAGGGGAGGAGAGGGGGGAAAAGGAGAAGAAAAAGAAGAAAAAGAGGAAAAAGAAGAAGAAACAAATGAAAAAGAAGAAAAGGAAAATGAACTAGAAGAAGAAAAGAAAAAGAAAAAGAAGAAAAAGAATTTTTTAAAAAGCCGTTTTAGAAAAGAAAGAGGGAAACGGAGTCAAGTATGATCCATTGATTCCAATGTTTAGAAAATTCCCTGAAAAACCTTTAACAGGTTGTGGGAGTTCGTTGTAGATTTAGGGTTCTGTGGTAGAAATGTACCAGAACTTTACAAAGTACTGACAGGCTTCGTTATTACAACACTGGGCGGTGGATTGGCAGTATCAGTAGAGGGTCGGACGCCATGCTTACCAGCATAGTTACGTCCCTTTACGATCTGAGTTCAAATCCCGCCGAGGTTGACTTTGCCTTTCATCCTTACGGGGTCGATAAAATAAAGTACCAGTAATGCACTGGGTAATTGCTGGCCTTGTGCCTAAAGTAGAAACAGTTATATTACAACACTCGTTACATTTCTTTTTCTCAGCTATTGTCCTCTCTCTGTTGTTTTGGATCATGTGTGTGTATGTGTGTGTATGTGTGGCTCGGTGTGTGTGTGTGTGTGTGTGTGTATGTGTGGCTCGGTGTGTGTGTGTGTGTGTGTGGCTCGGTGTGTGTGTGTGTGTGTGTATGTGTAGCTCGGTGTGTGTGTGTGTGTGTGTGTGGCTCGGTGTGTGCGTGTGCGCTTTTCCACTACATTTAGTGTTTGCGCATTTTAATTTTATTCGTTTGTTTGTGTGTGGGTGTGTCTATGTGCACGTGTCTTTTCTGTGTGTGTGTGTGTGGTGTGTGTGCGTGCCTGCGTGCGTGCGTGTATGTATGTATGTTTTCCATGTTTTTGAATGGGTATGTGTGTGTGTATGTGTGTGTTCTTTTGCTATTCTTGTTTCTGTGGGTTTATGTGTGTGCGCATATGTATGCGTGTGTATGTTTTCCTTGTTTCTTTACATTTTTTAGGGGTAGGGCGATTTGAGGTTGTATTTGTCTGTATTGCTTTAAATTTATTTTATTTTATTTTATTTTGAATTTTGCCAATTCTTCTTCTTCATTTAATTATTTATTTTATTTAAATATTTTATTTATTTATTTATCTGTCTGTTCTTTTCAAAAACTGGGAGAGTTAACTCCTGAAAAAAAAAAAAGATATAAAAAAATTTCACGCTGAGAATTTTTTTTATTTTTTCTTTAGTGAAAATTATACAGCAAATATTTTTATGCAGATATGATGTGTGATTGCAGTTTCAATCATAAAACGCTCCAATAAAATAAGCTTGCCAAAATAAAGAGCCATTCTATCCTAGTTTAAACATTCAATTAAATACATCCAACGTTTCACTGTCTTTCTACCAGTCACGAATGTAAATATTTGTCTTTTTTTATTGTTTCGGTTATTTCAAGGGCAGTAGACTTGCAATATCGGTGGAGCATCGGATAACAAGATTTGCGGATTACAGTTACGTTTCTTTACGTTGTGAGTTCAAATCCCGTCGAAGTTGGCTTTATTTTTCATCATTACGGGGTCGATAAAAATAAAATGCTAGTAACGAACTGGGGTCAATTTAATCAGAAAACATTATTTTGGGGATATAGGGCGGTGGATTGGCAGTATCGGTAGCGAGTTGGACACCATGCTTTCTAGCATAGAGTTACGGCCCTTTATGTTCCGAGTTCAAATTCCGCCGAGGTTAACTTTGCCTTTCATCCTTACGCGGTCGATAAAATAAAGTACCAGTAATGCACTGGGATAATTGCTGGCCTTGTCTCAAAAGTAGAAATAATTATTTAAGGATATTTCAGGGTGGGGCGTTGGGTGTGGGATAGAGTATCGAATAAGTTTTGCGGCATACAGTTACGTCCCGAGTTCAAATCCCGCCGAGGTTAGCTTTGCCTTTCCTCTTACGGAATCGGTAAGATAAAGTACCAGTAATACACTGGAGTTAATTTAATCGACCTTCTCCTTCCCTTTACACCGCTGGTCTTATTAGTAATAACACTTTTCCATTTCATAGAAGCCACTTTTTACTTTGCTTCTCAAATAGTTTCTAAATTAAGAATAAGACCAGCATAAGATTTTTTTGTGGTGGGATCCCCCTTATTATCGTTGGCGGAGGGTAAATTTGCATATAATTATTCCAGACTTAGCTATTGCTTTGTTTTATCGACGCTTGAAGGTTGAAAGGCATGGGTTATTTTGTCTGATTTAAAGCCAGAATGTAACGAACTGAAACAACACATTTATCCGACGTTCTAACGATTTTGCCAATCCAAGACTTTGATGGTTTATAATTTAGACACAGCGAGAAATTTGATGAAAGGGGAAAGTCAATTATATCGACCTCCAATACTTGTCTGAAATCGTATACATACCCCATTCTGAAGTCACACACTCCACCAAAATATTGCTACGTCCTACTATGAGAAACACTATTTTGTCCACTCCAATGGTATCAGAAGCTCTACAAGGAGTGACGAGCAATTCATTTCTTCCAATTGCAATGTTCTATGGGTCGTCAAGTATGAAATTTGTAGAAATTTCTTTTTTTTTCTACAAATTTCTTCAAATTTCATACTTGACCACACAATATATTGTACTGTAAGGACCCTTAAATCCTAGTAGAGTGGGCGCTGTACTTTATTTTATCGAGGCTTGAAGTATAAAAAGTAAGGGTAACCGCAGCAAGAATAGAACTCACTCACTTAAAACATGAAGATCCGCTAACTAAAGGCTGTAAGGTATTTTTTACTGACGCTCTAATAATTATATTTTCAAAGTCGACGAAATACTAATCTCCTTGTTTTGTTTTTATAATTGGGAAGGGAAGAAACGAAATGAAAGTCGTAAAACTAAAGTTGAGTTGCTAACATGTTTTGTTTTCGACACCAGAGATTAAAAATTCAACTTTCTTCCAACTCCAAAGTGAGTAATCCGATTATGGAACAGAGGATTTCCTTGTCTGTTGTCTTCACTTTTGACATATAAAGACATAGAAAGGTATTGCTGCCAGAATAATCTACTAATAAAAAGCAAGAGTTGTACACATAATTATTTCTACTACGTAGTCTTTGGCATTAAATCAACTCATAATCCTATTCATTCTTCACTCTCGTTCACCTATAGACCCGTACATATGTGTATATATATATGCTTTATTTATTTTTTATGTGTGTGTGTGTGTGTGTGTGTGTGTGTGTGTGTGTGTGTGTGTGTGTGTGTGTGTGTGTGTGTGTGTGCCTATATATATATATGAGAGAGAGGTTATATGTGTGTGTGTGTGTGTGCCTTTATATATATATGAGAGAGATAGGTTGTGTGTGTGTGTGTGTGTGTAGAAATGTATGTATATATGTGTGTGTGTATATATATATATAAATATATATATAAGTATATATATATGCATTCAGTAGATACATATATGTATGTGTGTACGTGTCTGAGTTTATTCTTACGTAAAGTCAACAGGATTACATAATAATCAGTTCCAGAGACGACTGTGTACATCAGAGGTTTGAAAAGAAAAGTCTAATAAATGCTTAGATTATATTCGCAGCCGTTTTTCTAGAAGTACTAAAAATTTGAGATTGAAAATGTGCCTACATTATTAGAACTGTTGATTTGGACGGCTTTTGTCTCAGTTGTTTGATCAACAGAAGAAAATGTATGTTATGAAATTGGTGGGCAAAAGAAATTTAATATATTTTCATAAAACGACAAGCAGATCAAATTTAATGTTGATGGGAAAGAATTTAGACATATGTCAGCATGTAGAGACAAGTTCAAGGTAGCGAATAATTTGATATATACATGTAAATATTATATATATATATATACATATATATATACATACATACATACACATATACACATATATATATTGGCTAATGCGATATGTAAACATACATATATATATATATGTCGGATAATTCGATATATACACATAAACATATATATATATGTCGGATAATTCGATATATACACATAAACATATATATATATATATGTCGGATAATTCGATATATACACATAAACATATATATATATATATATGTCGGATAATTCGATATATACACATAAACATACATATATATATATGTCGGATAATTCGATATATACACATAAACATATATATATATATATGTCGGATAATTCGATATATACACATAAACATATATATATATATATATGTCGGATAATTCGATATATACACATAAACATATATATATATATATATATGTCGGATAATTCGATATATACACATAAACATACATATATATATATGTCGGATAATTCGATATATACACATAAACATACATATATATATATATGTCGGATAATTCGATATATACACATAAACATACATATATATATATATGTCGGATAATTCGATATATACACATAAACATATACATATATATATATATATATATATATATATATATATATATATATATAAGTGGTTACACAACAGTTAGTTCACCATACCGAGAACAATCGTTTCACCTTAACGGATGCTCAGCTCGTAATGGACGTCCATTACGAGCTGAGGATCCGCTAAGGTGAAACAATTGTTCTCGGTATGGCGAACTAACTGTTGTGTAACCACTTCTACCTAACTCGTCCCATAGACTGAGTGTTCTACCACTACGGATATCACCTTCCAGTGTTCTACCACTATATATATATATATATATATATATATATATATATATATATATATATATATATATATATATATATACAAGTTAATATAAATTAATATATGATAAACACCAATATGAACATATAAGCGTTTGTATTGTAAACGACCAAGTTAGCTAGATTGTGTATATATATATATACACGTGTATATGTATATATATATATATATATATATACGTGTGTTGTATTGAAATGAATAACTGTGTGTACTCTGACATTCAGGGTTGACACTGCACTCAGTGGTCCTGTGGGATCCCCTACACTGACAAACTGGGAGAGGCAGGACATGGCGGCGATGGTGAAGGAGAGAGACCGCTGGAGAGAACTCATACAGGGATGTCAGCAATTTTACCCGCCCAAAAGATATATATATATATATATATATATATATATATATCTGAATTATTAATATCTGGATTATTTCTGAAGACGGCGTATATATGTGTTGGTATGTATATTTAATCTTGATAGTTTGTATAATTTTGTATAATTTTGTACATAGATCTGTTGAATATGCATGCCAATTCTAACACATATATATCCTAGAAACGATCGTTAAATAATGAACCTTTTTTTGTTTAATATAAGGAACTGTCTCATTGTTTATTCATTATTTATTTAATATTTTATCTTGACTCTGTATACCGTTTATCTTTCACCGAAAGTGATTTTTCATTACATCTCTTCTTTCCATGATATCCGGAATACATTGAGTTCTTCATACGGATTGGACACTACCGTAAACTCTTGGTAGATTTATCTACATATATATATATATATATATATATATATATAAACAAATAGTAGAAAGGAAAAAGATTTTTTCAGTAGAAAATGTTGAGATTTTTTCAGTGAAATATCAAAACAATTTGATTACAATACCGGTTTCAAAATTATATGCATTGTCAATTGCGGATATGCAGAATATTGTTAAGTTGCATATTTGTATAAATAGTGATAATAGTAATAACAAAAATAAAAAGCAGAAGAAAAATTAATTTTCACATACATGTTCATTCAGAGAAGAGAGTTCATTTATATATATAGATATATATATTGCTTTACTTTGTGATGATCATGTGTTCACTTCCATTTATTATAAATTTCCAGGATGTTACTTTTATAACGAGATAGGTGTTTATCTGTTTATTGTCAAACTTGTTTCAACACATTCTATGACCTCCTCAGTGACTAATTTGTTATTTTGTTTCTCCTTTGTTCTCTTCTACACTATCTTGTTTTTTGTGAGCTGCGAGGAGATCCCAGAATGCGTGATGAAAGGTTTTTACCAACAAACAAACAACCATCTGGTTATTAAACAAACCAACTGGAAGTTTAAAATAAATTTAAACGAAAATGAACATGTTTATATTTTATTGGCAGCTTGACCATCCTAAAGTGAGTGAGTGAGTGAGTGTATGAGTGAGTGAGTGTATGAGTGAGTGTATGAGTGGGTGAGTGTATGAGTGGGTGAGTGTATGAGTGAATGAATGTATGAGTGAGTGTATGAGTGTATGAGTGAGTGTATGAGTGAGTGAGTGAGTGAGTGAGTGAGTGAGTGAGTGAGTGAGTGAGTGAGTGAGTGAGTGAGTGAGTGAGTGAGTGAGTGAGTGAGTGAGTGAGTGAGTGAGTGAGTGAGTGAGTGAGTGTGTGCGTGTGTGTGCGTGTGTGCGCGCGTGTTTATATATCATATATATTATATTACAGTATTGGTAGAGCATCAGACACCATGCTTTGCTGCATAGAGTTATGGTCCTTTACGTTTCGAGTTCAAATCCTGCCGAGGTTAACTTTGCTTTTCATCGTTACAGGGTCGGTAAAATAAAGTACCAGTAATGCACTGGGATAATTTCTGGCCTTGTGCGAAAAGTAGAAACAATTATATTACAATGTGTGTGATTCGAAGTTGTAACTGCAATAAGGCAGATACCAATTCAATTGATTGAGGCACACTCAAAGCACGCAATGTTGTGTATGAGTGACACCCTGAATAAATTGACTATGTGTATGTATCCATAATCCATAGTATATAGCCACGACAACGACAAATACGAACAGTTAAGAGACTAATAAATATATATATATATATTGAAGTGTGGCAGACACGGTGGTCAGCCGAGCGATACCTGTGGTCAGAATTATGATGATGTAGACAACCAGCGGCCAATAACGGGACGCGCGAAGAGGATGAAGTTTTTGACGCTAACACCCCAGTGAAAGAATTTGCTCCGAAATATTTAGAAGTGTCCATCGAACCTGCGGATCCAGAATCAGACAGATCCACACAATGAGTACCAGCAACAAAAGCCACAACAATATCAACAACAGTCACAACGTATGATAGTGAACTGTATGTGACAAAGCTTACAGCAAGCAATGAATGTCGGAGATTGCGGTGAACGATAAAATGGTGAATACTGCGATGATGAACGATGAATGTGAAGTGGAAATCTGGTGGTTGACACCATGGCTGACATGAATGGCAGGTGGGACTCTAGCCAACACAGTCACCACCTTCCACTCGATCATAACAATAAGATGAATAACAATTAGGATAGCCACGCTCATTAAATGACCATTATAAATGGCTGCCCAATCAGAATTTTCTTAAATAGAAAAGAACAAATGACATATTGCAACTCTGGAGTTTATTTCAGAAGAAAAACTCAACAATAAATATAATTATAAAAATTTAAAGAACAATATCAAAAACAATTGTATTTTGTGAAACATTTTTCTATTTTTCTTTTACAGATGGTTCTATTGTATAAGGTAATTATCAATCGCCATTATCTAGTGACGAGTTTGATAATGTGACTTCTATTTATATTTTATATTATTGTCATTATTATTATTATTATTATTATCATAAAATTAATAATTATAACAGCTATAATGATAATGATGATGATGATGTTGATAGTAGTAATAATAATTGCTTCTTATATAGGCACAAGGTCAGCAATTTTGGAGGAGGGGAAAGTCGATTAAATCGATCCAAGTGCGTGACTGGTACTTTATTTTATCGACCCCGTAAGCATGAAAGGCAAAGTTAACCTCAGCGAGATGTGAACTCAGACCGTAAAGGTCCGTAACTCTATACTTCAAAGCATGGCGTCCATCCCTCTACTGATACGGCCAATTCACCGCCCTAAATAATTGTTTCTACTTTTGACACAAGGCCAACAATTACCCAGTACATTACTGGTACTTTATTTTATCGACCCCGTAAGGATGAAAGGCAAAATTAACCTTGGAGGGATTTGAACTCAGTCTGTAAAGGGACGTAACTCTATGCTAGAAAGCATGGCGTCCGACTCTCTACTGATACTGACGTCTCTTTACGGATTGAGTTCAAATCCCTCCAAGGTTAATTTTGCCTTTCATCCTTACGGGGTCGATAAAATAAAGTACCAGTAATGTACTGGGTAATTGTTGGCCTTGTGTCAAAAGTAGAAACAATTATTTAGGGCGGTGAATTGGCCGTATCAGTAGAGGGATGGACGCCATGCTTTGAAGTATAGAGTTACGGACCTTTACGGTCTGAGTTCACATCTCGCTGAGGTTAACTTTGCCTTTCATGCTTACGGGGTCGATAAAATAAAGTACCAGTAATACACTGGGATAATTGCTGGCCTTGTGCCAAAGGTAGAAACAATTATTATTTGTTATTGACGGGTGCGATCGTCAACAACAGGTGGTGGTTTATCCTGAAAAGAGCTATTAGAGTAGAATCGATAAGGTTTAGCAAAGGAGTAGTGATAGAGGAAAATAGAATAGAGGGATAGTTAGTTAGAAAGCTAGAATAGGCGTTTAGGACAGGCATTGCAACCGACGTGCTTGCGGCGAGATTGGCACTCGACCAATTCTTCAACGCAAAACACGAAGGCTGCGTTGTCAGAGCTAGAGCGCGTGCTCTAAGACACGAGGGGACGAAAGCCGTTCAATGGGCCCGGTGAAGGAGGCGCGACGTGGCAACAAGTCCACAATTCGGTCTTTTCCTGACCAAAACGGGCGCATGTTGCTCAACCCCGAGCAGATGTGTGCGACTTTTCAACATCACTTTGCTGAATTGTTCGGGAGCGGCGGCGGGCCGGATCGGAGTATGGACTTCGGTACATACCTCGACGGACTGCCGCGGCTCTCGACGACCGCAGCGCAGTGCTGCGAAAAGCCGATGACAGCAGGTGAAATTACGGGAAGCGATGTCTGACTGCATGAGGGGTAAATCGCCAGGTTTGGATGATCTGCCCTACGAGCTTTCTGCGTATATGCCAGACTTGTTCGGCGACCGCTTGGCAGATGTCTACTGCAACTGGCAGCAGCACGGGGGCATTCCCAGTTTTGTAAGCCGGGTAGCGGTGGCGCTGCTGAGAAAAGACCCGAACAAGGGGCACGTTATAGAAACTGGCTGCGGTCCTCGAGGCGACCGGCTTCAGGCCCGTTTTTAAGGGCTGGATCACTGCGATGCACAGCGAAATCTGCTCGATTGTAAAGGTGAATGGTCACCTGTCTCAGCCTTTCAGCATCATGCTGTCTTCTAGTAAGTTTGTTGAAAGGTGGGTGAAAGTGGCGAGTCTGGTCCGAGTGATGCGCCTGTAGACCGAAGAGTGGGAAAAGTGAGAGGGGGCACTTGCCCTGGTGGTCAGGGTGGCCGTGGTCTTTTGTGTAGTTTTCACCACGAGTGACCCTCGGAGGTTTCCCCCTTCTTGGGGAATTTTGTTGTTTGAATATTTTTGATTTGTAGCCCGATTTTGTTATAACCTGTTTACACGACCAAAACCCACTTTGTATCGTCCTGTACTGTTCTGTGCCGTCTCAATTATTTTTCTTCACGTTAGCCCTTGTGGCCAATAAAGAAACCATAATTATTAATTTCATCATCATCGTCACCATTATTATCATCATTTTGGTTTTTCTCTGTTCATATGCTTGTGTTTGAGCGTGTGTGTTTATGCATGTACACCTATGACGTATATGTGTGTGGATATATAAGTATGTTTGTGTATCTCTTTCCGATTATTTGTCAATCAGTCTCTCTGTCTCTCTGTCTGTGTGTCTGTCTGCGTCTGTCTCTGCGTGTAACATTTGCTTCTTGTGTGATTGGTTTCTTTCAATAAATAGTTATTGTTAGAAAACAAATATACTCTAAACTATTATGCCGAGTGAAAGTTTTTAAAAAACAAACAATAACGACGAAGCAACCACTACCACCACCACTTTTGCAATTGAGAGGTTGTGAGTTCGATTCTCGGCCCGGGTGATGCGTTGTGTCCTTGGGCAAGACACTTTATTTCACGTTGCTCCAGTTTACTCAGCTGTTGAAATGAGTTGCGACATCACTGGTTCCAAGCTGTGTAGGTCATTGCCTTTCTCTTGGACAACATCATATATTAATATACGTCTGGATCAGTCTGTCTGATGACCGATACAGACGTATATTATTATTGTCTGGGATCCAGAAACCTTTAGTAATGGAGTAGTTATATTTTGTGTTGTTCATTTTCTAATTAAATAGCTCTGTTCTATACATTAGAGCACTCTTTTTTTCTTTTGCTTTTCCTTCGGAATTACCTAACACATATATATATAGAGAGAGAAAGAACGAAAGGAAACATATATAGAGAGAGAGTGAGAGAGAGAGATAGAGAGTATTGAAGTTTGCTTGAAGCAAGAAAGAAACAAAATAAAGTAAAAATAAAATTAAAA
>OZ024759.1:14714260-14724260 GCA_964016885.1 Eledone cirrhosa | reverse complement strand
TATATATATATCAATATCAATATATATATATATATATATATATATATCAATATATATATATATATATACATCAATATATATATATATATCAATATATATATATATATATATATATATCAATATATATATATATATATATCAATATATATATATATATATATATCAATATATATATATATCAATATATATATATATATATATATATCAATATATATATATATATATATATATATCAATATATATATATATATATATATATATCAATATATATATATATATATCAATATATATATATATATATATATATATATCAATATATATATATATATATATATATATCAATATATATATATATATATATATCAATATATATATATATATATATATATCAATATATATATATATATATATATCAATATATATATATATATCAATATATATATATATATATATATATCAATATATATATATATATCAATATCAATATATATATCAATATCAATATGAATATATATATCAATATATATGTATATATATATCAATATATATATATATCAATATATATATATATATATCAATATATATATATATCAATATATATATATATATATATCAATATATATATATATATATATCAATATATATATATATATATATATCAATATATATATATATATATCAATATATATATATATATCAATATATATATATCAATATATATATATATATCAATATATATATATATATATCAATATATATATATATATCAATATATATATATATATCAATATATATATATATATATATCAATATATATATATATATATATATATCAATATATATATATATATATATCAATATATATATATATATATATCAATATATATATATATATATCAATATATATATATATATATCAATATATATATATATATCAATATATATATATATATATATCAATATATATATATATATCAATATATATATATATATATATCAATATATATATATATATCAATATATATATATATATATCAATATATATATATATATATATATCAATATATATATATATATATATATCAATATATATATATATATATCAATATATATATATATATATATATCAATATATATATATATATATATATATATATATATCAATATATATATATATATATCAATATATATATATATATATCAATATATATATATATATCAATATATATATATATATATCAATATATATATATATATATCAATATATATATATATATATATATCAATATATATATATATATATCAATATATATATATCAATATATATATATATATATATCAATATATATATATATATATATCAATATATATATATATATATATATATATCAATATATATATATATATATATATATCAATATATATATATATATATATATATATCAATATAAATATATATATATATATATCAATATAAATATATATATATATATATATATATATATCAATATATATATATATATATATATATATCAATATATATATATATATCAATATATATATATATATATATATATATATATATCAATATATATATATATATATATATATATCAATATATATATATATATCAATATATATATATATATATATATATCAATATATATATATATATATATATCAATATATATATATATATATCAATATATATATATATATATATCAATATATATATATATATATATATATTGATATATATATATATATATTGATATATATATATATATATATTGATATATATATATATATATATATATCAATATATATATATATATATATATATATATATATATATATATATATATATATCAATATATATATATATATATATATATATATATATATATATATATATATATATATATATCAATATATATATATATCAATATATATATATATATATATATATCAATATATATATATATATATCAATATATATATATATATATCAATATATATATATATATATCAATATATATATATATATATCAATATATATATATATATATCAATATATATATATATATATCAATATATATATATATATATCAATATATATATATATATATCAATATATATATATATATATATATCAATATATATATATATATCAATATATATATATATATCAATATATATATATATATCAATATATATCAATATATATATATATCAATATATATATATATCAATATATATATATATATCAATATATATATATATATCAATATATATATATATATATCAATATATATATATATATATCAATATATATATATATATATCAATATATATATATATATATCAATATATATATATATATATCAATATATATATATATATATCAATATATATATATATATCAATATATATATATATATATCAATATATATATATATATCAATATATATATATATATCAATATATATATATATATCAATATATATATATATCAATATATATATATATATATCAATATATATATATATATCAATATATATATATATATCAATATATATATATATATCAATATATATATATATATCAATATATATATATATATCAATATATATATATATATCAATATATATATATATATCAATATATATATATATATCAATATATATATATATATCAATATATATATATATATCAATATATATATATATATCAATATATATATATATATCAATATATATATATATATCAATATATATATATATATCAATATATATATATATATCAATATATATATATATCAATATATATATATATCAATATATATATATATCAATATATATATATATCAATATATATATATATATATATATATATATATATATCAATATATATATATATCAATATATATATCAATATATATATATATATATATATATATATGTAGATAAATCTACCAAGAGTTTACGGTAGTGTCCAATCCGTATGAAGAACTCAATGTATTCCGGATATCATGGAAAGAAGAGATGTAATGAAAAATCACTTTCGGTGAAAGATAAACGGTATACAGAGTCAAGATAAAATATTAAACAAATAATGAATAAAACAATGAAACAGTTCCTTATATTAAACAAAAAAAGTTCATTATTTAACGATCGTTTCTAGGATATATATGTGTTAGAATTGGCATGCATATTCAACAGATCTATGTACAAAATTATACAAAATTATACAAACTATCAAGATTAAATATACATACCAACACATATATACGCCGTCTTCAGAAATAAAATTTATTTCTGAAGACGGCGTATATATGTGTTGGTATGTATATTTAATCTTGATAGTTTGTATAATTTTGTATAATTTTGTACATAGATCTGTTGAATATGCATGCCAATTCTAACACATATATATCCTAGAAACGATCGTTAAATAATGAACTTTTTTTGTTTAATATAATGAACTGTTTCATTGTTTTATTCATTATTTGTTTAATATTTTATATATATATATATATATATATATATAAATATATATATAAATATATATATCAATATATATATATATATCAATATATATATATATATCAATATATATATATATATCAATATATATATATATATAAATATATATATATAGCTATCTATTTCTCACTCTGGGATGGACACACGCGTATAACTTGCTGAGTAAGTTCTGTTTAAATTTCTATAGAAATTCTTGTCTGTTAACTTTAATTTTTGTACCATTTTGTAGAGGGACTGCCAGGTCAAACTTTGATCTGGTCAGTCTCTCAAAATATTCTACGCCTTTAGGCGAAATAGTTAAACAAAAAAAAAGAAGTTTTTTCTTGTTGAATAGTTAATATTTTTTAAAATGGCTGAAGCTTCTTCACCAAAATTCGAAGGAGAAAAGGGGAAGATAAACTTACAGCTTCCCCCTTCCACTGTCACAGTAGCAGAGGTCAAGAAGAAAGGTCAGCCAGAGGAAGGATTTTCTCCACCTGTTAACCGACAACTTGACGTTGCCATGGCAACAACCCAAAGAACCAGCGGCACCAGCAACAGCAAAAAAAACAACAATGCGACGGACGAAAACACCAATAACAATAACAACAACAACAAGACCAATAACTGTGACAACAACAACAATGATAACAACAACACCACCAACGACAACAACAACACAAACAAAAAAAAATTTCTCCTTCGCCGAGACGACAAGGAAAACCCTCGACTATCTGCCAGTAGATATAACCAAAGCGAAGGAGCTACTGGCAGATGCCAAAAAATATATAGTGTACGGGGAAAATGGTTCATTCACAATCCATTCCCCCCCCCCATGAACTAAAAAGCCAGAGACTCCTAAACACTGTCATGTTTAGGACAATCTCGAATAAAAGTAAAAAACCAGCTCAACCATCACAGAGTGAGATAGAGCTGGTTTTAAAAGACGTCATGAAGGACATCACCTTCATTCAGAAGGATAGACTCTACGGGAGTCTATCCATTCTCATGAAGGACAGGGACACAGCAGTGAAACTGTCCATCAAACCAATCACATCCACCGCATACACCTTCTACCCTACGTACATGGGTAGAAGAACACAAAAAATAAAAATCCACACCATCCTGCCAATGATGGACATATGGTGGGTTTTGACAGGTTTCCTGGACCTGGAGGATGACATGCTGGTATCCATGGGAAAGGCATCGGGTGACGCGTTCAGTGGAACGAGCCTCGAACTTGTAGTTCAAATGAGGCCCGAAAGGATCGCCCAGATCCCTGAACGCGTCATACTGGATGATCTAACGTTCATCAACATTACCGTTGAGGGTAGGCGGCCCTCGTGTTACCTCTGCGGAACCAGAGGTCACCTGAGGGCTGTCTGTCCCCAACTTAATAAGAAAACCCCAATCCTGCCTACACCACCAACAACTGCACAACCAACACAATCACCACAACTACCACTACAAAAACAACGGCCACAGCTCAAACGAAAACAAAACAATGTCCAACCCATCCCCTCCACTCAAAAAAACAAAAACAATTTTCAAAACACCCGCACCGCAAACACAACCCGAAAATATACCCCTCCCCTCCAACGCGGAAGATGACCCTAGTTCGTCGTCAGACGAGGAGGAGCACTTCCACACAATCAAAAGAAAAAAAAAGAAAACACACCTCAGACACACAAATGAAAACAACCCCTCCCCAAAACATAACACTGACACCAACACAAAAGAGCTCACAACAACAGCAAGCAAAAAACACCACACAAAAACAAAAACATGCATACACATACATAAACACAAGAAACAAAAAACTGTTAAACATTGTGTACAACAACAGTCTAATAAAAACACAAGGGCCTAACTTCACCCAGGCAGGGGATTTCCCCCACCTCAAAATGATTAAGGCCCCACAGGACACCTATAAAACTTTAAAAAACAATTTTAAAGAGGACGCGGGTCCCCCCCCCCCTGCGTCGGGCCCATTAACCGCGTCCTCCTAAAAAAAATACCCCACCCCCTCCCCAAACACCCACACCACTCCAAACTCCCCAACCACACAACACACTGATGCCCCTACACTTCCACAAACCACCACCCCACTCAACAACCCATCCCCCACCCTAATGGAAATTTCGCAGCCCGATACCCGGGATGCAGAGAGGTAAGTGCCTTTTCTCTTCACCACCAACATGGCTATGCTAAGAGTAGGCTGTTTAAATGCGCGTGGCCTAGGCTCAACTTGGAAGCAAGCAATGCTTCTAAATGACCTCAGGTCATAACGTATAGATGTGATGGTTATTTGCGAGGCCCGGATCAGCAACATGTGACAGCTGGCCCCCACCTTTGATGACTTTGAGATGCACGCATCTCTCTGTCAGCCCGGAGGTGGAGTTGTCGTTCTGCTGCAAAAACATCTGGGTCTCGCAACACAGATGGTACATTTGGACCTGGAGGGTCGACTAGTGGTTCTGGACCTTGGCAGTGGTAAAGGCGGAGCGTTTAGGTTGGTAGCCGCCTACGGCCCTTTCGGGTCAATGCGGCCGGACTTCTTCCATCGTCTGGAGACTTTTCTAGGGACGACCCGCTCTTTGCTATTAGTGGGGGACTGGAATGGTATCCTAGATGCACGCTGGGACTACGTAGGGGCCTGTCCCGATAGAGAGGGGTGTAATAGCCTCAAAGGGTTAATCGGTCGATTTGACCTGGCCGATAGATCTCGACTAGATTTTCCGACTGCGCCAACCTGGACTTGGGCAAATTGTAGCGGATCATCTAGGTCGTACCTAGATAGGTTCTTAGTTAGAATTAAGGATAAGGACTTTTTAAGTTGTCCAAAAATGCGCATGGTTGGCTATTCAGACCACAAGTTAGTGACCTGCATGATCAACCTTGACAGAACTCTTAGACAGGGACTCGGTTACTGGAAGCTCAACTTGTCCTTACCGGCAAGTAAGGCTTACAGGGACCGAATTAGCACTTTAGTTAAGAGCGGTTGACGGGCGCCATCGTCAACAGCAGGTGGTGGGGATCTCTCAAAAGAGAGATTCGAGTAGTCTCTATAGAATTTAGTAAGGAGTTAGCCTCAAATAGAAATAGGAAGGAAAGGGAGTTGGTAGATAGTGTAGAAGAGGCAATTAGAAGCGGCGACGTGGCCAGAGTGCTAGCGTCGAGAACGGCCCTGGGCCAGTTCTTCGACGCGAAAGACGAAGGCTGCATCGTCCGAAGCAAAATACGTGCTCTGGGAAACGAGGGGACCAAAGCTGTTAGCTGGACCCGCGTGACAGAAGCCAAAAGAGGGAGCAGATCCACTATCCGGTCTTTGCGAGACCAGGATGGACGGGTGATCCTTGAACCTAAGCAGATGTGCGAGGCTTCTCAAAAGCACTTTGCCGGATTGTTCGGAAAGGGCGGGGGCCGGTTGGGGATGTGGACTTCGGTCCATACCTCGACGGCCTGCCGCGTCTCTCGGACAGGGAGGCGAAGTCCTGCGAGGAGCCGATTTCAGCCGCTGAGATAGAGGACGTGCTGAGCCAATGCGGCAAACGCAAATCCCCGGGTCTCGATGGTCTTCCATACGAACTATATTTAGCTATGCCGGACTTGTTCCCCGATCTCCTCGAGGCTGTCTACTGCAACTGGCAACATAACGGGAGAATTCCCTGTGCTGTGACCAAGGGCGTAGTCATGCTAGTGAGGAAGGACGAGAACAAGGGGGACGATATAAATAATTTCCGGCCCATAACTCTGCTAAATACAGAGTTACAGATTTTGGCCAAGGTGCTAGCAAAGAGGTTGGCGCTTGTCGTGGGCAACCTGGTGGGAGATGCGCAGACATGTGCTATCCCGTCCAGGTCCATCCACGACAACCTCCACCTCATGCGATACATCATAGAGAGGGTTGGGAACGAACCCGGCTTTGGTGGGGCCCTGATCAACTTGGATCAATCTAAGGCATTCGATAGGGTCGACCATGATTACCTGGATGCGGTGCGAGCGGCGGCAGGCTTCGGACCCGTTTACAGGGGCTGGATCAATGCCATGCACAGCAGCCGCATCTGCTCTAGGGTCAAGGTGAACGGCTACCTCTCGGAGCCGTTCGAAATCGCGCGGTCCATCCGACAGGGGTGCCCTCTCTCCTCCCTTCTGTATGTAATGACTCTAGAGCCACTGCTGCGGAAGTTGGAGTTGTTGCAGGGCATCCCGTTGGAACCGGGATTGCGGAAAGCGGTATCAGCCTACGCCGATGACGTAACAGTAATGGTGTCGACGGCCTCGGAAATCGGGGGCGATCGGCACCTTACTGGAGGAGTACGAAAGGTTTACAGGGGCTAAGCTGAATCGGGACAAGTCGATCGGTCTGCAACTCGGCACGTGGAGGGGAAGATCGATGCCCTCCGAGGGCGTCGTCGGGCGTTGGACGGAGGGCCCGGTGAAGTTGCTCGGGGTCTGGTTCGGACCAGACCTCCAGGTGGAGAAGAACTGGGGTGAGGTAACGAACAGGGTGTTTGCACTGACCCAGAAGTGGGCCAAGTGCAAACTGTCCCTGAAAGGTCGGGCGGAGGTGGCGAACACTTATATAGCGTCCGTCATCTACTACCGCCTGACCGTTGTGCCTTGCCCAAGGGAAACGCTCGCCAAAATGGAGCGAGCGCTCTTCCAATTCCTTTGGAAGAAGCGGGCTCCTATGGTGAGGAGATCCATCTGCTGTCAACACCATTCGAAAGGAGGGCTGGGGATGCCGTGGCTAATGATACGTAAACACGCATTAAGGCTATGGCACCTTCAGGTATTCCTCTCCGGTCAACCGGTGTGGGCCCGGTTTGTGAGGCGAGCCTTTCCCAGACTCGTCTCACTCACCGAGCTGCAATCCTGGGTCAAGCAAAGACCGAGAAAACTGGGCGCCTGGCACACAGAGTGTGCCCAGGCGCTCACAGCTCTCTGGCAGGCGGACCCGGCTGTCAGTGGAGAATCCACCTCGTCTTTCTATAGAGGGCTGGTGGGTAGCAGGTGCGACGACGCCCTCGGAGAAGCCCTAGGCATGGAGGAAGACGAACTGGCCAACCTGTTCGGTAGGACATTCAGCCCGGGACCCATGGATAACTTCCAGAGGTCCCTGGCCTGGCAATGCTACAGAAGGGCTCTGCCCGTTCGAGAAAGGCTCTACAGACACGGGTGCCCGGGTAGGGACCCATCGAAAAAGATCTGTCCCAGATGCGTGTGCGACGAGGAAACCGTTGCACACGCATTGGTACACTGCTCGGGCATTGCCGATCTGTGGGGCTATGTCGAACAACTGCTGTCAAGAGTGGGACCGATCCGGTTGACCGCCGAGTCTATTGTAACGATCAAGCCGCCTCCCCTCTTCAAAAACGAAGGAGAGGCGGTGTTTCTGTGCGTAATAGCCATGGCGAAAGAGGTTGTATGGTGGACTTGTCTGAAAGGACTGAGGTCAGACACCTTTCTCTCTGGCCAACAACTGGTCCGTTTCTTCCGATATCATTTCGGAAGAAGGATCAGGATGGAGAGAGAGGTGCTGCACCCCAGCCGTTTTTATGAAAGATGGGTGAAAGTGGCGAGAATGGCCCGTGTGAATGGGCCTTCACTCTACATCAGACTATAGGTGAGGAAGATGAAAGACCAAGGGAGCACCTCTTCTCTGTGCTCCTGAGGAGAAGGGTTGCACACTTTTTTTCGGGGGTGTGTGCGACCTCCCAAGGCGCCTCCTCTCTATTGAGGACTTTGTTATAAATTTTATTTTTGTTATATTTTATTTTATTTTTATATATTGTTATTGCCTCCTCCTTATTGAGGACGCCTTGTTTTGTAAACTCCCCCCATTGTACTTGTCCCACTTTTGATGCCCTGGTGGCAAATAAAAGAAACATATCTATCTATGGTTATATGTATATGAGTGCATATTTATGTATATATGTGTGTATATGTATGTATTCATTTATGCATGTATGTATGTAAGTATATATGTATACATCTGTATGTATGTGTATATATATATATATATATATATATATATATATATATAAAATAATTAAGTCAAATATGTAAAATTTGGCTCCGTTTATTATAAATTAGAGATATACTGCTATATATATTTCGGTGACAGCCATCATGGCTGTGACCTCTTCAGGCAGTCCGAATTCGTGTGGAAAAGACAGGTACACATGTTGTTGAAGTCTGTTTCACTCCGTCAATACATCGATATGTCCAGCTCCTAGGTGTGTTATTGCTCCGAGGAACTGTACTCATATGTGCGAGAACAAACGAATTTCAACGTCATAGGACACGCTCGTATCCCATTGGTCAGTTGTGAGACCATTCCTCAGTCAAAAGTCTATAGAAATTCTTCTGAGTCAAGTCAGCCTGTTATAGTTGTTTTTGTCAGAATGTTAAAGTACAGCTGGCCTCCTCTATTGTGTTGATAGTGGTAGTGGTTCTAATGGGTCAGCTAA
>OZ024759.1:14681760-14696760 GCA_964016885.1 Eledone cirrhosa | reverse complement strand
TTATTTTTAATTTTATTTTCATTTGTCCGACGGGTCCCCGGGAGATGGGTAAAGGGACAATCCCGGTCTAAACACAATCTGTCTCGCAGGGAAAAACGGCAGATTTGTGGATTCCTTGTTTGAGTTATTGGTGGTTGTGTTGGTGTTAAATTAGAGTATGTATTATGGTGGTGGCTGTTTGTGGGGATAGATCGTTTTGTCCTAGGTAAATGGGTGAATTTGCAGCCACTATCCGTACATATTCTATAGCGTAGAGAGTAGCGGCAAATGATGGGGTTTCGAGTGGGTGGGTATGTGGGTGTGTGTGTTGTGAGAGGTGTAGATGATGGTTTGGGTAGAATTTGACGACCTTTGTGGACTGTGGGAGGGAGAGTTCTTGTTCTGGTATTAGAAGGTAAATTCCTTGACATAGCAGTAGACAAAAATGTTGTAGTAGTAGTAGTAGTAGTAGTAGGCAGAGATGTTGGCAGTGGTGATGATTGGACTGCTGGGCCAGAGAAAGGATGTGGCGTTTCATGCTGTGAGACAGAGGCTACTGGGGGGTCAATAGTTTCATTTAGTAGATCGGCCATTGTTGATGAATCAAGGAGTGGTTCACACTGTTGTTGTCGTTGTTGTTGTTGTTGCTGTTGTTGATGTTGTTGTTGTAGCTGTTGTTGTTGTTGCCGTTGTAGCTGGACAGCATTCGAAGAAAAAACACACCGTAGTTTATCCAAATGTTTATTGATTAATTTAAAAGCAATTTCGATTTGCTTTAATTTATTTTGAATCTGTTGTTCAGATCGAGTTTTCAAAAATTGAACTGTACGTTTAGCAATGTCGTTCAGAGATGAAGCATCTATATCTTCTGTTTGGGTAAGGCAATGCCATGTGTTTATTAGAATGTCGATTTCATTATCATACATATGTACATATACATATATATACATACATATGTACATATATATATATGTACATATATATATATATATGTACATATATCTATGAACATATATACATATATATATACATATATATATTATATCATATTAATATTATATTATACATTATATAGTATATATATAGCATATATAGTTGACAACTTATTAAAGTCACAGAATCTGACTAAAACATTTCATTGTAGACCTTCATAAACCTCATCAGTCACTGGATGGTATCATACCCATGACATTCCACAGATAGAAAGTAATTGCTGGGCCCTCGTCGAAGGTTTCCAATAGTAAGTCATTTGATGATTGGTGGATCTTTAAAATTATTATGAAAGAGCTAGCTAACATATCCCGTCAATAATGAAAACAAGAGCATTTAATGAACGAGGGTCCGCTGAAAAGACCATAAGCTGACGATGAAGGAGTTATGCTGGAGCTGAAAAAACTTGCATACATTATGGATTGGTAGTATCAGTGGAGAGTCGGACGCCATGCTTTGCAGCATAGAATTACGTCCCTTGACGCTCTGATTTCAAATCCTGCCGAGGTTAACTTTGCCTTTCATCCTTACGGGGTCGATAAAATAAACTACCTGTAATGCACTGGGATAATTGCTGACCTTGTGCCAAAAATAGAAACAATTAATTTCAACTTTTCTCAGCTTCATTGTTTCTTTCCAGGGAGATGTAATGGCTCTTTCAGCGCATCTCCCTTACCATCCTTCGGAGAAACGCCTTCTCCATTCTTTCCACCGGGGCAGTGGGGTGGTCAGCACGTGGGATCCCATTTGCTCACCATACAGAGAGATGGGAGGGCGAGAGAGATGGAGGCGATGGCAGAGGGAATTCGGCTCTTCCGTGTTCGGACCTGGTGTACAGCGTAAGTTGTCCGTAGGGAGGTAGTGGTTTGTACTTAGCGAAGGTTTTTAGAACCTTGTGTTTGCGATTCCACCCTACTTTTGTTGAAAAATAAACCTCCATGAGAGTATCTTGGTAATAGACTGATTATGAAGGAGTTCAGCTAGAGATGAATTTACATACATTAAAGTCAACTCTTCTTATTAATAACCACATTGTTTCTCTCCAGGGACTATGTTGAAAAGTAAATTTCATTTCGTCAGTCCATGAGAGTATCTTGGTTAGCCTATGAATTCTCAGCCTACCCTCATATATGAATTTAGGAGTCGAGGTTTGGTATGCCACACACACACATTATATATATATATATATATATATATATATATATATATATATATATATATATATATATATATATATATATGGGTTACTGGCTATTGGAACAATCCGATAAACAGAAATTTGCGATTTGTATAAAAGAAAATCTATAGCTTTATGTTGATTGTTGACAGGTGAAGGTGAATAAAGACTAGATAATATGTTCACCATGTATGTACAAATGACACATAAGATTAATCGTATTGGTAACTTTGGAGAAATAACTGTTTACAAGAACAGATGTAGGGCTAGAGCCCAGGTCCTTATCTGTAAAAAGAAAACGTCTTATTATAGCAACATGAATGAAATTAGAAATGTGAATAAAAGAAGACTCATAGTTTGGGGGAAATGTTTACAAGAGTGAGCATGTTCAACTAAATTAGCGTGGTACTCCAGCAAGGCCACAGTCTAATGAATGGCACCAATAAAAGAATAAAAGAGCGTGGTGCTCCAGCATGGCCACAGTCTAATGACTGGCATCAATAAGAGAATAAAAGAGCGTGGTGCTCCAGCATGGCCAGAGACTAACGAATGACAAGTAAAAGAATACAAGACTGTGGTGCCCCAGTATGGCCACAGTCTAATGAGTGAAACCAATAAAAGAATAAAAAGTATATGGTGCTCCAGCATGGCCACAGTCTACTAGTTAAAACCACTAAAACAATACGAGAAAGTGGTGCCCCAGTATGGCCACAGTCTACTAGTTAAAACCAGTAAAAGAACCCCAGAATGTGGTACCCCAGCATGGCCAGGATCTAACGAGTGACGAGTAAATGGACACCAGAGTGTGGTGCCCCAGGATGGCCACAGTCTAAAGAGTGACAAGTAAATGGACACCAGAATATGATGCCCCAGCATGGCCACATCTAGTTAAAACCAGTAAAACACTGCAAGAATGTGATGCCCCAGGATGGCCAGGATCTAATGCGTGACAACTAAAAGAACACCAGATTGTGGTGTCCCAGGATGGCCACAGTCTAACGAGTGACAAGTAAATGAACACCAGAATGTGGTGCCCCAGCATGGCCACAGTCTACCGAATGACAAGTAAATAAACACCAGAATCTGATGCCCCAGTATGGCCAGGGTCTAACGAGTGACAAGTTGCCCCAGCATGCCCACAGTCTAATGAGTGAAACCAATAAGAGACCAAAAGTATCGAAAGATACTAAACAAACGAATATTTATTCTTAGCATACAAATATAGGGTAAAAAAAATACACCGTTAAAAAATTAAATTCTATTTTATTCTATCAATTCCTTCCTCTATTTTATAATTCTTTAACAGAACATTGAAATGATCGCTAATGTGAATTTAAAATAATTTACAACAAAAGTAATGTTACATAATACTACTACGAAAACAACATATTTTTCGCCACTTAAATTATTGCATATGGGAAATGTTAATTTTCAGGTATTGATCAGAGAAAAAAAATATTAAAAATTTAGTTCTATGTATATATAATTATCTCTTTCTTTCTCTCTCGTATAGATATAGATATATATATATATATGTGTGTGTGTGTGTCTGTATGTATGTGTCATTATCTCTCTTTCTTTCTATATATATCATTATCTCTTTATCATTACCTCTCTCTCTATATATATATCATTATCTCTTATTCTATCATTACCCTCTCTCTATATATATATATATATATATATACCATTATCTCTCATATCTCATATATATATGTCTATCATTATCTATCTCTCTCTCATATGTGTGTGTGTATGTTTGCTTGTGTGTACGGTGAGATGTACATACATTTACTTATTACCTACTTGAGCATATATATTTTATATGTGCATATATACACACGCTTATACCCACACACACATATATATATGCATGTATGTATCTGTGCGTGACAATCTTTAATGCACGATATTATTTCATATTCAATATTGCGATATACTTCTGCCATATTACATATGGATGTGCTTATACATATTCATATTCATATACACATATACAAATACGGGTATAAATATTTTTTTAATGAATCGATATAGAGGGAAAAACATGAACATAATTGAAATAAATCTATTTACCTCATTACAAAACGACTGTAAAGTATCAGATTAAAAAGTAAAAGATATATATAATATCATGCTATTCTTATTTTGGTTTATAATGCGAGATTTTGGGAATTAAAGTCACAATAACAATATAGAGTTATTGTGTTATTGAGTATGGCTACATAATAATGTAATTTATTATTGCATATTGTATCCACATGTATCTACTTCATATGTGTGCATATAAATATATATATATGGATGTATCTGTATATATATATATTTATGGATGTATATATATGTATGGATGTATGTATGTATAAGGATATATATATATATATATATATATATATATATACACATTTATATGAATATATCCATACATATATATATGCAACTATATGAATATATCCATACATATATATGCAACTATATGAATATATCCATACATATATATATATGCAACTATATGAATATATCCATACATATATATATATGTATTTATATGAATATATACATACATATATACCTATATATATGAATATATATATATATACATATATATATACCTATATATATGAATATATATATATATACATACATATATACCTATATATATGAATATATATATACATACATATATATATACCTATATATATGAATATATATATACATATATATATACCTATATATATGAATATATATATATATATACATATATATATATGTATTTATATGAATATATACATACATATATACCTATATATATGAATATATATATATACATATATATGAATATATATATATACATATATATATGAATATATATATATACATATATATATGAATATATATATATACATATATATATGAATATATATATATATATTGGAAGTGGTTTGTCTATCATTCTTCATAAAGATATCCCATTATTAATTTAAAAGGCACTCGATGCATATGAGTAGATAAGTAGTGTATAAAATTTTATATGCATAGATATTTACATATATATACACACACATATATAAGTGCGTATGTGTATTTAGATATATAGAGAGAATGAAAGAGTGCGAGGGGGAGGATGAGACATACTCATGGACATAGATGTGTGTATATATACGAATTAACCTATATATGTGTGTGTGCATTTAAACACACGTGTTTATATATATATAAAATAATTCGTTGTAACGAAAATTTCTTTATAACGAGATCCACCTCCACAAATCGAACGTTTGTTATTACCTCGTGTTTAAAAATTAAACAATAAATGAATGAACACATACCTGCAGTATGACTGTATCATGCAGTAAAGTATAAAATATATCTTTCAAATATCTTCGAATATCGCAGCTCTTTGGTATTGTGTACCAAAGTTTGTCTCTTTAGATTTTTCTGTAACTTTAGACTGATTCTTAACAATCGTGGACAATGTCGAAGGAGTAATGTTAAACTGTAACGAAATGTCTTTCTTTTTTTACCCAGACTCAACAGCTTTCAGAATTTACAACTTTTCGTAAACCAAAAACTGTCGCCTTTTTTCGCTTTGTTTTCCATAATTCATATAAAACCACAATAACAAATAGGGTATCCTTTACTTTTGAGTCCAAAATAGAAATTTCACAAAACCAAAACAAAGCAGTTCAATTTACTTTTTTCTTTTTGTGTGTGCTAAAGTAACTAAATTTCAATGGTAGGTTGACAAAGAATCAATCGAATAAGTAAGATCGAATCAGAATGTTGTTTTTTTTTCTGTTAGATACTCTATACTGTATGTATGACTTTACTGACTTATAGCAAAAATGTTTTTTAGTTTAAAATAAATAGAGCGTGTTAAGAATGTGAGAACAATGCAGACAGAACTTTACTTATAAAATAATAACAAAAATATTGAAATGTTACCGTAGAAATACTGTAGTTAATTAATTCTGATATTACAGTAGATATATTGAAATATTACTGTAGAGATACTGTAGTTAATTAGTTCTGATATTACAGTAAAGATATTGAAATTCAACTGTAGTTAATTAGTTCTGATATTACAGTAGAGATATTGAAATGTTACTGTAGAGATACTGTAGTTAATTAGTTCTGATATTACAGTAAGGATATTGAAATGCTACTGTAGTTAATTAGTTCTGATATTACAGTAGAGATATTGAAATGTTACTGTAGAGATACTATAGTTAATTAGACCTGATATTACATTAATATATTGAAATGTTTCTGTAGAAATATTGTAGTTAATTAGTACTGATATTACAGTAAAGATACTGTACTTAGTCCTGATATTACAGTTTAACAACAAGAAAGGGAGAGAGACGTTTGTAAAGGACGAGTCTATTGTGTTTGAACATCGATACTAGAATATTCCAGTGTGTACTAGTAGAAATATCACTTGTGTGTAAGAAACAATTCCACGCGGGGAATTTGAAGCAGCATTTCAGGGTTCAAGTCCTTTGGTTGGATGGCAATTCGAGAAGGAATGTGTCGAAATTTTTATTTCGTTGTAAAGAGGAAGTTTGGTTTCTTGGGGTTCAATTTCCGTTCGTTGTACTGAAATACTATTGTTATAACGAGATTCTTTTATCGTTGTTTTAATAAGCTTGTGTCCATGAATTGAAAAAAATTTCGTTATACTAAAAAATTCGTTTTAATGATATTCGTTATAAGGGAATTTTGCCTGTATAAGTGATGGGGTCGACGGCTGAGCTCTTGCCGTTTGGACAGGAAATCCCAGCTTCTCTGATATCTACTATCCCATGTATCCAGTACTCTGCTGAATAATGTTCTTAGTAGTTTAAAACTGGTAAAATCCATATATATATATATATATATATATTTATTAAAAGAACAGATTAAAGTTTAAGCAAAGAATCGCTGCTTTCACCCTTAACGGGATCTTCTGAAACTAACCAGTTTTAGAAGATCCCGTTAAGGGTGAAAGCAGCGATTCTTTGCTTAAACTTTAATCTGTTATTTTAATAAATATTTGCTCTACGGTTCTTATATATTTGATATATATTTATCCTTATCGAGCCCTCTTTGGATTTTAGTCTTCAAAATTATTATTATTACTATATATATATATAGAGAGAGAGAGAGAGATAGATAGATAGATAGATAGATATATAATTCAGCGAGAATCGTATTTCGGCCGGTAGAAAAAGCGAAACGAAACGCAAAATCGTAGAAATGCTGGCAAGAGCTCAATAGTTAAAAAACTAGAGCTAAACAATATGTTAAAACGCCATACAAACGGAAAAAGAGGTTTAAAAGGTTGATTAAGTCGAAGAAACAACACCACCGGTTCGGTCGGCCCCCTGTATCATGAAACGAAAATCTTTTTCGGGGAAATTATTAGATTTTTCCAAATTTAAAGGATTCTTAGGAACCTTCAATGTTTATTCTATGTTTTGCCGTCTGAAGAGCTCAGGCTATCATAACTGATCGTCCTCAGTGAAATATGTATAACGGAGTTTTAATAAACCTAAATCAACGCCGATCTTTTATTAATATACTAGACCATCCATGACCCGGTGGGTCACGTTGACTTCGAAATGTTTTTTTAAATCACTTTTACTTAAAAATAATTTTTGAATAATTAAAATATACAGACATGTATATAATGTAAAATGAAACTGGAAGGCCTATATATATATATATATATATATATATATATATATATATATATGTGTGTGTGTGTGTAAGTATATACATATATATATATATATGCGTATGTGTATCTGGGTGTCTGTGATCTATATACACTAATCATAGACACACACACACTCATATATATATATACACAACACGACCAGCTCTCTCTCTCTCTCCTTCTCTCTCTCTCTATCTATCTCTCTCTCGGTTTATGAAGATACCCCAAAAAATCCCATGTCTCGGAACCCGTGCTCTGATTTACGTGAAACTTGTTTTATTCCATTTGTATCCCCATTTCAGGGTCAACATTCTTTCAAAGTATTTTCCCACCATGCGCCCTTTTGGCTGTGTTACAGTACAGACAAGCAAGCAAGAAATCTCAGAGTTTTAGTATTATTTAGATGATACTCCGCCTTGTACCATTTATATAGGTCGTTGAGAGCTTCTTTTTATCTGCTTCCCAACCATGGTGTGATCCGCACATCCCTATTCTGTTAACCTCTTACTATATATATATATATATCAGAAACTACAGAAAAATCCCCACAAACACACACGTACACACACATGCAAAAAAAAAGAAATAATTGTTTCTACTTTTGGCACAAGGCCACCAATTATCCAGTACATTACTGGTACTTTATTTTATCACCCCCGTAAGGATGAAAGGCAAAGTTAACCTCGGCGGGATTTGAACTCAGATCGTAAAGGGACATAACAATGCTGGAAAGTATATGCGACCCTCTACCGATACTGCCAAATAATTGTTTCTACTTTAGGCACAAGGCCAGCAATTAACCAGTACGTTACTGGTACTTTATTTTATCGACCCCGTAAGGATGAAAGGCAAAGTCAACCTCGGCAGCATTTGAACTCAGATCGTAAAGGGACGTAACTATGCTGGAAAGCATGGCGTCCGACCCTCTACCGATACTGCCAATACTGCCAAATAATGTTGAAAGATTTTATCAAAAGGGTTTATAATAATTATATCTACTTTTAGGGCGGTGGATTGGCAGTATCGGTAGAAAGTCGGACGCCATGCTTTGAAGCAAAGAGTTACGGCCTTTTATGATCTGATTTCAAATCCCGCCGAGGTTAACTTTGCCTTTCATCCTCACGGGGTCGATAAAATAAAGTACCAGTCACGCACTGGGGTCGATTTAATTGACTTTCCCCTCCCCCAAAATCACTGGCCTTGTGCCTATATAAGAAACCAATAATTATATCTACTTTTGGCAAAAAAAAAGAGATAGTAATTCACAGATATGCACACATCAAATTTATAAGACTCTACGACACCCACGTGCCCACACACACATATAGATTGAAGCCACACACATCTACAAATTTCTTCCCTTCGACACACACACATACACACGACTACACTCCGGCCACCCCCGTACTATCCACGCTCCCCTCTCTCATGCCAGACCTTTCATCCACCACCCCCTACCTATCTTTCTCCGCTCAACCCCCTTTTTTTCTTAACTTCCTTTCCCAACCTACTCCTACTTGTATCTTTTCTTTCCTTATCCGAACTTAGTAGAAGGACTTCTGTCCGAATCTTTGAAACCTCCTCCAATTCTTCCAACCGTGAACCTAATATAACTGTGTAATTTTGCTTCCTGTGTTTTGTTTTGTTTCATTTATTAAGTACCGTATTTCCCGGCGCGGAAGACGCTTCGTCCTCGAGGATGCACCCTAATTTTGACAACCAAAACTTTGAAAAAAAAAAAAAAATAACCTTCGGCCTCCAGAACGCATGGTAGATTTTTTAGACTTATTTTAGGAAAAAAGTAGCGTCTTCGACGCCGAGAAATACGGTATGTTTTATATATATATATATATATATATATATATATATATGTGTGTGTGTGTGTGTGTATGTATATACAGTGAAATTCCGTTGTAACGAAATTCATGGGATATAAAATAAATTCGTTGTAGCGAAAAATTCTTTATAACGGGATTGACCTAACATATCGAGCGAGTGACCAGGGATTGAAGAAAATTTCGTTATACTGAAAAATTCGTTATAGCGGAATTTTACCTGTATATATTGCTCATTTTTCTCTCTCTAGTTATCTCTCTTTTTCTCTATCGCTATCTCTATCTCTCTTTCTTTCTCTCTTACTCCCTCTTTCTCTGTATCTCTCTCTCTTACTCGCTCTTTCTCTGTGCCCACCACCACCCTCTCTCTATCTCTCTTACTCGCTCTCTCTCAACTATATACGTCTCCTTCTTCCCGAATCTGCAGTCCTGTGCCTATGTTTGAAATCAATAATAAATGCTACACTTTTATCATTTTTTTTTTTTTTTTCAATTATTTATTCATTTGAGTTAGATCTGATTCTAGACACCAGATTAACGACAAAATAATCTTTCAGCTATAATTTATATTCGCTTGCTTGCTTGAAAATCTATATGACCTGAGGCAGAAACAGACTACAAAATATAAACTGTTAAATACTGCCATCACCGTGATGTAAAATTGGTATGATTGATTTGGCCAAAAATACATATTCCATTCTGAAAATAGATATTCTGTAAATTTCCTTTCATATATATATGATGGACTCTCCCGTCGATTCAACGTTTGAGAGTTCAACTGTCTTTTCAGTTCATTCTTTTATGTTTATGCCTCCCAAACGTCAGCTGAAATGTGACACATAGGAGACTGAGGTTAGCTGAACATGCTCACCGACATCCAGAGTTGACACTGCACTCAGTGCTCCTGTAGGAGCCCATGCATGGACACATTCGAAGGAGAAGACCTAGGTTAACATATGTTGACAACCCAATATATATATATACTGTATATATGTGTGTCAGTCGATCGACTTTCGTCAAATCGGACCGAGGAAACAATGTTTCCATTGGTCTTTCCAGTTGCTAATACTATTTATCGGTCGCAACTCCAGGTAGAAGGAGCAACGTGAAATAAAGTGTCTTGCTCAAGGACATAACGCATCGCCCGGTTCGGGAATCGAACTCACAACCTCGCGATTGCGAATCCAATCCTCTAACCACTCAGACACTCTCGTCTTCACAGTCTATGTATATATATACCGAGAGAGAAGGAGAGAGAGAGTGATGTGTGTGTATGTATTGCGTAGTAGCTTCAATAATCTACAAGATATTAAGTGATAAATCTAAAACTTGAATTGTTTCTGACAGAATTACATATTTTAATAGGTTATCTTAATTGTTTCAACTTAATTATTGCTCAACATGATTATTGCTCCATATCCACCACCACCACCACCACCAGTATATTACCATGACTACCACCACTATATCACCATGACCACCACTACCACCACCACCATCAACACCACCACCACCAGTATATCACCATGACTACCACCACTATATCACCATGACCACAAACCACCACCACCACTATCACTATTTCACCATCACCACCACCATCAACACCACCACCACCAGTATATCACCATGACTACCACCACAATATCACCATCACCACCACCACCACCACCAGTATATCACCATGACTACCACCACTATATCACCATGACCACCACCACCACCATCACTATTTCACCATCGCCACGACCATCATCACCACCACCACCACCAGTATATCACCATGACTACCACCACTATATCACCATGACCACCACCACCACCACCACCACTATCACTATATCACCATCGCCACGACCATCATCACCACCACCACCAGTATATCACCATGACTACCACCACTATATCACCATGACCACCACCACCACCACCACTACCACTATATCACCATCGCCACGACCATCATCACCACCACCACCAGTATATCACCATGACTACCACCACTATATCACCATGACCACCACCACCACCACTATCACGATATCACCATCGCCACGACGATCATCACCACCACCACCAGTATATCACCATCACCACCATCATCATCACGATCACGAGCACCACCACCAAGCCAATGCACTATTATCGATACCATAACCATCACCATTACCACCATCACTACTACAAACGCTATCACCATCATCACCATCACCGTCAACCCAACCAACAACAACAACAATACTATCACCAACACTACCATCACCACCATCACCACCACCAACAACAACAACTACAACACCATCACCACCCTCATAACCATCACCACCAACAACAGCACCACCACCAACACCACCATCAACAAGAACCCCATCACCACCCACACAACCATCACCACCATCACCACCAACAACAACAACAGCACCCCACCAACACGACCATCAACAAGAACCCCATCACCACCCACACAACCATCACCACCAACAACAACAACAACTACAACACCATCACCACCCTCATAACCATCACCACCAACAACAGCACCACCACCAACACCACCATCAACCATCACCACCATCACCACCAACAAAAACTACAACACCACCATCACCACTCTCACTACCACCACCACCATCATCAACAACAACAACAACAACCACTCGACGACGAGCAACACCACCACCACCATCACCACCCTCATTACCATCACCACCACCATCATCAACAACAACTACAACACCACCACCACCCTCACTACCACCACCACCATCATCAACAACCACACGACCACCATCACCACCACCATCACTACAATCACTACCATCACCACCACCATCAACAACAACCACACCACTACCACCCTCACTAACCATCACTACCATCACTACCATCACTACCATAATCACTACCGCCACCATCATCACCACCACCATCATCAACAACAACAACAACCACTCGACGACGATCAACACCACCACCACCATCACCACCGCCATCATCAACAACAACCACACGACGACCACTACCACCACCACCACTACCACCACCTTCACCACCTCACCACCATCAACAACAACCACACCACCACGACTACCACCACCACCACCACCACCATTATCACCACCAACAACACCACCACCACCATCAGCACCATCATCAACAACAGCAACACGACCACGATGACCACCACCACCACTACCACCAACAACAACAAGAACCACACCACCACTACCACCCTCACTACCACCACTACCACCACCACCACCATCAACAACAACCACACAACCACCGCCACCACCACTACCACCACTACCACCACCACCAACACCACCACCAACACCCTCACCACAACCACCACCAATCCCACCCCCACCACCACCACCACCACCACCAGTACCATCACCACCACCACCACCACCACCTTAACCACCATCATCAACACCACCACCACCACCACCACAACCACTACCACCACCATCATTTATTAATTATATTTATTTGATCCTTCAGTTTACAAACAACAATTATCTCATTAGTTTATAGGGCTTCAATTAGTTTATATTACTCTAATCCAACTCATTACAACATCTTTATTTACGACCTTAAACGTAACCCAATCAAGGTCCTCAACCCTGATACTCATAACGAGGTACAAATCATTCTACACCTTCTTCTTCAATGTTGTAATCTCCCTTTGTTATTTTTTACTGTCTATACCAGGTGGCGTGCAACAATCCGGCCCGTGGGCAACAATCCGGCCCACCAGACCTGTCAGAGTGGCCTGCAGTGACCGTTTTTAGTTTTTACCTTGTAGGCTTATTTAGAATTTTTTTTTGTGTGAAAGGATCTCGAACAGAGCAGGTTGGAATGGCTGACCAGACTTTGGTGTTAGATCTTATCTCACAGTGGTGGGCTAAACGAGATTTCTCAAAGTTTTTTATACCTTCATGACAGACAGTACTCCATTTTTTACAATTGGGAGTCATGGCTTCAAACTAAGAAAGAAATACGTTGACAGACTTAAATTGTCCTTCAGTTTGTCATTGTGTCGGAGTAGTGGCCTGTCCACACTATACACAGTATCCTGGGGCTGGCTGTACATCGGGACCTTAGGTGTACGGTCCTCAGATAGCCCTAGGACATGTCCAACCCATATGAGTTGGGATTGAATTTTCTTCAATGTTGTAATGTACCTTTGTTATTTTTTACTGTCTATACCAGGGGTGTGAAACAGGCGGTCTTCGAGCCACAATCCGGTCCACCAGACAAGTCAGAGGGGCCCACGATGACCGATTTTAATTTTTACCTTGTAGGCTTATTTAGAATTTCTTTCATAACCGTAATACGATTTTCTGTCAGTTGACCTATACTAAAGGGCTTCACTGAAGGGTTATGTGTTATATAATTTCCCAGTTCATGTTATGGAAAGAAGTTGTGGTGAATCTTTCGAATAGTGCTTAATAAATATTAATGGCCCTAATAGTTGTTCCAATGTTCAAAAGTGTTCCATTAGAAGGGTGTTGGCAGCAGATGGATCTCCTCACCAATGGAGCCTGTTTCTTCCAAAGGAACTTGAAGAGTGGACGTTCCATTTTGGTGAGGTGATTGCGGGTACAAGGTACGACTGTCAAGCGGTAGTTGATGACGGAAGCTATGTAAGTGTTCACCACCTCCACTTGACCTTTTAAGAAAAGTTTGCACTCAGCGCACTTCTGGGTGAGTGCAAGCACCTTCGCCGTGACCTCGTAATAATAATAATAATAATAATAATAATAATAATAATAATAATAATAATAATAACAACAATAATGATAACGACAACAACAATAATAATATACATATACATATATATATATATACTCATACACGCATACACATAAACATATCTATACACACACACACACACGATAGCAACTAACAGCGCTGCGATCGAATGTGGCTTTTTAGCCCAGCCAATGATCTAAAATGTCTTGCACAGAGTGGGCAACCAAAACATTCACTGGGAATAGTCGGCTGTGGTTGCATGTCGCTTGAGCCCTCCTGCTGATTTACATTCTCTACCACATACATACATACATACATACATACATACATACATACATACATACATACATACATACATACATACAGTCAAAAAAATATACTCAAAATTAAGAGAAAGAGAAAACATACATACATACATACGTACGTACGTACGTACATATGCACCACATTTAACCAATTACGAAAAAGAAAGATTTGAAAAAGTTCTGTCTGCGTCGTAAAGGACATAAAAAAAGTCCTTGTAATAGTTTTTCTGTCACAAAGTTCAATTGGGGAAA
>OZ024759.1:14664260-14676760 GCA_964016885.1 Eledone cirrhosa | reverse complement strand
TATATACAGTATATATGTATATATATAATATATATATCTAAACTTTTGGATATTTATACCAAGTTTGTACAACAATATATCTATATACATGTATGTATAATGGGTAATCTAGATCGATCTTATACTATATATATATATATATATATATATATATATATATATATATATATATATATATATATATATATATATAGTATTTCTGAGAAAGACGGTACATTGAACAGGATCTGTAGTAACTTAATCACTACCATGCTAGTCGATATATCGATTTCTACCGTTCAGTTGACCCTCTGAAACGATCGTAAAGCAATGAACTAACGCTCTGCCTACTTCTATGTTATTGTTCAAACACACATATATGTAAATGACTCTGTAACCTGGATTAATTTTCTTCACGGATACCTTAAGCTGTGACCACCTATCACAAAAACTACTGGTCACACTGCCGAATCTTGCCGCAACTATCCTTCCTAGGATACATTGAGTTCTAATAACGTTATCAGCCGCACCACAACCAGGTGGACTCCAATATATACATATATATACACACACACATATATATATATGAAAAGATTCAGGACACTGGCGACTGACGTCCAACCGTTTCGACAGCTAACATCAAACAAAAGCGCCAGTATTTGAAAGGCGGGAATCTAGCTGAACTTGTCAATGGGTAGTCCATATATGGGCATACAGTCAAAGCAAAAAATCTTAAAACTTTTGGGGGGTTTTTTTCTCCGGGAGTGCTCAGTGAAAGGGCAGTGGTTAACCTTGGAATAAATGGCTGGTTTAGTCCTTCTAAATATCGTGTATTTAGTTCGGATCTACCTATCGAAACGGCTGGAGCTCAGCCGTCGGGAGTCCTGAATCTTTTCATATTCCCCACTCTACTACCGCAACTATTGAGGACTCTGTTGGGTTATGGCCCACCTGGTATTTTAATACACCCTATCTCATATATATATGTGTGTGCGTGTGCGTGTGTGTGTGTGCGTGCGCGCGCCTGCGTGTGTGTGCGTGTAGCGAGGTGTATACATATATATACAAAATGAATTGTTATAAATGGAGAAATCTACTGAAGTTATATTTATCAAGATGAAAAGAAGCTCAGTGGGTTATCATCAACAATCATGCAAGCAAAACGAATCCATTGTTAAAATCGACGAAGCAAAATCTGAACAATTTAAGATAAGCAATATCACAGAAAATATAATATTGTTTAAAGAAAAACAACCAGAGATTTCACTCAATTTAAAACATTTCAATGGTTGTTTCGATTAATGAGAATAAATTTACAATTAATCAATAATTAAATGGTAAATCAATTGTACTAATGATGCGATAATCATACAGATTATCCATCGATTCGTCCTCAGCAACTCTTCAGGGTAAAAGAGATGGATTACAGTTGGAATGTCCCTTTATATCAAAAGAAGTTAATCAATAATAATACAACTAAATGAACAATTCCTTCATAATAGAACAAAGCTGGATTACACAGTAAGAACATTATGTTGTACAGTTGAAACGTTAAAACGTTAAATATCTTAAATTGATTGAAATCTGTGGTTATTTTTCTTTAAACAATGTATAAATATGTGTGTGTGTGTGTGTGTATGTGTGTGTGTGTGTATCTGTCTGTGTGACTACACACACACATATTGAGTTAGAAACTCAGAATAGTCCCCTACAATTAACACATATATGTATATAACTGTGTTTGGGATTTGAACTCAGAATGGCAAGGGCCGTAACGCATAGAGTTACGGCCCTTGCCATTCTGAGTTCAAATCCCGCCGAGGTTAACTTTGCCTTTGATCCTTACGTGGTCGATAAAATAAAGTACCAGTAATACATTGGGTAATTGCTGGCCTTGTGCCAAAAGTAGAAACATTTATTATATTAAATTATATTTTATATATATACGTGTGTGTGTATGTACGTGTGTGTCTGTTAGAGTGACTACACACACACAAACACACACATACACTCACACATACACACATATATATATATATATATATTTATATATATATTTATATATATATATCTATTATATATATCTATATATATATATATATATATATATATTATAAAGCTGACGGCCGTATGTATGTAACAAACCTTTCGCCAAACGGCTGTACCAAACAGTACCAAATTTGCACAATAGATCTAACTTTTTCCAAGTAAGAAAGAAAGTGAGGGTATTTTTGTCTACTAAATTTAGTTAAAAGATTAAATATATTTTATTGTTTATTTAAATATTCACTTCTTTAAAATTTTCAGATGTCAACACTTCTGGTAATACGGCATTCCTCTCTCTTTCTTAGTCTGCCTTTTTAGATAGATACATAGCTATAACGCCGCGCCCTTATAATATCTGTCTGCATTACGAAAACCATTCTGTACATTGGCTTCGTTATCTCTGCGTGTGTGTATATATATGTATATATATATAGTGTGTATATATAGTGGTTAGAGAATTTGATTCACAATCTTGAGGTTGTGGACTGGGCGATGCGTTATGTCCTTGAAAAGACACTTTATTTCACGTTCCACCTTCTACCTGGAGTTGCGACTGATAGATAGTATTAGCAACTGGAAAGACCGACGAAAACATTGCTTCCTCGGTCCGATTTGACCAAAATCGATCGATCCTTTTTATGTATATATATATATATATATATATAATGATTTTGTGCAGGTTCGAAGTATCGATATAATATCAATATATTTATTTACACGTGACGTGCATTCCATGATTGATTATTTCAAGGTGCGATCGGCAGTGGTTGGGCTCGACACTAGGATCGATATATAAATACACACATATATATATATATATATATATATATATATATATATATATATATACTAGCTGATGTACCAGCTTCGCCCGGGTAAACAGATAAGAGAAGACAGGTAAAAGAGAAAATGACTGTATTGGATGTTTGTCTGGTTACAGTATGAGGCGACTCCCTTATGTCTGTGTGATACAAAAAACAGTAAAAAAAATCTTCCAGATATACCGGATTGTTCGTTGTACCATTTGTGCATAGTATATGAACAATTCTAGGTGCTCCCACCTAGAATAGTGACCTCTAGGAGATGGTTCATCTTCTGCTGACTCTAAAACGTGTATCATTGCATAGACGTGGTTGTTCCACGTTTCTCAAAAGGATTATGGAAGTTCCAATCTTTTATATTATATGTAGATATAGGTATAGATAATTAATATAAAATATGTCCGTCAATGTAAAAAAGGTCCCTATTTACTTGAAATTGTTTATACAAATGCCAAATTAATATGGTTATGGATAACATGCTTATCTATAAGTGGTCAGCTATAATAATAAAACAAGAAATTATATGACACAAAAATGTATTCAGTAATTTCCAGGTCTTAGCCACTGAGTAATAGACAGTCAATATTGCCCAGAGTTCAACTCGGGGAGGTGGCCTGGTTTGAACTCCAAATGGCGATCCTTCTACTTCGAAAATAGAATCGTTTTTCAATATTACTCTAGCCCTGGCCGGCCATAGGCACCAAACTTTTTGCCAGACTCAGCATATGATGAGGTTTTATTACCACTGCAATCAGAAGCGATAAATTTGAAGGCAATTTCTACCAATACATGTTGGTTTTTATTGCTCATTATCGACAATAAATGACATTGAACATAAATGATAACTCTGCCAAAGCTCACAATACTGATGAAAGGAAACCAATGTCCGAATAATTTACGTCGCTTATTGATAGCATTAAAGATATGCATACATCAGCCCAAAGCTTCATTATAGACAATATTCAGGGTTGTTCCTATGTTAGTGGTATCAATTGCACATTTTATACCATCAGGATCGCACACTCGAGATGCAGCAACATACAGTTGCCCATGGCTGAATGCTGGATCATTCAAGTAGACACCTACTCGCTTGAAAGTCTGTCCTTGTTGACAGTCATGGAGAAGGCCAAATTGACGGGAAACTGTCTCCTTTACCAAATGAATGGCAGCAGATCTTCACTTGGTCTCAGCATGATCCTCGGAATGAGAACCGATTCCTCTCTGCCTGGGTGTTTAGCTTCTAAAACTCTTCCGTTAATCAATCTCTCAACAATCAATCTGGTACCATTGCAAAGACCCATTTAATGATTGATATTTCTAAGCAATATAATCGGCATACCTTTTTTCAACCTCAAAATATGTGGGGGAAATCCGGGTATTTGAAGTGAATTCAGATACTCAGTCGGAACATCCATATTGTTCTGCTGATTAGGCTCCATTGCATCCGCACTGACGGTCAACCATTCCTCTCCAGGAAACATTCCGGCTACTTGTGAATTTATTTCATCGACCGTTGAATTCGCATGAGTTAGAATAACGCGTTCCGATATCCAGAAGATATTCTGCCAAAAAGCATTCAAATTAGGGAACACCCAGTCAATCAATGCTTGGCGGTCCAGTGGCATGACCAAATTGTCTGGGATTCTCAACGTGTGGCAATTCATCGTTTCCCAACCGCATCAACCATCGGCCGTATGTCTCAGCCTCTTCGTTTTGCCCGAACATACGAAGTCGCATATTATCGTGTAATCGCAAAACTCTGAAATGGCGCCACAACGGGGACTTTTTCAGACATGCATCGACAATTTGCGCTCTTTGAGCATTCTTAACAATTGGTAGCACCTGTCTGAAATCGCCACCAAGAACGATAGTCTTACCACCGAATGGCAGGTCACTACCGCAGATATCTCTCAAAGTTCTGTCCAATGCTTCCAGCAAATATCTGTGTGCCATTGGAGCCTCGTCCCAAATAATCAGAGACGTATTGCGTATAAGGCCTGCGAGTTCACTTTGTCCTGTAATGTTACAGACACTCAACTCATCCGGAGCCAATGGAGCCTTGAAGCATGAGTGGAAGGTCCTTCCACCACTCAGCAAAGTGGCAGTGATCCCACTGGTGGCCACAGGGTAAGCAATCTTCCTCTGAGCTCTGACTACCGATAACATAGTGTTGAAACAGAATGTCTTTCCGGTGCCTGCTGGAGCATCTATGAAAGCACAAAGTTTCTCATTAGTGGAAATCGAGTGGAGAACGCCATCGACCAATTCTCTCTGAGATTGGGTCAACATTGGCATACGTTCATCCACAATACGTTGCTGTTCCAGTCAATCAAACTGGAATAGTTTCCTCCGATCGAGTGGCAACCGTCTAAGCTGCAATCTCATGTTCAATGCTAAGACACGTTGCCACATTTCTTCATCAGGAATTGGCAAATTGAAATCTCTTAAACATTTCAAATGAACTTCAAGCAGTTGCTCAATATTGAGCAAAACAATAGCCTTCATCAAATTTTCATCATCGACCTGAAGATGATGCCTAAAATCATCAGCCATAATTCCCCAATGGTGTTCAAATAACTCTCTTGGATCGGCAGGATTGCAGAATCCTAGAATCGTGACAAACTGCCTTATTTGAGCTGGCATCTGTGCTGTTCCTGCAGCTTCCATGGCGTTATTCCATTCAGCGTCATCCTGAAGGAGTCCCAGATGTTGACACACAGCCTGGTATGTTTCATATTCCACGCCATTGATTGTTTTCAAATCAGCGAAGCTCTGTTTACCTCTCTAAAAATCACTATGCAACATAATTCAGAGATAAAACACATCACCAGATGCTGGATGGACATTACAAACCCGTCCAATAGTCATGAATCTCAACTTTTGTTTTCTATCATTCCATTTCTTTCCCTTCTTATCCCACGTATAGTGCGAAGGGAAATCGCAGTAGAGTTGTCTTTGATCCGGGTTCAAAGCATGTTCCCTATTATGTTTGAACCACTCAGTCAATTCCGTCTTAGGAGGTGGTGCGTTAGCAATTCTTTTAACACCTCTTCTAGTGTCCTGAAAACAGACCATTTGCCTATTCTTTAAGTGAACCGTCAGTTTCTGAATGCTGGGTTTGCGTTCATTGAGATGAAAATCGAACAATCTCCAGCAAACTTCGCTAGATCCAATCGAGCGAACATCCTGGAACCTGCCAACTTCATCTCCTTGGTTGGCTTCCTCATTCCTAACATTGATCATTGCCCGATCATGACCTTTGTAAACATATTTGAATAGATATTTGCAAATTTCACTGAGCTACAAATTTCCACATTAATATGACAACGATATTTCATAATCAAATATGGATTGTATGGCACAATCCATTGATTTGTAACCTGTCGACCGTTTACATTTTCGACCAAACCGTCATCGGCAGGCGACCGCCTTCTGTATGAGGGATGAGCATCCCCATCGTTCCAGGAAGTGTTCGTGACAAAAGATTTCGGAAAGTGCTTACTTCATTGGCCATTTTTCATGCAAGGCGCTTTCCGATTTGCCACTCCGCATTGGTTGTGTACCATTGACTTTGCCACCAAGTTGCGTAGTGCCTCATTCTCCGGCAGTTCAGCACACACAATGCTGTCGACATCCTCAGCACATCTCAATTTGCTATCTCTATGTAAAATGATCAGCAAATGTGCATACCGCCTATGGAGGCATCCTAACAACCATACGACAGATATATATATATATATATATATATATATATATATATATATATATATATTGAGAGGAAGAGCAACGCCTGGGAGGCGTGCCACAGCTTGAGATCGGTGTGGAAGTCGGACCTTCGTAGAGACCTGAAAATCCGCCTCTTCATTGCTGTAGTGGAGTCTGTGCTGCTGTATGGGTCTGAGACTTGGACACTGACCAAGAAACTCACTCAGATGGTGGATGGGTGCTACACGAGAATGCTGAGGATGGCTCTGAACATTAATCAGTATACACTGAGGATGAAAAACTCAGAGCTGTATGGGAGCATCCCAAAAGTCAGCTCAAAAGTGACACAGAGGAGACTGGGGTTGGCTGGACATGCTCACCGACATCCAGAGTTGACATTGCACTCAGTGCTCCTTTGGGAGCCCCTACATGGACACACTAGAAGAGGAAGACCAAGGTTAACGTATGTTGATGCCGTAAGGACAGACACTGGTTTGTTGGAGATGCAGGACATGGCAGTAATAATGAGGGACAGAGACCGCTGGAGAGAACTCGTCCATGGATCTCGGGAATTTTACTCGCCTTAGATAGATAGATAGATATATATATATATACATATATAGGAAAAGTGTGAGGCTTAGTTCGGATCTAGCAGTCATAACGACCGGAGCTCAGCCGTCAAGGTCCTGATTCTTTTCCTATTGCCCACTCTACTACCCTAAGTACTTTGGTGCGTTATGATCCACATGGTGTCTTACCACACCTTCTTTGTTCTTTGTTATGTATATATGTGTGTGTGTGTGTGTATACACAGACACACGTGGTGTAAGAGGTAAGGAGACAGATATATCTACCAATATTTACTGTATTTAAGAATGTGTGAAATCCGGGGAAATTACTCCAGTATTTTCAATTGAGTTATTTCCCTTGACAGGCGGTGTATTGGCAGTATCAGTAGAGGGTCGGACGCCATGCTTTCCAGCATAGTTACGTCCCTTTACGATCTGAGTTCAAATCCCGCCGAGGTTGACTTTGCCTTTCATCCTTACGGGGTCGATAAAATAAAGTACCAGTAATGCACTGGAAAATTGCTGACCTTGTGCCTAAAGTAGAAACAGTTATTTCCCTTGACACCGCTCTGCACTTTAAAGGGAAGCAATTCTAATAAATAAGCCGCTTGTTGGTAGAGTTGTTAGAATGTCGATAGATTACTTGGTAGTATTCGTTCCCGTTCCCTGTGCTCTGAGTTCAAATCCCACCACGGTCAACTGTGTCTTTCATCTATATCTCTTTCTTACTTCCTCTTGCTCTCTCCTATTCTCTCTCTCTCTCTCTCTCTCTCTCTCTCTCTCATCCTCTCTCTCTCTCTCACTCTCTTTCTCTCTCTCTCTCTCTCTGGCAGACATCGTCTACATGGAAAGGGATGGGCTCTGAAAGGTTTAAAATACCCTAAAATCGCTGTTTGTAAAGACGACACAGTTATGACTCCATCAGGAGCTACGTGTGCATGACATAGCGTAGCATGGCAAATGTTTCTACTTTTGGCACAAGGCCAGCAATTACCCAGGTGTATTACTGGTACTTTATTTTCTCGAACCCGTAAGGACGAAAGGCAAAAGTTAACCTCGGTGGGATTTGAACTCAGAACGTAAAGAGCCGTAACTCTATGCTGCGAAGCAAGGCGTCAGACTTTCTACCGATACTGCCAATGCACCACCCCATATATAACAACAATTTGTTTTACTTTAGGCACAAGGCCAGCAATTTGGGGGGACGGGAAAGTTGATTAAATCGACCGAGTGTATTACTGGTACTTTATTTTATCGACCCCTTAAGGATGAAAGACAAAGTTAACCTTGGCGGGATTTGAACTCAGACTGTAAAGACACGTAACTCTGCTGGAAAGCATGTTGTCCGTGATTTGCTATGTCTACATTGCATTTATTGAGTAGTGATGCGCGTTTCGCTTTTGATCAGTTCAAGGTTCGATGTGTATCGATCTAGCCCGTCTCTGGAATCAAAAGCTTGTCACTACGTAATGAAGACATAACAAATCGTCCTCAGATATCTGAGTAGAGAGGAAAGTCGATTATAGTGACCCCCCAGCCGCAACCTGGTTTAGTCTGCGACTAACTTGGGTTCTGCTGCACGTGGGACTGAGGGGGCCAAACTCTCCAAATACCGGTCGCTCTCCGACAGGTTTGCGGTTGTACCCTTAGCAGTGGAGACTTCTGGTGTCCTCGCCCCTAGGGCTACCTCCCTACTCACCACCATAGGCGCTGAGCTGGCCAGCCGCAGGTGTGAGCCTCGCGAACTGGAATGGCTCTTCCAGCGCGTCTCCCTGGCCGTCCTCCGGGGAAACGCCTTCTCCATTCTGTCCGCCGGGGCTGTGGGGATGGACTGACTGTCATTTTATCAGTCAGATACTCATTCATCCAATCTCTCTCTAGCTGAGTAATCATCAGTCGACCTTCAGATACCCGGACAAACGATCGTCCACGAAGTCTGACAGAATAGGAAACTGCCTCTTAGTTCATATTTAACAGGTTCTTTATTTTATCGACCTGAGAAGGTTGAAAGATAAATTACTTTCGACTACATTTAAAACCAGAAAGTAGAGTTTTCTACGAAATACTGCAATGACTTTCATTCGAGGCACTAACGACACGACCTATCCACCACCCTCATGACAACTCTTATAATATTGGTTTCTTATATAGGCACAAGGCCAGCAATTTGGGGGGAGGGAAAAGTCGATTAAATCGACCCCAGTGCGTGACTGATACTTTATTTTATCGACCCCGTAAGAATGAAAGGCAAAGTTAACCTCAGCGGGATTTGAACTCAGACAACTCCTATAATATAGCACGTCATTTGTTACATGGTGAAGGCGAGTGGTTAGAGAATTGGATTCGCAATCGTGAGGTTGTGAGTTCGATTCCCGGGCCGGGCGATGCGTTATGTCCTTGGGCAAGACACTTTATTTCACGTTGCTCCTTCTACCTGGAGTTGCGACCGATAGAGAGTATTACCAATTAGAAAGACCAACGGAAACATTGTTTCCTCGGACCGATTTGACAAAAGTCGATCGACTGTCGATTTGTTACATCTTCTCCCACTTATTCCTGGGAGGGTAATGAGGGAAGACTCCTCAGATACGCATTCCAGAGGGTCCGGTCAGAAACAACTATCACTAACTGATCCGGCTAGATTCGCACGTGTGACCAAGCGAGCTCATGGATGTTATCCAACCATCATGTTTGTGGTCTACCTCTGGGTCTCTTGCCGTTTGACTTTACATATATATTTAAATTCATTTCTAAACGCAACAAACAGCATCTTACCTTTTATTCTTCCGTTGTAGATTGCTGCAAATTAATGGAGTCGATTTAATCACATTCGTTTCTTGTTTTGCTTTTTTGCCCCTCCGAGACTGAAGAGTTTGGTACCGTTAATCTTCTTTAAAACTTTGTTCGGCCAACTTCTATCCGAGATCAACTACAGTTGAACTCAGCGCTGCTTTTCATCCTTTCATGGTCGATAAATTATTACCAGCTCACTATTGAAACCAATTATTACTCTATATCTCTTTCTCATTTATGCCCTGGTGGCAAATAAATAGAAATATATATCTCTTTCTCGTTTGTTCTGTCCCTCTTTACCTTTCTCTCTCTCTCTCTCCCTCTCCCACTGTCACACACACACACGCACTGTTTGTTCACTCTCTTTCTCTCCCTATCTTCCTTCACTCTCTTTCTTTCTCACCCTCTCTCCATCTCTCCCTCCATCTCGTGTTTTCTCTCTCCATCACTCCATCGCTTTCTTTCTTACTCTCTTTCTAGAAGAAATCGGATGTCCTGTCTCGGAGAAGGGATGGACTCCGCCAAGTTTAAAATGTTCCAGGCTCGCTCTGTATCAGAACTACACTGTCTACCACTATATCAGTTTTTAAGGGTGTTTTACACAAAACTTCCCACTTATTTATGCAAAAATACACATACACACACACACACATATATATATATATATATATACATCTATATATTATACACATACATATGTATATATATATGTATGTATATATGTATGTATATATATACAAATATATACATACATATATATATATATGTATATATTTGTATATATATGTATATATATATGTATATATATATGTATATATGTATATATATATATATATATTTATACATATATACGTATGTGTCTATGTATATATATATATAAATATATACATTTATATATATATACATATATATTGCTGTAGTGGATTCTGTGCTGCTGTATGGGTCTGGGACTTGGACACTGACCAAGAAACTCACTCAGATGGTGGATGGGTGCTACACGAGAATGCTGAGGATGGCTCTGAACATTAATAAGTATAGACTGAGGATGAAAAACTCAGAGCTGTATGGGAGCATCCCAAAAGTCAGCTCAAAAGTGACACAGAGGAGACTGGGGTTGGCTGGACATGCTCACCGACATCCAGAGTTGACGTTGCACTCAGTGCTCCTTTGGGAGCCCCTACATGGACACACTAGAAGAGGAAGACCAAGGTTAACGTATGTTGATGCCCTAAGGACAGACACTGGTCCGTTGGAGACGCAGGACATGGCAGTGATAATGAGGGACAGAGACCGCTGGAGAGAACTCGCCCATGGATCTCGGGAATTTTACCCGCCTTAGATAGATATATATAAATATATATATATACATATATATACAAATATATACACATGTATATACATATATATACAAATATATACACATATATACATGCATATATATATTCATATGTATATACATATATATATATATATATACATGCATATATACATATACATACATGCATATATACATATATACATATATATATATACATACATGCATTTATACATATATATATACATACATATGGTGGCTGCCAACTCGTTTTCGAGTACGGCCACTACTTTATATCCATGTTGGAGAACTCCTACCGATGCGCTAAACGAATGTGACTTTAGTCCAGCCAGCGACTTGAAAACTCTGGTACAAACACTACACCTGTGACAATTATTGACACATAGTGCTAGGCCCATGGTACCATGTGACGACAAGTGCAGAGAAATCTCCAGATATAAAGCAATGCCTGTGCCGTGAAGCTTTTATAGTGAGCAAAGGCACTGCACAAAGCCAGTCCCACTCTCTTAACCAAGATGATATTTACCAAAAAGAAGAACAAGTCAACATCATTGGATACCATCAGAGTTGCAGGTGTTATATAAGAGTTTTCCTTCTCCTAGAATTCTGCCCTGACAAAGGCTAAGGGGTCATCTCTCCCAGTGATTTTGGATGGCCATTGACTCTTAAGAGCTCCTTTGCTCTTTGACAGGTTTTGTTTTTAGTCCTGCAGGATGTCCAAAGTCACCCTCCTCACCAAGAAACCTTGGTGGGGTAGCCAGTTTAGTCGCGAACGACCCGACCATGAGACAGGTTGTACTGGGATACATGTTACCAGTAGCACCAACTGGTGACCTGACATACATATATATATATACATACATATATATGCATACATACATTCATATACACATACATACATATATGTACATAATATGAAAGAGTACTGGTGGAATGTTCCAGTAAAAACCCCAATAAAGTGCAGGCATAACAGACCAGATATTATATATGGGACAGGGAAAAGAAGGCATGCACTGTAGTGGAAATTAGCTGCCCAGCAGATGCCAATATAATATCAAAGATTAGCGAAAAGGAGAATAAACTGTGTGAAATCTGCAGATACTCCACCCTGATTACACCTTCAGATTTATGCCTGTGTTTATTGGGGCACTGGGATATGTTAGTAACTGCTTCAATACAGATCTTGAGAAGCTGGGCATCACAGGAACAGAAAGAACACAACTAGTTAGGAAATTGCAAGTACAATCCATT
>OZ024759.1:14644260-14651760 GCA_964016885.1 Eledone cirrhosa | reverse complement strand
AGTTCTGAGCGGGTCTTTTCACCTACACAACAACTACTAGGCCTCCACCCTCTTTCCTGTCGCCACAGTGCCGGTCGCCTTCCACGCCATGCTTCCTTCAACGAGGTCATAAAGCATAGCTTGAACACTGCAGGATTTCCTTCCCAGCTCGAGCCGGTGGGGCTGGACCGAGAGGACGGCAAAAGGCCCGACGGCATGACTATCTTCCCGTTCCGTGGTGGCAAACCCCTCGTCTGCGACTAACCCGGGTTCTGCTGCACGTCGGGCTAAGGAGGCCAAACTCTCCAAATACCAGTCGCTCACCGATAGGTTTGCGGTTGTACCCTTGGCAGTGGAGACTTCTGGTGTCTTCGGCCCTAGGGCTACCTGCCTACTCACCACCATAGGCGCTGAGCTGGCCAGCCGCAGGTGTGAACCTCGCGAGAAGGAATGGTTCTCCCAGCGCGTCTCCCTTACCATCCTCCGGGGAAACGCCTTCTCCCTTCTGTCCGCCGGGGCTGTGGGGAGACCATCAATATGATTACTTAACCCTTTCATTACCATGTTTCGTGAATTATGTTTTACTACAAAAACTCGTCTCACTAATGTCATCCAACCCTGACGAACTATTTAAGGAGTGGCTTAAGCTAGGTATAGAAACTAAAATTTCTAGAACCGCCTACCAATAAAGATGGATCTTATCTCTGATAACAACCACCACCTCAATTATAATATAAACCTACCACTTAGACAACACATTTTTTCCCTTTCAAGTTACCAAAGAATCTCGGTTAAATTGACTTTTTTCAGCTCGCTACATTTCATATGAAAGACTATTATATACACATAAATAAATATATACATACACAAACACACACACACACATATATGTGTGTGTGTACACATATGTAAGTATATACACACGCTCATATATATATATATATATATATATATATATATATATATATATATATACATACATACATACATAGTACATACATATAGGTACATTTATGTCTGTATGTACGTATCTATATATCTTCACGTAATGCAGTTAACTCCCTTGGGGTATATTTTGTCTATTCATTATTGATATACATAATCAGAGTAACTGCTCTCCCACCCTTTCTATATCAACTCTTACAATTGAACGTGAGTAAATTGCAGCTGAATAGATGGAGCGTGACCGTAATTCAAAGGGCCAGCTTTCACAGGTCTTGTGTCGAGCGGATCTGGCTTGACAATTACATTAAAGCTACACGTGCTTGTGGAATACCCAGCACAACTTGACACATTAATTTAACGAGTAGATCGTTCAGTTGACATGAACAACTGAATGATCATCGTCGACACTGATGGAAGATCCAGCATTTAACTGGAACATTATTTTCTTAACACCTTCGGAAGAATCAAAAGGTATGATAGACAGAAACATCGCAAGATTCGAACTCGGAACGTAAATGTATTTAGTTAACATAGTATAAATCATTTTAACCATTCACAGATTTTACCATCCTATCGGTGTTTAAAGAAAGAATGGAGATGCCCCTATCCTGTTGCTCTATCTGCTGGCAATAGCACCCAACTCACTCTCGAATTTCACCCAACTGTATTAAATAAGTAAATAAGACGTTCGACATCGCGCCAGTAGTTGCTGTCCTGCATGGAGACCCCCATCCTTCCAGGTGTTCACTCCCAATCCCAGAATCCCTAGCTATGGTATCAGGATAAGACGGTGACCAGCAAATTTTACCCTTCTTGCTTTAATAATTTGTAAAACTCTTGGAAGTCTCCATAGATTTACTAGAGTGTTAGTTGTCCCTTTCCCAACTTTGATTTTTAACAGATATTAATAGTCGTGTGCATGTTTGGTCAGAACACTTGTATTGCCTTCATGACAAGGTTCAGCTTTCAGAACAATAAATAAAACCTGGTTTAATGATAGTTTTGAAAGTTCTGACTTTCATTTTATCATCAAGGTTTGAGATTCAGATTTTATTTAGGCGATTACGAGCGATCCAAATCATGCCTTTTCTTGTTTTGAAGTAAGGAGATGTTAGCTAATGAAGTACTTGGCATTTTTGTCCTGCAGGAGCCCATCAATCCCCAGGTCGGATCACAGTCGATTTCTTCCAAAGAGAGAGGGGAGGGGGAGAGAGGAAGAGAGAAAGGAAGTGCTGGCCCTAGTGATGAACTGGTACTTTATGTTGACCCCGGTGAGATTTTAATACATGGTGCAGTATACCGGAACAAATGCTGAGATTTTATATCCAACGCCCTAATCCAGCATAGTGTTAAAGAGACAGGATGATCACCACTGATTATATATATCTTCTGTATCAGGACTGACCTGAGTCTAAACAACAACAACTGTAATAATGAGAAATCATTTAAACCTTCGCTCAACCGATTCTTCTATCTGTCATTCACCCTGTAATATGCCAATGATGAAACACGTGCGAAACTGCAAACAAATTCCTCTCAAATCACACCCATTCATCAAAGATAAGGAAATACGCATAGTAGATAATGTAGTCCTAAATATATAAATTCTTGTTACTACAACCAACATATTGGTGCCATCACACCCACCAAGCTGTATGATTCTTTTGGATGGGTTTTGCAGCATGTTCAGGTAAAAAGGTTTGCTAGCAGCTAAATCAACCTTCATGGAGGAAGAAGGCACCATAATAAGTACCCTACAATCCTCTTACAGCGCAGTGTAGGCAATTCTGAGTGAGTGAGAGAAAGGGAAGAATCGTCTCCGGTACTTTACTACTTTATTTATTGACCCCATGATTTGAAAGTCATATCCGGTCAGAATTCTCTCACCTCTTTCTGTTCAAACCAGCCATAACTGACTGCTCATACTTATGTTAAGGTATTGTTCTCAAAATAAATAATATCAAAATCTTGTAGATTCGATATTATGTGAGATAATTATGTGAAGGCGCATGGCTGAGAGTGAAGGCGCGTGGTTTAGTGGTTAGAGCATTGGGCTTGCAACCGAAAGGTTGTGAGTTCAATTCTCGGACCGAGTGATGTGTGTTTCTTTGAGCAAAACACTTTATTTCACGTTGCTCCAGTTTACTCAGCTATAGAAATGAGATGATAGGACTGGGGTCCCTATCATTAAATCACCCAATATACCTCCAACGAGATATACCTTGGAGGAGGCCAGTTAAACCTGCATAGGTGTGGGCTGTAACAACAACAACAATTATGTGAGGTAAAGCTTTCTCTGCAAAAGTACAATAGTAAATATAGAGTAATGTAAATGCTAAAGGGTGAAATAACAACCCGTCAACTTTAACAAACAAATACATTTGGTAATGTAGACCACGGAAGGACATGAACTCAGAGCCTAAAGACACGGAAGAATTACAGCTAGTTATTTTCCGACGCTCTAAATATTCTGACTTAAATCACGCCCTGCCATCTGTGAAAATAGGGACACATTTAGTAATATAGACCTTGGTAAGATTTGAACTCAAGGCTCAAAGGGATAGAACAATTGCCCTTAACCATTTTCCCCAGTTCTAGTAATTCTGATAATCAATCGCCTTAAATCACACTCAGTTTATCGTCTTAAAAAACAGAAGAGACATTTGATAATGTTGACCTCAGCAAGGTTTAGACAGAAAATTTAAAGAATACACCGCTCTGATCGAGATGTAGTGTCTGTCGCCCTCTCCTCTTCCCCCTTTCTTTCTTCCTTTGTCTTATAGTCCTTCCTCTTCCCCTCCTTATCCTCTCATTTATTTCGTTTATGGTCCTTTCCAATGTTGCTCTCTTTTTTCTGTGTGTATATTTTAACACTACTACAAAATAAAATTTTTCATGTAAAAAAAAACAGAATTCAGTGTGTCGAACAATCAATGCAGAACTATTGCCAAACGCTCAAACTATTCTACAGATCAACCCCCTTATAACGTAAGGACATATTTGAAATTGTTGACCTCAGCCTGATTTAAAACACAGCTTAAAAAAAAGACGAACAATTACCGCAAGCAATTCTCTTAACTAAACCCCACCCCTCCATATAATAATTGTTTCTACTTTTGGCACAAGGCCAGCAATTTATCCAGTACATTACTGGTACTTTATTTTATCGACCTCGTAAGGATGAAAGGCAAAGTTAACCTCGACGGCATTTGAACTCAGACCGTAAAAGGACGTAACTATGCTGGAAAGCATGGCGTCCGACCCTCTACCGATACTGCCAATTCACCCCTCCGTACAATAATGAATCTAGTCCTTTAACAAAAGACGTGACTGTCACGGCTGAAACTCCTTGGTGGCTTGCGTGTTCATTCCGTCATATATTTACTGGTTCAGTATTAATTAACGATGTATCGATTTCTAAAATTGGTACAAGGCCATACATATTTGTTAGGGATGAGTGGAAATTGATTTTATATCGATCTTAATACTTGACTGTTACTTTTTGTAGTTTCTTTTCTCTCATCGACCCTTGGAAGATGAATTGTAAAGTTGACATGAAACAAAGCTTTCCAATTGGAAAAATTATATATTTATTTCTTTGTTAAATAAATACGTCAAACTTGTGTTTGATAAAGTTCAGGATGTAACAGGTATAAAATTATAAATAGAGTTTAAACACAAATGATTGATTTTTAACGTTGACATAAAGACCAATGGTGAGTAGTGAGCCAGTTGTTAGAGCGTATAATGGTATCTGTTCTGCTTCCATGCATTCAAATTCTGTCTCACGTCACTGAAAAAATGATGACATGATGGTAGGGTTTGAACTCAGATCACACAGAGCCTGAGTAAGTAGTGCATTTCCTGGTCACAGATTCTACTGACCGACGTAGAGTGAAATAAATTTAATAAACAGCTCTAATAATACTCTATATATGTATGGTGAAATCGTAGGGGCACCAAGGTGACATTTTAAGCCTGCCGGAACCCATCCCTTCTCTAGGTCGGAATATAGTCGATTTCTTCCAGAGAAGGTGAGAGAGAGGGGGATAAAGCAAGAGTGGGAGAAGTATGACAGCCGCAGAGAAGAAGAATTGATCTCAGTACTCGGCTGATACTTTATTTATCGACCTCAAAATGATGAAAGGCAAAGCAAAATGAAGTCTACTGAAATAATAATGATTTTTGTCACAAAGAAGTTTCGGAATAGTCAATCAAATTGCTCCCAGTACTTAGTAACAGCTATAAAATTATTGAATTGATTTCAAATAATTGAAAGCTTGAAAGCTTGTTCGGTGAAGCTTTACTTCGAAACTATAAATTATAGACTGGTTCAATGATACATTGATATTACAGATTCTTTCTTCCTTTTTTCATTTTTCTTTTATCTGTTACTAAGATCATCACCTAACCCCAACCGTCTCCCTCTTCTGACTCATTGGTGGTGTTCCTGTCAATATTGGGTGGTAAGATGGGAACAAAAGCTAAAAGGAGTACCTTACTATAAACACGAACTACTATAAGACTATTTTAAAATAGTTAAGTAAAATAAAATACATATTAAATTACAATGGAACATTTCCAAGGGGTACCTTCTATATGAAAAACGTATAGTTAAGTGCGCGGGGTAACATATGTAATGGAATAAACCAAAATCTTATTTTATAATTACAAGAATTGGTATACTTTGTGGGGAGGGGGATCAAGCTGCGATCAAATTAACAGGAATTAATCAGGAAAGAGGGTTGTGCCAATTGTCCTTTTCAGAGCCTCCGAGAAAGGAGACAGGGGAAGAGAGCGAAAGGTATCCCCAAACCGGAGACTTGACCTGTAAGCTTACATTCTATATAGCATTCTCTAATATGTATATGGGTGTGTATGTATGTATGTATAGATAGATAGATAGGTATATAGATAGTTAGATAGGATAGATAGATAGATAGATAGATAGATAGATAGATAGATAGATAGATATCTTTATTTGCCACAAGGGCGTACAAGAAATGGGACATTACAAGACGTGACGGCGGGGGTTTTAAATAAAAATCGTATAAACTTTAACATTAATAAATCGAAATCCCCAATAGGGGTGAACATTACAGCGTGATTATTTTACACCCGTAGATAGAACAACCCTCAACACCAGGAACACGTTTCGTAGGTGTTCCCGTCTTCCCTATTTTTGTCTTCCTCAACCTACAGGTTTATATACTGAGAAGGCCCATTCAGTCGGGCCATTTTCGCCACATCCACCCACCTTTCAGCGAATAGATAGATAGATAGATAGATAGATAGATAGATTAGATACATAGATAGAGATAGAGAGAGGGGGGGGAAGAAGGGGGAGAGAGATACTTAAGTCAATATTACATGTTCTAGAGCAGTGGCTCTCAAACCTTATTTTCATATGGACCCCTTTGATTCTGGTTTCTCTCGGGTCTGCTGGACTCCTAAACGCAATTCGATGTTTTGAAGAATTCTACTGTTTTCTTATAATTAAAGTGATAAGAAACTCTCGGGAGAATTGGACAGCAGAAGGTCTTCAGGGAACACCCCGCGTCAAGCGAATGCTTCCGCCCTTCATTTCTTACACTCTAAGGGGGGTCGGGCCGCATCTAGGTCGGTCATAACTCCTGGGTGCCCTTCTGCTGACATTAAGCTATTCAGATAATTGGATTGGTAGTATCGGTAGAGCGTCGGACAACATGCTTTGCAGCATAGAGTTATGGAGTCGATAAAATAAAATACCAGTAATGTACTGGATTTAATTGCTGTCCTTGTGCCAAAAGTAGAAACAATTATTGTAGTAAACAGGTTTGGCAGTATCGGAAGAGCGTCAGACAAAATGCTTTTGTGGAATAGTGTTACGGCCCTTTACGTTCTGAGTTCAAATCCCACCGAGGTTAACTTTGCCTTTCATCATTACGGGGTCGATAAAAATAAAGTACCAGTAATGCACTGGGTTAATTGATGGTCTTGTGCCAAAAGTAGAAACAATTATTAGGAATTGCATAAAATATTGTTAACATATTTTATGTTGTAGAAATGTAAGCAATTTTTAGCTTATAAAGTTCTGTGGAAAATGAATATTCATGGTACACAACACCCGACAAAATACCCAAGAAAATAAACTGAAGACAATATTCTTTTGTGTATTATTTATATATCACCTTGATCACCTTGACCGACCAGTCTGTCGGGCGCCAATCGGTGCCGCTGGTCACAGCACGTCGTGCTGTTTTAGCCATAAGACAACACCATCCCACTGGCTGGACGGGCAGGCTGGTACTCATTTCTACAGCTGAGTAAACTGGAGCAACGTGAAATAAGGTGTCTTGCTCAAGGAAACAACACATCACCCGGTCCGAGAATTGAACTCACAACCTTTCGATTGCAAGCCCAATGCTCTAACCACTAAGCCATGCAGAGAGAGAGAGAGAGAGAGAGAGAAGTAGTTCCAAACTACCTCTACCAAACTCGTCCCATGGACTGAGTGTTCTACTACTATGGATATAACCTTCCAGTGTTCTACCACTATATATGTGTGTGTGTGTATGTATGTGTGTGTGTGTGTGT
>OZ024759.1:14609565-14612065 GCA_964016885.1 Eledone cirrhosa | reverse complement strand
AGTTCGATTTAGAAAGACGACAAGGTTTTCGTACAGCATTTCCATAATTTCAAATCTAGACTGGCTTATTGATTTTTATTGTTTACACCTTTAATACACAACCAGAGAAGATTAATCCATATATATACTTAGAATCACAAAAGGCCTCTTATTGCTTCCACACCTACCTTTCTCACTTAAGTAAATTGACATTCTTTGACTAATGTTTGACCAGCATCAGCGGCGTTTAATTTATGTTTTCCTTAATTCGATTTAACATTTACAAAATACAGCAACACTTGTTTAGCGGCTCCTTGTAGAAAATCAAAATGTCGGGATACAAAATAAAAGTTGAGATGGAAAAAGTAAACATGCTCTTTCTCTTTGCTGGTTAGCAACAAAACAACAAAACAACAACAGTGGTTGGTAGCCTGCAATTTCTGTACTTGTCGCAATTAGCAAGAACAGCATTAGCATGGTTTCCTGATTATTAGTTATAAGGTTGTTGTTAATTAGAAATAAGTAGTAGTTAACAATTTCTGTACTTGTCACAGTTAGCAACAATAGCATTAGCATGGTTTCCTGATTACTAGTTATAAGGTTGTTGTTAATTAGAAATAAGTAGTAGTTAGCAATCTCTGTGTTTGTCACAGTTAGCAACAATAACACACATGGGGTGACTAAACAGTTATCAATTATAAAGTTGAGCTTCAATACTGGATGCAAGAAATGTAGCAAGACTATAGGTGCGACAACAATAATACAGGTGTGATAGTTAGCAGCAGTACAGGTGTGGTAGTTAGCAATACTAGAGATGCGTTAAGTAGCAATACTGCAGGTGTGGCATCAATTTGGCAGGTGTGATAGTTAGCAGTAGGACATGTGTGGTAATTAGCAACACCATGGGTGTGGTAATTAGCAACACTGCAGGTATGATATCAGCTTGGCAGGTGGGACAGTTAGCAGCAGTAGAGGAATGGTAATTAGCAACACTGCAGGTATGATATCAACTTGGCAGGTGTGACAGTTAGCAGCAGTAGAGGAATGGTAATTAGCAACACTGCAGGTATGATATCAACTTGGCAGGTGTGACAGTTAGCAGTAGAAGAGGTGTGGTAATTAGAAATACTACAGGTGTGGTATTAACTCCGCAGGTGTGCTGGTTAGCACAAGAATGGTAATTAGCAACCCTACAGGTGTGGTAAATAGCAATGGATGGTAGCTGTTATGTAACAGTTACAACCTCATCAAACAGCTATTACATGAACAAACAATACATGAATAATTATTGCACATGCAGTTTCCATTCTGTGATATATTATGGCGGGTTATTGCTGTTGTTTCCTCAAAGCCGTGCTGACATCAAAATATACCGATTATATACATATATATGTGTGTGTGTAAGTGAATGAGTGTGTGAGTATGTATGTATGTATATACATATATATAAACATACATGTATATATATATATATATATATATATATATATATATATATATATATATATATATGTATATATATATATATATATATATATATATATATATATATATATACATATATATGGAAAAGAATTAGGACCCCGAAGGCTGAGCTCCGGCCGTTTCGACAGCTAGATCAGAACTCCAATTTAGCTGTCGAAACGACCGGAGCTGTAAAGGTAAACAGAAATAACAACACAATCGGTACAGTATATGGAAGGGATATATTAGGTTAACGCTTGATATAGCAGGAAGAGGGTCTTAATGTTTCGGACGCTAGTCTTTCATCAGAAGAAAGAATGAGAAATAAGATAGATTGAGGGGACGGGCGGCTTGGAATTGGAAAAATGTCTTTAGATAAAAATAACAGATCCATTCATGTTGATATATATATATATATTTCGTTTCTGAATTTGTTTAGCAAGATTCTTTATCTGAAATCGTGTGTTGAAACCGATATTGTTATACTTTGGGAGGGTCATGTTGCCAATAAGAAATATATGTATGTATGTATGTATGTATGTATGTATGTATGTATGTATGTATGTATGTATGTATGTATGTATGTATGTATGTATATACATATGTACATGTATATATGTTTCAGCCTTATAAAAAAAAACGATGTCTTATTCATTGAGTCGCTTAAGAGACTTAACTATTTAACGACCACAAAACAACAACAACAACTATAATAGCAATATAATAAAATGGTAATTCTAAAGATATTACGAGAACGTATCTAGAAACTACAGCAACAAATATTGGTGGTGCGTTGCGTACACGCACACATATGTATATATATGTGTGTACGAATATGTATATATGTGTGTATGTGTGTGTGTGTGTGTGTGTGTGCGCGCGCCTGTGCGTGGATGTGCATCTGTGTGTGTGTGTGTGGGGGTGTGTGTGTGTGTGTGTATTTGTGTGTATGTGTGTATGTGGGTGGGTGCTTGTCTGCATGTGTACGAATGTATATATATATATATATATATGTGTGTGGATGTGTATTTGTGTGTGTGTGTGTGTGTGTGTGTGG
>OZ024759.1:14594565-14597065 GCA_964016885.1 Eledone cirrhosa | reverse complement strand
CGTTGCCTACACTTTATTTTATCGACCCCATAAGGATGAAAGGCAAAGTTAACCTCAACGGGATTTGAACTCAGAACGTCATGGGTCGTATTTATATGCCACAAAGCCTCTTTTCCGACTCTCTACCGACACTATCAATCCACCCACCACCCTTTTCTTAAGTTTAATAACGGTTTCTGATTTCGGCACAAGGCCAACAATTTTGGGGGAAGGACAAGTCAAATAAATCGACCCCAGTGCGTTCTTGCCTCTTTATTTTATCGACCCCTTAAGGATGAAAGGCAAAGCTAACCTCGGCGGGATTTGAACTCAGGTTCTTTATGGTCTAAGTTCAAATCCTGCCGAGGTTAGCTTTGCCTTTCATCCTTACGGGGTCGATAAAATAAAGCAATGAAGTACCAGTAATGAACTGGGGTCAATTTAATCGACTTTCTCCTCCCCCAAATTACTGGCCTTGTGCCTATACTAGAAATCATTATCATTATTCTAAGTTTTCTCAGTTCAAAGGTTCAAGATTTATTTACAATAGTTTATAACTTTGCCTATTAATCCGTATGGTGAGCAAATGGGGTCGCGCGTGCTGTTCTCCCCACATCCCCGGCGGACAGGATGAAGAAGGCGGACAGGATGGAGAATTGTTGGCTTTCTGCCTAAATAAAAAAACCATAATTATTATATATACATATGTGTGGGTATATACATACATACATACGTACGTTCATACATACATACATACATTCATACATGCATAAAAAATACGTATGTATATACATACAATCTTACATACATACACAGTGATAGATGGCACTAAGGAATACTGGTGGAACCGGAAAATAAAAACTGCTACGTTACCAGTACCACTCGAGAGCGACCTGACATATATATATATATATATATATATATATATATATATATATATATATAGTTATGTAACAAACAACATAAGGCAATTATTCCATTTACCAGTGGTTTCTTAAAAGCAAAAGATTTTGCTTTCAATCCTCAGAATGAAAAAATCCTGGTCTGTTTATTGAATTTGGATTTTGCTTTTAAGAAACCACTGGTAAATGGAATAAGTGCCTTATGTTGTTTATTACATAACTATTAAGCTCTGTTACCTACATAGAGCACTCTTTTTTCCTGGACTTTTCCGACGGAATTACTTCATATATATTTTTTTTTTTTTTTTTTTTTTTTTTTTTTTTTAATGCGATGAAATACCAATGATGGTTGGCAAAATCACTGATGAGGGACTAATTTTATAATATGTAATCCATGTGCAACCATGCAGTATTCTTCTTCCCCTTGTTTTTCATATATATATATATATATATATATATAACGAAGGTAATGTGGTAAGAAACCAGGTGGACCATAACGCACCAAAGTACTCAATACTTAGGATAGTAGAGTGGGTAATAGGAACGAGTTGGACCCCGGCGGCTGAGCTCAAGCCGTTTCGACGGCTAATATATATATATATATATATATATATATATATATATATATATATATATATATATATATATATATATAAAAGACGTAAAATAAGAAATTTTTTAAAAAGTAAGTTAATTTTTTAATTTTTTTAAATTTTCTTATTTTACGTCTTTCATATAATTGTTCTGCATCCTCCTGCATTGAACCACCTAGGTACTATGACATAACTTATGTATTTTCTAGCATTAGTGTACATCTGTACGCATATGTTGGTAGATATACTAATTCTCTCTATATATATATACATATATATATATATATATGTGTGTGTGTGTGTGTGTGTGTGTGTGTGTGTGTGTGTGTGTGTGTGTGTGTGTGTGTGTGTGTGTGTGTCTGTGTGTGTGTGTGTACATCTCTGAAGGAGCACAGAGTGCTCAACCGGCATACCGCCTATGGACGCATCCTAGCAACCATACGATATATGTGTATGTATGTATATGTATGTATGTGCGTGTATGTATGTATAAAGGCATGTACGTATGTATGTATGTATGTACGTGTGTATGTGTGTGTGTGTGTATCTATGTTTGTGTGTATGTGTGTGTGTGTATGTACGTATGTATGTACGTGTGAAGTGTGTACGTATGTATGTACGTGTGTATGTGTGTGTGTATATGTATGTATTTATGTATCTATATATGTATCTATATAATGTATGTATTTATGTATATATCTACGTATGTATGTATATATGTATTATGTCAGGTCACCAGTTGGTGCTACTGGTAACATGTATCCCAGTACAACCTGTCTCATGGTCGGATCGTTGGTGACTAAACTGGCAACCCCACGAAGGTTTCTTGGTGAGGAGGGTGACTTTGGACATCCTGCAGGACTAAAAACAAAACCTGTCAAAGAGCAAGGGAGCTCTTAAGAGTCAATGGCCATCCAAAATCACCGGGAGAGATGACCCCTTAGCCGTTGTCAAGGCAGAATTCTAGGAGAAGGAAAACTTTGATATAATACCTGCAACCCTGATGGTAGCCAATGATGTTGACTT
>OZ024759.1:14564565-14589565 GCA_964016885.1 Eledone cirrhosa | reverse complement strand
CACGGCAAACTTCACATCACGAAGTAATAGCTGATGTGTGGAAGCTAATCTGAGATCTCATAATGATATAAAATGTTCACGTCACACTTCACATCACGAAGTAATGGCTGATTTTTGGAAGCTAATCTTAGATGTTATCAGATCTAAGATTAGCTTCCACACATCAACCATTACTTCGTATTGAGAAGTTAGACTTGAAAATTTTATATCATCATGAAATCTAAGATTAGATTCACATCTAACTTAACAATACGAAGTAATGGCTGATGTGTGGAAGCTAATTTTAGATATCATGATGATAGAAAATGTTCACGTCTAACTTCACAATACGATGCAATGGCTGATGTGTGGAAGCTAATCTTAGATCTCATGTTGATATATAATGTTCACGTATAACTTCGCAATACGGAGTAATTGCTGATGTATGTAAGCCACTGTTAGATCTCATGATGATATAAAATATTCACGTCTAACTTCACAATACGATGTGTGGAAGCTAATCTTGATCTCATGATGATATAAAATGTACACGTCTAACTTCACATCACGAGGTAATGGCTGTTGTCTGGAAGATAATCTTAGATCTCATGATGATATAAAATGTTCACGTCTAACTTAACAGTACGAAGTAATTCCTCATGTGTGAAAGCTAATCTTAGATCTCATGATGATATATAAGTTTCACGTCTAAATTCACAATACGGTGTAATAGCTGATGTGTGTAAGCCAGTGTTAGATCTCATGTTGATATAAAATTTTCATGTCTAACTTCACAATACGAAGTAATGGCTGATGTGTGTAAGCCAGTGTTAGAACTCATGATGATATAAAATGTTCAGGTCTAACTTCAAAATAAGAAATAATGGCTGATGTGTGGAAGCTAATTTTAGATATCATGATGATACAAAATATTCACGCCTAACTTCACAATACGATATAATGTTTTATCTGTGGAAGCTAATCTTAGATCTCATGATGATATAAATGTTCAGGTCTAACTTCACATCACGAGGTAATGGCTGATCAGTGGAAGGTAATCTTAGATATCATGATGATCTAAATTCTTCACGTCTAATTTCACAATACGAAGTAAAGTCTGATGTATGAAAACTAATCTTAGATCTCATGAAGATATAAAATGTTCACGTATACCTTCACAATACGAGGTAATGGCTGATGTAAGGAAGTTAATCTTAGATATCATGATGATATAAAATGTTCACGTCTAATTTCACTTTACGAAGTAAAGTTTGATGTGTAGAAACTAATCTTCGATCTCATGAAGACATAAAATATTCATGTCTAACTTCACAATACGAAGTAATGGCTGATGTAAGGAAGCTAATCTTAGATCTCATGAGGATATAAAATGTTCGTCTAACTTCACAATACGATGTAATGTCTGAAGTGTGGAAGCTAATCTCAGATGTCATGATGATATAAATGTTCACGTCTAACTTCACATCACGAAGTAATAGCTGATAAATGGAAGGTAATCTTAATGATGATATAAAAGCTTCACGTCTAATTTCACTATACGAAGTAAAGTCAGATGTGTGGAAGCTAATCTTAGATCTCATGGTGATATAAAATGTTCACGTCTAACTTCACAATACGAAGTAATGGCTGATGTAAGGAAGCTAATCTTAGATCCCATGGTGATATAAAATGTTCACGTCTAACTTCACAATACGAAGTAATGGCTGATGTGTGGAAGCTAATCTTAGATCTCATGATGATATATAAGGTTCACGTCTAACTTCACAATACGAAATAATGGCTTATTTTTGAAAGTTAATCTTTGATTTCAAAATGATATAAAATATTCAGGTCTATCTTCACAATACGATGTAATAGCTGATGTGTGGAAGCTAATCTTAGATCTCATGATGATATATAAGGTTCAAGTCTAACTTCACAATACGAAATAATGGCTTATTTTTTAAAGTTAATCTTTGATCTCAAAATGATATAAAATATTCAGGTCTATCTTCACAATACAATGTAATAGCTGATGTGTGGAAGCTAATATTAGATCTCATGATGATATAAAATATTCACGTCTAACTTCAAAATACGGAGTTATGGCTGATGTGTGAAAAGTAATCTTAGATCTCATGATGATATAAAATGTTCAAGTCTAACTACACAATACGATGTAATAGCTGATGTGTGGAAGCTAATTTTACAACTCATGATGATATCTAATTTTCACGTCTAACTTCACAATACGAAGTAATGGCTGATGTGTGGAATCTAATCTTAAATCTCATGATGATACAAAATGTTCACGTCTAACTTCACAATACGATGTAATGGCTGATGTGTGGAAGGTAATCTTAGATCTCATGATGATATAAAATGTTCACGTCTAACTTCACATCACAAGGTAATGGCTAATGTGAGAAAGCTAGTCATAGATCTCATGATGATATAAATTTTTTCACATCTAATTTCACTATATGAGGTAAAGGCTGATGTGTGGAAGCTAATTTTAGATCTCATAATAATACAAAATGCACACGTCTAACTTCACAATACGAAGTAATGGCTGATGTGTGGAAGCTAATCATAGATCTCATGATGATATAAAATGTTCACGTCTAACTTCACAATACGGAGTAATGGCTGATGTGTGTAAGCCAGTGTTTGAACTCATGTTGATATAAAATGTTCAGGTCTAACTTCAAAATAAGAAATAATGGCTGATGTGTGGAAGCTAATTTTAGACCTCACTATGATACAAAATATTCACGCGTAACTTCACAATACGATATAATGTTTGATATTTGGAAGCTAATCTTAGATCTCATGATGATATAAAATGTTCAGGTCTAACTTCACATCACGAGGTATGGCTGATCAGTGGAAGGTAATCTTAGATATCATGATGATCTAAAATCTTAACGTCTAATTTCACAATACGAAGTAATGTCTGAAGTGTGGAAGCTAATCTTAGATCTGATGATGATATAAAATGTTCACGTCTAATTTCACAATACGGTGTAATGGCTGATGTGAGTAAGCTAATCTTAGATCTCATGATGATATAAAATGTTCACGTCTAACTTCACAATACGGTGTAATGGCTGATGTGAGTAAGCTAATCTTAGATCTCATGTTGATATAAAATGTTCACGTCTAACTTCACAATCCGATGTAATGGCTTATTTTTGAAAGTTAATCTTTGATCTCAAGATGATATAAAATGTTCACGTCTAACTTCAAAATACGGAGTTATGGCTGATGTGTGGAAGCTAATTTTAGATCTCATAATATTACAAAATGTACACGACTAACTTCACAATACGAAGTTATGGTTGAAGTGTGGAAGCTAATCTTAAATCTCATGATGATCTCAAATGTTCAGGTTTAACTTCACATCACGAAGTAATGGCTGATCAGTGGAAGGTAATCTTAGATATCATGATGATATAAAATGTTCAGGTCTAACTTCACATCACGAGGTAATGGCTGATCAGTGGAAGGTAATCTTAGATATCATGATGATCTAAAATCTTCACGTCTAATTTCACTATACGAAGAAAATTCTGATGTGTGAAAGCTACTCTTAGATCTCATGTTGATATAAAATGTTCATGTCTAACTTCACAATACGAAGTAATGGCTGATGTGTGGAGGCTAATCTTAGATCTCATGATGATACAAAATGTTCACGTGTAACTTCACAATACGAAGTAATGGCTGATGTGAGGAAGCTAGTCATAGATCTCATGATGATATAAATTTTTTCACATCTAATTTCACTATATGAGGTAAAGGCTGATGTGTGGAAGCTAATTTTAGATCTCATGATGATATCAAATGTACACATCTAGCTTCACAATACGAAGTAATGGCTGATGTGTGGAAGCTAATCTTAGATCTCATGATGATATAAAATGTTCACGTCTAACTTCACAATACGGAGTAATGGCTGATGTGTGTAAGCCAGTGTTTGAACTCATGTTGATATAAAATGTTCAGGTCTAAATTCAAAATAAGAAATAATGGCTGATGTGTGGAAGCTAATTTTAGACCTCATTATGATACAAAATATTCACGCCTAACTTCACAATACGATATAATGGTTGATCTGTGGAAACTAATCTTAGATCTCATGATGATATAAAATGTTCAGGTCTAACTTCACATCACGAGGTAATGGCTGATCAGTGGAAGGTAATCTTAGATATCATGATGATCTAAAATCTTCACGTCTAATTTCACTATACGAAGTAATGTCTGATGTGTGAAAACTAATCTTAGATCTCATGAAGATATAAAATGTTCACGTATACCTTCACAATACGAAGTAATGGCTGATGTAAGGAAGCTAATCCTAGATCTCATGATGATATAAAATGTTCGTCTAACTTCACCATACGAAGTAATGTCTGAAGTGAGGAAGCTAATCTTAGATCTCAAGATGATATAAAATGTTCGTCTAACTTCAAAATACGAAGTAATGTCTGAAGTGTGGAAGCTAATCTTAGATCTTATGATGATATCAAATGTTCAGGTCTAACTTCACATCACGAGGTAATGGCTGATGTGAGGAAGCTAGTCATAGATCTCATGATGATATAAATTTTTTCACACCTAATTTCACTATACGAAATAATGGCTGATGTGTGGAAGCTAATTTTAGATCTCATGATGATATAAAATTTTCACGTCTAACTTCACAATGCGAAGTAATGGATGATGTGTAGAGGCTAATCTTAGATCTCATGATGATATAAAATGTTCACGTCTAACTTCACAATACGAAGTAATGGCTGATGTGTGGAAGCTAATTTTAGATCTCATAATATTACAAAATGTACACGACTAACTTCACAATACGAAGTTATGGTTGAAGTGTGGAAGCTAATCTTAAATCTCATGATGATCTCAAATGTTCAGGTTTAACTTCACATCACGAAGTAATGGCTGATCAGTGGAAGGTAATCTTAGATATCATGATGATATAAATTGTTCACGTCTAACTTCGCATCACGAGGTAATGGCAGATGTGAGGAAGCTAGTCATAGATCTCATGATATAAATTTTTCACATCTAATTTCACTATATGTGGTAAAGGCTGATGTGTGGAAGCTAATTTTAGATCTCTTAATAATACAAAATGTACACGTCTAACTTCACAATACGGAGAAATGGCTGATGTGTGGAAGCTAATTTTAGACCTCCTGATGATACAAAATATTCACGCCTAACTTCCTAATACGATGTAATGTCTGAAGTGTGGAAGCTAATCTTAGATCTCTTGATGATATAAATTGTTCAGGTCTAACTTCACATCACGAGGTAATGACTGATGTGAGGAAGCTAGTCATAGATCTCATGATGATATAAATTTTTCTCATCTAATTTCACTATATGAGGTAAAGGCTGATGTGTGGAAGCTAATTTTAGATCTCATAATAATACAAAATGTACACGTCTAACATCACAATACGAAGTAATGGCTGATGTGTGGAAGCTAATTTTAGACCTCCTGATGATACAAAATATTCACGCCTAACTTCACAATACGATATAATGGTTGATCTGTGGAAGTTAATCTTAGATCTCATGATGATATATAATGATCACGTCTAACTTCACAATACGAAGTAATAGTTGATGTGTAGAGGCTAATCTTAGATATCATGATGATATAAAAGCTTCACGTCTAATTTCACTATACGAATTAAAGTGAGATGTGTTGAAGCTAATCTTAGATCTCATGAAGATATAAAATGTTCACGTCTAACTTCACAATACGAAATAATGGCTTACGTTTGAAAGTTAATCTTAGATCTCAAGATGATATAAAATGTTCAAGTGTAACTTCAAGATACGGAGTTATGGCTGATGTGTGGAAGATAATCTTAGATCTCATGATGATATAAAATGTTCAGGTCTACCTTCACATCACGATGTAATGGCTGATGTGAGGAAGCTAGTCATAGATCTCATGGTGATATAAATTTTTCTCATCTAATTTCACTATATGAGTTAAAGGCTGATGTGTGGAAGCTAATTTTAGATCTCATAATAATACAAAATGTACACGTCTAACTTCACAATACGAAGTAATGGCTGATGTGTGGAAGCTAATTTTAGACCTCCTGATGATACAAAATATTCACGCCTAACTTCACAATACGATATAATGGTTGATCTGTGGAAGCTAATATTTGATCTCATGATGATATAAAAGCTTCACGTCTAACTTCACAATACGAAGTAATGTTTGATGTGTGGAAGCTAATCTTAGATCTCATGATGATATAAAATGTTCAGGTCTAACTTCACATCACGAGGTAATGGCTGATGTGAGGAAGCTAGTCATAGATCTCATGATGATATAAATTTTTTCACATCTAATTTCACTATACGAAGTAATGGCTGATGTGTGGAAGCTAATTTTAGATCTCATGATGATACAAAATGTACACGTCTAACTTCACAATACCAAGTAATGGCTGATGTGTGGAAGCTAATCTTAGATCTCATGATGATATAAAATGTTCACGTCTAACTTCACAATACAGTCTAATAGCTGATGTGTGGAAGCTAATGTCAGATCTCATGATGATATAAAATGTTCACGTCTAACTTCACAATACGTAGTAATGGCTGATGTGTGTAAGCCAGTGTTTGAACTCATGTTGATATAAAATGTTCAGGTCTAACTTCACATCACGAGGTAATGGCTGATCAGTGGAAGGTAATCATAGATATCATGAAGATCTAAAATCTTCACGTCTACTTTCACTATACGATGTAATGTCTCATGTGTGAAAACTAATCTTAGATCTCATGAAGATATAAAATGTTCACGTCTAACTTCACAATACGAAGTAATGGCTGATGTAAGGAAGCTAATCCTAGATCTCATGATGATATAAAATGTTCGTCTAACTTCACCATACGAAGTAATGTCTGAAGTGAGGAAGCTAATCCTAGATCTCATGATGAAATAAAATATTCACGTCTAACTTCAAAATACGAAGTAATGGTTGATGTGTGGAAGCTAATCCTAGATCTCATGATGATACAAAATGTTCTGGTCTAACTTCACATCACGAGGTAATGGCTGATGTGAGGAAGCTAGTCATAGATCTCATGATGATATAAATTTTTCTCATCTAATTTCACTATATGAAGTAATAGCTTATGTGTGGAAGCTAATTTTAGATCTCATAATAATACAAAATGTACACGTCTAACTTCACAATACGAAGTAATGTGTGATGTGTGGAAGCTAATTTTAGACCTCCTGATGATACAAAATATTCACGCCTAACTTCACAATACGATATAATGGTTGATCTGTGGAAGCTCATCTTAGATCTCATGATGATATAAAATGATCACGTCTAACTTCACAATACGAAGTAATAGTTGATGTGTAGAGGCTAATCTTAGATATCATGATGATATAAAGGCTTCACGTCTAATTTCAATATACGAATTAAAGTGAGATGTGTGGAAGCTAACCTTAGATCTCATGAAGATATAAAATGTTCACGTCTAACATCACAATACGAATTAATGGCTGGTGTAAGGAAGCTGATCTTAGATCTTATGGTGATATAAAATGTTCACGTCTAACTTCACAATACGAAGTAATGGCTGATGTGTGTAAGCCAGTGTTAGATCTCATGTTGATATCTAATGTTCACGTCTAACTTCACAATACGATGTAATGGCTGATGTGTGGAAGCTAATCTTAGATCTCATGAAGATATAAAATGTTCACGTCTAACATCACAATACGAAGTAATGTCTGATGTGAGGAAGCTAATCTTAAATCTCATGATGATATATAATGTTAACTTCTAACTTCACATCACGATGTAATGGCTGATCAGTGGAAGGTAATCTTAGATCTCATGAAGATATAAAATGTTCACGTCTAACTTCAGAATACGGAGTAATGGCTGACGTTTGGAAGCTAAGTTTTGATCTCATAATGCTACAAAATGTTCAGGTCTAACTTCACAATACGATGTAATGGCTGATGTGTGAAAGGTATTCTTAGATCTCATGATGATATAAAATGTTCACGTCTAACTTCACAATACGGTCTAATAGCTGATGTGTGGAAGCTAATGTCAGATCTCATGATGATATAAAATGTTCACGTCTAACTTCACAATACGTAGTAATGGCTGATGTGTGTAAGCCAGTGTTTGAACTCATGTTGATATAAAATGTTCAGGTCTAACTTCAAAATAAGAAATAATGGCTTGTGTGGAAGCTAATTTTAGACCTCCTGATGATACAAAATATTCACGCCTAACTTCACAATACGTTATAATGTTTGATCTGTGGAAGCTAATCTTAAATCTCATGATGATATAAAATGTTCAGGTCTAACTTCACATCACGAGGTAATAGCTGATCAGTGGAAGGTAATCTTAGATATCATGAAGATCTAAAATCTTCACGTCTAACATCACAATAAGAAGTAATGGCTGATATAAGGAAGCTAATCCTAGATCTCATGATGAAATAAAATGTTCACGTCTAACTTCAAAATACGAAATAATGGCTGATGTGTGGAAGCTAATCCTAGATCTCATGATGATACAAAATGTTCTGGTCTAACTTCACATCACGAGGTAATGGCTGACGTGAGGAAGCTAGTCATAGATCTCATGATGATATAAATTTTTGTCATCTAATTTCACTATATGAAGTAATAGCTGATGTGTGGAAGCTAATTTTAGATCTCATAATAATACAAAATGTACACGTCTAACTTCACAATACGAAGTAATGTGTGATGTGTGGAAGCTAATTTTAGACCACCTGATGATACAAAATATTCACGCCTAATTTCACAATACGATATAATGGTTGATCTGTGGAAGCTCATCTTAGATCTCATGATGATATAAAATGATCACGTCTAACTTCACAATACGAAGTAATAGTTGATGTGTAGAGGCTAATCTTAGATATCATGATGATATAAAGGCTTCACGTCTAATTTCACTATACGAATTAAAGTGAGATGTGTGGAAGCTAATCTTAGATCTCATGAAGATATAAAATGTTCACGTCTAACATCACAATACGAATTAATGGCTGGTGTAAGGAAGCTGATCTTAGATCTTATGGTGATATAAAATGTTCACGTCTAACTTCACAATACGAAGTAATGGCTGATGTGTGTAAGCCAGTGTTAGATCTCATGTTGATATCTAATGTTCACGTCTAACTTCACAATACGATGTAATGGCTGATGTGTGGAAGCTAATCTTAGATCTCATGAAGATATAAAATGTTCACGTCTAACATCACAATACGAAGTAATATCTGATGTGAGGAAGCTAATCTTAAATCTCATGATGATATATAATGTTAACTTCTAACTTCACATCACGATGTAATGGCTGATCAGTGGAAGGTAATCTTAGATCTCATGAAGATATAAAATGTTCACGTCTAACTTCAGAATACGGAGTAATGGCTGACGTTTGGAAGCTAAGTTTTGATCTCATAATGCTACAAAATGTTCAGGTCTAACTTCACAATACGATGTAATGGCTGATGTGTGAAAGGTAATCTTAGATCTCATGATGATATAAAATGTTCACGTCTAACTTCACAATACGGTCTAATAGCTGATGTGTGGAAGCTAATGTCAGATCTCATGATGATATAAAATGTTCACGTCTAACTTCACAATACGTAGTAATGGCTGATGTGTGTAAGCCAGTGTTTGAACTCATGTTGATATAAAATGTTCAGGTCTAACTTCAAAATAAGAAATAATGGCTTATGTGTGGAAGCTAATTTTAGACCTCCTGATGATACAAAATATTCACGCCTAACTTCACAATACGTTATAATGTTTGATCTGTGGAAGCTAATCTTAAATCTCATGATGATATAAAATGTTCAGGTCTAACTTCACATCACGAGGTAATAGCTGATCAGTGGAAGGTAATCTTAGATATCATGAAGATCTAAAATCTTCACGTCTAATTTCACTATACGATGTAATGTCTCATGTGTGAAAACTAATCTTAGATCTCATGAAGATATAAAATGTTCACGTCAAACTTCACAATACGAAGTAATGGCTGATGTAAGGAAGCTAATCCTAGATCTCATGATGAAATAAAATGTTCACGTCTAACTTCAAAATACGAAGTAATGGCTGATGTGTGGAAGCTAATCCTAGATCTCATGATGATACAAAATGTTCTGGTCTAACTTCACATCACGAGGTAATGGCTGATGTGAGGAAGCTAGTTATAGATCTCATGATGATATAAATTTTTCTCATCTAATTTCACTATATGAAGTAATAGCTGATGTGTGGAAGCTAATTTTAGATCTCATAATAATACAAAATGTACACGTCTAACTTCACAATACGAAGTAATGTGTGATGTGTGGAAGCTAATTTTAGACCACCTGATGATACAAAATATTCACGCCTAATTTCACAATACGATATAATGGTTGATCTGTGGAAGCTAATCTTAGATCTCATGATGATATAAAATGATCACGTCTAACTTCACAATACGAAGTAATAGTTGATGTGTAGAGGCTAATCTTAGATCTCATGATGATATAAAGGCTTCACGTCTAATTTCACTATACGAATTAAAGTGAGATGTGTGGAAGCTAATCTTAGATCTCATGAAGATATAAAATGTTCACGTCTAACTTCAGAATACGGAGTAATCGCTGACGTTTGGAAGCTAAGTTTTGATCTCATAATGCTACAAAATGTTCAGGTCTAACTTCACAATACGATGTAATGGCTGATGTGTGAAAGGTAATCTTAGATCTCATGTTGATATAAAATGTTCAAGTCTAACTTCACAATACGAAATAATGGCTGATGTAAGGAAGCTAATCTTAGATCTCATGATGATATAAAATATTCACGCCTAACTTCACAATACGATATAATGTTTGATCTGTGGAAGCTAATCTTAGATCTCATGATGATATAAAATGTTCAGGTCTAACTTCACATCACGAGGTAATGGCTGATCAGTGGAAGGTAATCTTAGATATCATGATGATCTAAAATCTTCACGTCTAATTTCACTATACGAAGAAAATTCTGATGTGTGAAAGCTACTCTTAGATCTCATGTTGATATAAAATGTTCATGTCTAACTTCACAATACGAAGTAATGGCTGATGTGTGGAGGCTAATCTTAGATCTCATGATGATACAAAATGTTCACGTGTAACTTCACAATACGAAGTAATGGCTGATGTGAGGAAGCTAGTCATAGATCTCATGATGATATAAATTTTTTCACATCTAATTTCACTATATGAGGTAAAGGCTGATGTGTGGAAGCTAATTTTAGATCTCATGATGATATCAAATGTACACATCTAGCTTCACAATACGAAGTAATGGCTGATGTGTGGAAGCTAATCTTAGATCTCATGATGATATAAAATGTTCACGTCTAACTTCACAATACGGAGTAATGGCTGATGTGTGTAAGCCAGTGTTTGAACTCATGTTGATATAAAATGTTCAGGTCTAAATTCAAAATAAGAAATAATGGCTGATGTGTGGAAGCTAATTTTAGACCTCATTATGATACAAAATATTCACGCCTAACTTCACAATACGATATAATGGTTGATCTGTGGAAACTAATCTTAGATCTCATGATGATATAAAATGTTCAGGTCTAACTTCACATCACGAGGTAATGGCTGATCAGTGGAAGGTAATCTTAGATATCATGATGATCTAAAATCTTCACGTCTAATTTCACTATACGAAGTAATGTCTGATGTGTGAAAACTAATCTTAGATCTCATGAAGATATAAAATGTTCACGTATACCTTCACAATACGAAGTAATGGCTGATGTAAGGAAGCTAATCCTAGATCTCATGATGATATAAAATGTTCGTCTAACTTCACCATACGAAGTAATGTCTGAAGTGAGGAAGCTAATCTTAGATCTCAAGATGATATAAAATGTTCGTCTAACTTCAAAATACGAAGTAATGTCTGAAGTGTGGAAGCTAATCTTAGATCTTATGATGATATCAAATGTTCAGGTCTAACTTCACATCACGAGGTAATGGCTGATGTGAGGAAGCTAGTCATAGATCTCATGATGATATAAATTTTTTCACACCTAATTTCACTATACGAAATAATGGCTGATGTGTGGAAGCTAATTTTAGATCTCATGATGATATAAAATTTTCACGTCTAACTTCACAATGCGAAGTAATGGATGATGTGTAGAGGCTAATCTTAGATCTCATGATGATATAAAATGTTCACGTCTAACTTCACAATACGAAGTAATGTATGATGTGTAGAGGCTAATGTCAGATCTCATGATGATATAAAATGTTCACGTCTAACTTAACAGTACGAAGTAATGGCTGATGTGTGGATGCTAATCTTTGATCTCATGATGATATAAATGTTCAGGTCTAACTTCACATCACGAAGTAATAGCTGATAAATGGAAGGTAATGTTAGATCTCATGATGATATAAAAGCTTCACGTCCAATTTCACTATACAAAGTAAATTCAGATATGTGGAAGCTAATATTAGTTCTCATGAAGATATAAAATGTTCACGTCTAACATCACAATACGAAGTAATGGCTGATGTAAGGAAGCTAATCTTAGATCTCATGGTGATATAAAATGTTCACATCTAACTTAACAGTACGAAGTAATTCCTCATGTGTGGAAGCTAATCTTAGATCTCATGATGATATATAAGGTTCACGTCTAACTTCACAATACGAAATAATGGCTGATGTGTGTAAGCCAGTGTTAGATCTCATGTTGATATAAAATGTTCATGTCTAACTTCACAATACGAACTAATGGCTGATGTAAGGAAGCTAATCTTAGAACTCATGATATCTAATGTTCACGTCTAAATTCACAATACAAAATAATGTCTTATTTTTGAAAGTTAATCTTAGATCTCAAGATGATATAAGATATTCACGTCTAACCTCACAATACGATGTAATGGTTGATGTGTGGAAGCTAATTTTAGATCTCATAATAATACAAAATGTTCACGTCTAACTTCACAATACGAAGTAATGTCTGATGTGTGGAAGCTAATCTTAAATCTCATGATGATATATAATGTTAACTTCTAACTTCACATGACGATGTAATGGCTGATCAGTGGAAGGTAATCTTAGATCTCATGATGATACAATATTTTAACGTCTAATTTCACAATACGAAGTAATGGCTGATGTGTGGAAGCTAATCTTAAATCTCATGATGATCTAAAATGTTCAGGTCTAACTTCACTTCACGAGGTAATGGCTGATCAGTGGAAGGTAATCTTAGATAACATGATGATCTAAAATCTTCACGTCCTATTTCACTATACGAAGTAAAGTTTGATGTGTGGAAGCTACTCTTAGATCTCATGTTGATATAAAATGTTCACGTCTAACTTCACAATACGATGTAATGGCTGATGTGTGGAGGCTAATCCTAGATCTCATGATGATACAAAATGTTCACGTCTAACTTCACAATACGAAGTAATGGCTGATGTGAGGAAGCTAGTCATAGATCTCATGATGATATAAATTTTTCACATCTAATTTCACTATATGAGGTAAAGGCTGATGTGTGGAAGCTAATTTTAGATCTCATAATAATAAAAAATGTACACGTCTAACTTCACAATACGAAGTAATGGCTGATCAGTGGAAGGTAATCATAGATCTCATGATGATATAAAATGTTCACGTGTAACTTCACAATACGTAGTAATGGCTGATGTGTGTAAGCCAGTGATAGAACTCATGTTGATATAAAATGTTCATGTCTAACTTCAAAATAAGAAATAATGGCTGATGTGTGGAAGCTAATTTTAGATATCATGATGATACAAAATATTCTCGCCTAACCTCACAATACGATATAATGTTTTATCTGTGGAAGCTAATCTTAGATCTCATGAAGATATAAAATGTTCAGGTCTAACTTCACAATACGAGGTAATGGCTAATGTAAGGAAGCTAATCTTAGATCTCATGGTGATATAAAATGTTCACGTCTAACTTAACAGTACGAAGTAATGGCTGATGTAAGGAAGCTAATCTTAGATCTCATGGTGATATAAAATGTTCACGTCTAACTTCACAATACGAAGTAAAGTCAGATGTGTGGAAGCTAATCTTAGATCTCATATATATATATCACGAAGTAGTTGTGGTAAGGAACCAAATGGACCATAACGCACCAGAGTACTCAATACTTAGGGTAGTAGAGTGGGTAATAGCAAAATGTATGACGCCGACGGCAGAGCTCAAGTATTTCTGGAGGCCAGAAATAGCCGTCGAAACGGCTTAAACTCTGCCGTCGGAGTCATCCTTTTTCATATATATGTATGTATATATATATATATATATATACATATATACATATATACATATATATATATATATATGTATATATGTGTGTGTTTTTATGTATATATATATATATATATATATATATATATACGTACACAAATATCTGTTTGTGTGTCCGTACGTGTGTATGCAAATATATGGTGCATCAATTAACAAAAGCAACAAACACATCATGCAACCACAACAACAAATCTAAAACAGCAAACATACAGCCATAAAGATAGTGATGACGTCACGATTGATAAGAGTTTGATGATAAGACATTGATTACAGGTGAGATATTGAAACCTGCCTCAACATGTAGATTGTGGTGAACTAGGTGGTAATTTTTACTGTAGGGAGTAACTTTTATTCTATTATTATAAGGGCGGTGGATTGGCAGTATGGATAGAGGGTCGGACACCCTGCTTCGCGGCATAGGGTTACACCCCTTTACCTTCTGAGTTCAAATCCCGCCGAAGTTAGCATTGCCTTTCATCCTTACGGGGTCGATAAAATAAAGCACGAGTATTCACTGGGGTCGTTTTAATCGACTTTTACCTCCCTTCAAATTATTGGCCTTGTATCTAAAGTAGAAACAATTGTTGTTGTTGTTGCTGTTGTTGTTGTTGCTGCTGCTGTTGTTGTTGTTGTTGTTGTTGTTGTTGTTGTTGCTGTTTCGTTTAACTCAGTTCTACTTCTCTATTGTTGGATTCAGGCGTTGAACCTAGGGCAAATACATATTTCCATTGTAGAGAGAGAGAACTCCTCTGACAATGTGTGCTGTTCCTAGTAGCCTAATCTTCTGTTGCTTATATTTGCTGGTCTTGTTAGGAAGGACGCTAAGGTGCAGGTCTGATGATTTGGGTATTAATCCTAATGCTCCTATTACCACAGGGATAGTTTTTCTGGTCATCCTCCACATGCGGTTGATCTCTATTTCCAGGTCTTTATATTTTGACAATTTTCCATTGTTTTTATATAGGTATTCTTGTCAGCTGGTACAGAAATATCTATAAGACTACATGTCCGATTTGTTTTGTTTTTTATGATGATATCTGGTCTGTTTGTAGCGATTTCTCGGTCGGTTATCACAGACATTTGACAAAGGGCAATATATCCACACAAGATGGATATATTGCCTTTTTCCATGATTGTTTATGGTTGATATTCATACAATTTGTTAGAAGTTTGGATGTCATGAGAGCAGCAGTTCATCCAGTGCATATATTTGGCATTGCGGTTGTGTCTTTCTATATAGTCAGTTTTTACATGGAGGTAACAGGATCTACCGTTTCTTCATATTTGTAGCATATTCTGCATAGAGGGCTAGTCCCATCTTTCACTATTCTGTGTCTATAGGCCCGAGTATATAGAGATTGGTCTTGTACAGTAACTAAGAGTCCCTCAGTGTCTGCTATCAAACCATCACTTCAGAGCCAGGATAGTGAGCCATGCTGATCAATATCATTGTCAGAAAATAGTTCTGGGAATCTACCATGTAGTGGTTTTTGCCTGCCATTCACGTTTTAGTTCATCTGTTTGAAGTTTCTTTGCTTTGCTCTTCACAGCCATAGCTAACTGTGCAGCACTCTGTTGTTGGTTTTCTATGGGTATGTCTTGTTCCATGTTCAGTTTTTGATTACATTTGCTTGCCTCTTATGTTATTGAGTGCAGTTTCTTAATTCGTTCCCGCTTGAGTACAGGCTTAAGAAGTTCATCTCGGATGTGGTGGAGGTAGCTATTCAATCCAATGGTCGCTGTTTTGTATGCAGCTTACAATTGTCGGAGACCCCGTCCACCTTCTCGCCTTGAGATATACAGCCTATGTACATTATTATTATCACTATCATTATTATCATCATCATCATCATTACCATTGTTATAGAAATTACGTAATACAGTGACTGCAGTCTGATGACGTCTGTCATCCACGTTCCAGTAATTTGTATATATATATATATATATATATATATATATATATATATATATATATATATATATATATATATATATATATATATATATATATATATATATATATATATATATAGAGAGAGAGAGAGAGAGAGAGAGAGATTCTCCACATTCCTTTGTTACAACCTTCTCTCTCTCCCCGAACTTGGTTATTTCGTGAATAAGGATTTATGCTCTCATTTATTTATTCCCAAGCTGGAATCTAACAAGACTTTGTTTTGCATCCCTGAATTTATTTTTTTTATCTTGTACTAAATACGCATATATATATATGTATATATATATATATATATATATATATATATATATATATATATATATATATATATATATATATATATATATATATACGAACGAAACCCTAAGAGTAGAAGCGTGATCCTGGTATGTGTATATGCATTTTTTCTACTAACTTTAATTTTATACCTAATTGTGTATGGTTGACGATATATTTAGTCGATTTCCACGTGCTATTGAAATGTTGGGTAAATATTCTTATAGCGGTTGGTCGCGAAGAGATTGCTGTCGTTTATTTATCTACTATTTCTTCATAGGTGCCTTTTAATCTTATAGCCTGGTCTAATTGATTTTTTCTGTGGTTAATTATGCTAATTGGGAGAGGAAATGGTGTATATATATTATCAAATGATTCTATGGACATACTTTATAGTATATATATATATAGATAGATATAGATATATACATACATACATAAATACATACATACATGCATACATACATACATACATACATACATACATACATACATACATACATACATACATACATACATACATACATACATACATACATACATACATACATAGCTAGGCTTCACAGGAACAGAAGGAACACAACCAGTTAGGAAATTACAAGTACAATCCATTAATGGAATAGTAAAAATAAGTAAAACATTCCAGAAATTTTGCATCTAATAACTGAATATACACATGGACAGATGCAAAGCATATACACATGCACACATACAACCCAAAACATACACATCCACACATACAGTAACATCCATATCTACACATGCATGCATACATACATATCTACCTAGTTGATGTTGTGTAAATTCCAATGAGAGAGTCTTGTGTCTATGTTAGAAACCGACTCTCTCTCTATTGGTAAAACTTTGTGAAATTATAAAACCAGAAGAACATACATACATACATACATACATACATACATACATACATACATACATACATACATACATACATACATACATACATGATGGCTGCCCCCTCTTTATCGAGTATGGCCATTGCACGATATACCATTATTAATAATTTTTAATTAATTCTATCGTGCAATGCCTGTGCGTGAATAGCGACAATAGCTATAACCCGAAAAGAAGAAAAGATCAACATCATCGGTAACTACTGAGCCGCAGGTTTTATGACGGGGTTATCCCAGTTTCCTGAGTTGCCTTCTCCTAGAAGAATGCCCTGACAAGAGCTCGGAAGGGGGTCCTTCACTCCCAGTGGTTTAACCACGTGATCGGGTATCCAGCCCGATTATTTCTATGTCCCCGCGCATATACATATACATGCATACATGTATATATCTATATATATATATATATATATATATATATATATATATATATATATATATATATATGTGTGTGTGTGTGTATATATCTCGGGCGGGTAAAATTCCTGATATATATATATACATGCATACATATATATACATATTTATACATTTTTGGATAGCCGTTGACTCTTATGAGTTCTTCCGCCCTTTGTCAGGTTTTGTTTTTTGTCCTGCAGGGTGTCCAAAATCACCCTCTTCACCAAGTAAACTTAGTGGGGTTGCCGGTTTAGTCGCCGACTACCCGACCATGCGACATACATACATATAATACTAGTTTTCTTTTAGTTGTCTCAGTATGTTTTCTCATCTGTTCAGAATTGCTGACTTTAAAAGATTCCTCCCTGAGCTTAGGCCTCCGGATCTGCCAGCCACACCAATGTCGCTGCGGTTCCACCGTGGACTCTTTCGGCCTCCACCCGCTTTCCTGTCGCCACAGTGCCGGCCGCATTCCACGCTATGCTGTCCTCAACGAGGTCATTAAGCGTGGCTTGGACGCTGCAGGCTTCCCTTCCTAGCTCGAGCCGGTGGGGCTGGATTGAGGGGACGGCAAAAGGCCAGATGGCATGACCATCTTCCCGTTCCGCGGTGGCAAACCCATCGTCTGGGATGCCACGTGCACCGACACTTTCTGCAGCTGCAACCTGGTGCAGTCTGCGACTGACCCAGGTTCTGCTGCACGTCGGGCTGAGGGGGCCAAACTCCTCAAATACCGGTTGCTCTCCGACAGGTTTGCGGTCGTACCCCTGGCAGTGGAGACTTCTGGTGTCCTCGGCCCCAGGGCTACCTCCTTTCACACCACCATAGGCGCTGAGCTGGCCAGCTGCAGGTGTGAGCCCCGCGAGTTGGAGTGGCTCTTCCAGCACGTCTCCCTCGGCGTCCTCCGGGGAAACGCCTTCTCCATTCTGTCCGCCGGGGCTGTGGGTGGGCCCCATCGCGTACCGTTGTAGTTGTTGTAGAAGAAACGGGTTCCACTTGTATATTGTATATCAGCAAGTGTAAGTATAATAACTGGTAAGTTGCTCTACTCGTTTGGTGTGACCAGTAGTTGAACACCACCACCACCAGAAACAACAACAACATCTAAATATGTATCGTTTTTATATTCTTTCTTTATTTTACATTTTTTTTCTTCGTTCTGCTATATGCTTACTTGCAGATATCAATTAAAACTGGACTTTGCCTGCAGTGACCATGATGATGGTGAGCGTCCAGGCGGGATAACCATATTGTCGTCCAAGGGAGGTAAATCTCTAATGCTGGTTGCTATGTGCTGCGACGAGTTCTCCACCTCTAATCTTGTCGTTTCGGCCACAAACCCAGACACTCCTGCCTATACGACAGCGTAAAGGAAGCTAACCAGATACTGGGACTTTTCTGACCGCTTCCTTTTCGTCTTGGTCGCTGTTGATCAGACTGGTATTCACATTTCCCGAACTCCTCTGCGTAAATTGGGAGGAGTGCGTTCCACCTAATGAAGGAGCCCCGTTTGGTGTAATGGCTGACGCAATGTGTATCGCTGTCTGTTCTCCACCGCAATCAACCTAAATAAATTAATATGCTCTACCATGGTATCAAGCACTTTTCAGATCGTTAAAAACACATATATACATATGTGTATGTGTGTGTGTATATTATATGGCAGTATCGGTAGACGGTCGGACGCCATGCTTTCCAGCATAGATACGTCCCTTTACGGTCTGAGTTCAAATCCCGTCGAGGTTAACTTTGCCTTTCATCCTTACGGGTTCGATAAAATAAAGTACCAGTAATGTACTGGGGTAATTGCTGTCCCTGTGCCAAAAGTAGAAACAATTATATTTGTATATATATCACATAAATACTGGCCGAAACATATCAAAGTTATATATCCCCGAACTGCCGCTTTCCTCCGAAAAAATCAGAAAAGTGCATACTGCCTGAAGAAGGAGCCTGGTGAGGTGGAGTGAATGGCGTAGCTAGTGTTGCTGTATATTATCTATGGACACAATGTCTTTGCTCGTCATTGTGTCCACGAGGCGCAGATAAGATATACCACATAGACTGGGGCGTAGAATCCGCCGCTCCTCCACATTACTTTCATTATTTAATATTTTTTATTATAGGGCGGTGGATTGGCAGTATTGGTAGAGCGTCAGACACCCTATGCTTTGCAACATAGAATTATGGCTCTTTTTTTTTTTTTTTTTTTTTGTTTATGGTATAAATGGAATCATTAGACATTTATTTAAAATAGTTTATAACTTTGCCTATTAATCCGTATGGTGAGCAAATGAGGTCCCACGTGGTGGCCTCCCCACAGCCTTGGCGGACAGGATGGAGAAGGCGTTTCCCCAGAGGATGGTAAGGGAGATGCGCTGAAAGAGCCATTCAAACTCGCGAGGCTCACACCTGCGGCTGGCTAGCTCAGCGCCTATCGTGGTGAATAACAAAGGTGTGCATAAAATTATGGTGAAATATTTTTTGATGTCGTTTTCGTTGCCAAATTTCTATTGAAAGTCTCTGTCAATAGTTTTCAAAATTATTTTGAAAATGAAAACCCTGAAAGGATTTAGTAATATAACTAAGTGCGTAGCTCAGAGATCAGAGAGTCATTCCAGGCAGAGCCGCTACTTCTCTGAATTGAGATATCACAACTCTGATACTATAGGCATGTGGTTAGAATGTCTCAGGAAAGAATCGCTGGATAGATTTTACGGACGAAACCAACAAGTAGGAGACCCCGAGAAAGATGGTTGGATAACATCCATGAGCTTAGTTGGTCACGCTTGGGGGTCCAGCCGGATCAGTTGGAGATAGTTGCTTCTGACAGGACCCGTTGGAGGGAGTGTTTGAGGACTCTGCCCCCACGACCCTCAGATGAATAAGTGGACTAAGGAAAGTAGAACTAACTTTTCATTATTAAGCTTAAGAAAAACGTGGTGGGTTGGCTGTAGCGGGAGAGGGTCGAGCAACATTCTTCGCGACTTATAGTATTCTGAATTCAAATCCCGCCGTAGGGTTATCTTTGCTCTTCAATAAAATACAGTAGCAGTAACGCACTCTGGTCGATTTAATCGACTTTCCCCGCCCCCAAATTGTTGACCTTGTGTCGTTATTATTAATGTATTTTGAATGTTCGTGGCTTAGGGGTTAGAACGTTCGGATCACAATCGTGAGGCTTGTGGTTCGATTCCTGTACCGAGAGGTGTGTTGTGTCCTTGAGCAAGACATTCTAGTTTACGTTGCTCCAATTCACTCAGCTGGAAAACATGAGTTTGTGACGTCACTTACTCTTGGGTCTCGAATAATCACCCTCTCCCCTTTTGCTAATCTATCTCCGGCGAAATTTTATTTTAAGTCGTAGCATTCCTGCTACTATTAATTTTCTTTATATATAAAAAAAAAACAACATTATACTTGACAACAACAAAAAGTACATTACTAGAAATCCCATACGTTATAGAATATAGAGGATGGGTTGGGGTCTCAATATGTAAACTAAACCGCTAATTCTGGTTTTTTTAAAAATCAACGGAGACAACCAAGAAAAATTACCGAATTTCCACCACCACCCTTTCTGTTTATCCTCCTCCCAACCACCACCACCACCCTTTCTGCTTACCCCTTCCCCACCACCACTACCACCTCAACCCCGGGGGGTTAACCTCGTTGATAAAAAAATAATTAGTTACTTGTTTGTTGACAAAGCAGAATCAACCTATTTAAAATTGCAGCGACTGTGTATCTCTTTGTCTGCACTTTGTAGTAGCAGCAGCCATAATAGGAGTAAGGGAAGTAACTCTAATTGTAAATTTATCTTACCGGATATTATGAGTGACAAAGAGAGAAAGACAAGCAGAGTTTATATAAAAGAATTGTAACTAACACAACGGAACAAACAACATTTCACATTCCGATTCGAGCGGATTAATGCACAACCTATTACTTCCTCGTTTATTCAAACTCTGGTAACTGTGTCTCAAACTCACAAAGAATACATAAATATACATATCAATGTATATATAATTATAAATATATATATATAAATATATATATATATATATATATATATATAAGCATCGAATGCTCACCTGGGTGAACCTACAGTAACTGCACGTTACACTCCCTATATATATATAGAGATATAGATATATAATAAATATATATATATACATAAATATATTTATATCTAAATATATATATAAATATCTGAATATATATATATCTATATATATAAATATATAGGATTGGAAGGATATATATATAGAGAACTGTCAAAGAAACCAAATCAAATTTGACAACAATGGTACGAAAAGTGACCTTAGCTACTTGTTCCCTCAATCAGTGGGCTATGGATTTTTCTGGGAATCGAACTCGGATACTCGAAAGTAAGTGGTGCAGTACTGTTGTTTTAGTTTGTTTGTTTTCAAAGGTTATATTTTGTTATTGCTGTTGTTGTCGAAGGACGAGGGGCTTATGATTGTATAACTGATTGTAGGATGATTATGTTGTTTTATCTTTCGAGTGTATTGTGGTTTTAAGGGGGATAGGTGGTGGTGGTGGTGGTGGTGGTGGAGGAGGATGTGGTGGTGATAGTGATGGTAGAGGAGAAGGTGGTTGTGGTGGTGATAGTTGTGGTGATTGTCTTGTCAGTATTGTTGTTGTTGTTGGGGTGGTAGTAGTGATAGTGGTGGTGATTGTCTTGTCAGTGTTGTTGTTAGGGTGGTAGTAGTGATAGTGGTGGTGATTGTCTTGTTGTTGTTGTTGGGGTGGTAGTAGTGATAGTGGTGGTGATTGTCTTGTCAGTGTTGTTGTTAGGGTTGGTAGTAGTGATAGTGGTGGTGATTGTCTTGTCAGTATTGTTGTTGTTGGGGTGGTAGTAGTGATAGTGGTGGTGATTGTCTTGTCAGTGTTGTTGTTAGGGTGGTAGTAGTGGTGATTGCCTTGTTGTTGTTGGGGTGGTAGTAGTGATAGTGGTGGTGATTGTCTTGTTGTTGTTGGGGTGGTAGTAGTGATAATGGTGATGATTGTCTTATCAGTATTGTTGTTGTTGTGGTAGTGTCGTTGGGGTGGTAGTGTTGTTGGGGTGGTAGTGTTGTTGTGGTAGTGTTGCAGTGGTAGTGTTGTTGTGGTAGTGTTGCTGTTGTTGTGGTAGTGTTGTTGTTGTTGTGGTGGTGTTGCTGTTGCATGTATGTGTACCTACCGCCACCATCACCGCCCTCTCTCTCCAAATCATTTTCATTTTCTGTATTTCCAGGAATTCTGTGTGTATGTGTCTGTATGTGTGCGTATGTGTATGTGTCTGTGTATGAGTGTATGTATGTGTCTGTGTTTAATGAATCATTTCTAAGTAATCGACCTACTTTCATTAGTAGAGTCATTCAGCTAATTCACCATCACATGACAACCTCCCCATACACCTTATTCAATCACTCCTTTACAGTTCTCCTTAATATTGGAGTGTGACCATGCTGGAACCCCATATATATAATATATATATATATATATATATATATATATAACGAAGGAAATGTGGTAAGGAACCAGATGGACCATATATATATATATATGTGTGTGTGTCTGTATATATATATCATCATCATCATCATCATTTTATGTCCGCTTTTCCTTGCAAGGGTGGGATTGATTTCTACAGCTGGATGCCCTTCCTAACACCAACCTCATTTACAGTGAGTACTGGGTGCTTTTTGCTGTGGCACCTCCACTACCACTTTGCAGTGGAATGATAGGGACCCCAGTCCTATCATCTCATTTCTACAGCTGAGTAAACTGGAGCAATGTGAAATAAAGTGTCTTGCTCAAGGAAACAACACATCACCCAGTCTGAGAATTGAACTCACAACCTTTTGATTGCAAGCCCAATGCTCTAACCACTAAGCTATGTGCCTCCATATATATATATATATATATATATATATATATATATATATATATATATATATATATATATATATATATATATATATATATATATATATATATATATATATATATATATATATATATATATATATATATATATATATATATATATATATATATATATATATATATATATATATATATATATATATATATATATATATATATATATATATTTATAAAACAAACTTTGTATTTTATCTGATGAAAGCGTACCAATGTTGTCTTGGTTGCCCTTGAAATATATATAATAAAATAAATAAATATGGTTTTATAAATATAGTTTCCATATATTTAATATCATGGAATATTTACTCCAGTAATTTGTTGAGTGCTCTAAATCAGTTATAAACATTTATGTTTGTCAGACTTCCAACAAATTAAATACAACTTCTACTTATATATATATATATGTATATATGTATGTATATATATATATGTGTGTATATATATATATATATATATATATATATATATAACGAAGGAGGTGTGGTAAAGGACCAGATGGACCATAATGCACCAGAGTACTCAATACTTAGGGTAGTAGAGTGGGTAATAGGAAAATGTTTGACCCTAACGGCAGAGCTCAAGCCAATCCACAATGGTTTCGGATTTAGGCACAAGGCCACCAATGTTTGGAGAGGGGAGGGGAAAGTCGATTAATTCGACCCCAGTGCGTTACTGGTACTTTATTTTAATAACTCTGTAAGGATGAAAGGCAAGAGTCACTCATCTACCAAGCATGAGTTGAGGGAGAGCAAGAGTCACTCATCAATTAGGAGTTGAGGGGGAGTAAGAGTCACTCATCAACCAGGTATGAGTTGAGGGAAAGCATGAGTCATTCATCAATCAAGTATGAGTTGAGGGAGAACAAGAGTCACTCATCAACCAGGTATGAGTTGAGGGAGAGCTTGAGTCACTCATCAATCAAGTATGAGTTGATAGAGAACAAGTGCCACTCATCCATTAGGTATAAGTTGAGGGAGAACAAGAGTCACTCATCCATTAGGTATAAGTTGAGGGTAAACACGAGTCACTCATCCATTAGGTATGAGTTGAGGGTGAACACGAGTCACTCATCCATTTGGTATGAGTGAT
>OZ024759.1:14549565-14559565 GCA_964016885.1 Eledone cirrhosa | reverse complement strand
ATACATATTTCAAAGGTACTGAGCTAACTTCAACAGTACGTCCTCATCAGATAAAATAAGATGATGCATGACATACCCTGACATAGTAGATGGTTAAGATTCAGTCATGGTAGTCATATATATATATATATATATATATATATATATAAATGGAAGTTCAGTAAAATCGAAGTTTTGGCTGTAGCCAAGCTAACGAAATACAATCAGGAATTATGCAGCGAAGCTCTCAATGAGGCTGTGCTCAGAGTAATAACATACGTTAGATAGCAGGACAAATTGAAAACTGTGGCAGGCAAGCCTAGCCACAACACCGAAGCAATGAAAAAACTTTCAGGTTAAATAATAATATATATATATATATATATATATGTGTGTGTGTGTCATGATACCATTCCAACCCAACTGTGTATGTCAATCCTGTTGATGTAAATAATGAACAGGAGAGGTGACAGATGCACCCTTGGCAAAGTCCAACTCCCATATTGTATGGTTTCAATTTAGCACCATTTATCTGAAGCAGATATTCATGCCATAGTCATGAATCTTGGGTAATTACCGAAAGAATATGATCACAAACACAAGCAGCTTAAATGGGTTTCCTCCGAAGGGTCTTTGGAGTAATGTTACTCAATAAAGTGTGTAGCTCGGAGACCAGAGAGTCACTCCAGGTAGAGCCGCCATTTCTCTGAATTGAGAGATCACAGCTCCGATACTATGAGCATGTGGTTAGAATGTCTCAGGAAAGAATCGCTGGACAGATTGTACGGGCAAAACAAACTGGCAGGACCCAGGGGTAGACTCCTGACACGACCCGCTGGAAGGAGTGTTTGAGGACTCTGCCCTAATAACTCTCTCAGGAATGAGTGGGTGAAGAAGAAGAAGAAGAAAAAGAAAAAATATATATATATTAAAAAGGGACAGTTTTATACTTCCATTTATTGTCAAATGTGTATATATATATATATATATAATTGGAGGCTTAGTAAAATCGAATCTTTGGCGGTGTGCAAGCAAATTTGACCTACTACATGAATGAGTTAGCAAAGCACTCGACAAGGTAGGTCCTTAGAGTAACAACATTCGTTTAAATAGCTTGACAAATGGTACGCAAAATCTAAAATAGCTTGACATTGTGGTAGGCAAAATCTAACTCAATACCAAAGTAATGAAAGAACTAACAGGTTGAGAAAAAATACACCTGGACAAATCAAACGTTATACGTTTAAAGTGTTTCTATGAATCCGAAAGATTCGATTTTACTAAGCCTCCAATTATATATATATATATATATATATATATATATATATATATGTAAAAGGTAAACAGAAATAATAACACAATTGGTACAGTATATGGAAGGGATATATTAGGTTAATGCTTGATATCATCATCATCATCGATTAACGCCTATCTTCCATGCTAGCATGGGTTAGACGGGTCCCATTTAGAGGTAAGCTGAGTCAGGTGACCGTGTCTCACTCAGATAGGAGTGTTTCTGGGAGAACACAGGACAAAGAGAATGAAAAAAAATCAACAGAATGATGGACAGTCAACCTCTAGAAATCACTATGAATTCGGTATATTAAAGTTGATACCATTCATTCCAGTGCACATTGGGACAATATATATATATATTGACCCAATGTATATATATATAAATATATATATATATATATATATATATATATATATATATATATATATATTTATGTATGTATGTGTGTGTTTATCATATGCTCTGTGATTAAATGTAGTTCCGGGACATCTTTTCTAGTTTATTGATTATAATCCTCATCATCATCTTTCTGCCACCTCAGTCATAACCACCACCACTAACCACATACAGTCAGTTTTAGGTTAAACAATGCTGTTTCAACATTTGTTGTACATTTTATATTTTTTAGGAAACAGTACCATTTGGTGACTGTGTTCTTAAATTTGATGATGTTACAGTTGGATTTGAAACCTGTGAGGAACTTTTCTTGCCACAAAGGTATGTGTGTGTGTTTATATATATATATCATCATCATTATCCTCATTTTCCGTTCGCTTTTCCTATATTATATATATTTTATATAATATATATCATCATCATCATCATCATTTTACATTCGCTTTTCCCTGCTTGCAAGGGTGGGACGGGTCCTATTCAGCACAGCATCTCTCCACTTCTCATGGTCCTTTGTCATCTCCACCATGAGCTTCAGCGATCTGAGGTGTGCTCTCACCACCTCCGCCCATGTTTTTTTGTGGTCTTCCTCTACTACAACTTCCTTCAACTGGCATTTCTGGGCACTTCTTTATCCAGCAATCATCCTCCTTGCGCATCACATGTCCATACCATCGCAATCTTCTCTCCCGCACACTACAACTTATCCCGCTTATATGAAGTTTCTCACTCAACTCATCTATGCTTGATTGTTCACGCACATTGCACATCCAATGGAACATGCTTGCTTCTTTTCTCTCCAGCCATCGCATATCCTCTGTAGTTGCTGCCCGTGTCTCACTACCATGCAGCATTGCGCACCTCACACAGGCATCATATAACCGGCATTTCGTATGCAGGGAGAAATCCTTCTTTGTCAACAGAGGAAGCAGCTCCCTAAACTTCTTCTAACCCGTCCTTATTCTAGATACTATGGCCTCAGAACCCCCCCCCCCTCCCATGCTATTCTGATCACCTAGGTACCGGAAGCTATATATATATTATATACTGTAACTGAAGTTGGTGAGACCTGACTCCAGCTGTAGAACTCAAGCCAAAATCGGTTCCCGTATGAGCAAACAAGGTCACCTGACCGGGCACTGCCCACAACAGGACAACCCGTCTAACCCATGATAGCATGGAAGAATGGACATAAAACGGTGATGATGATGATAATCACTGTTTTTAAAGTCCATTTTCCATGCTAGCATGGGTTAGACAAGTTGTCCCATTGTGCGACAAGTCAGTTCAGGTAACTCGACCTTGCTCATACAGAGAGAGATTCTATAAAATTCTCATGGAGAGCCCTCTTTTTTTCACCTGGAATGCAGGCTTGTTCATTTCAATCTGGTTCTATATTAAGAATATATATTTTACATCTACTTTCTCTTGCTTGCATGTATTGGACATGTCTTTTTCATCATACCATCCTTCCACTTATTATCTTCCTTCATCATTTCCTCTGTGAACTTCAGCAATTTGGGATAAGCTCTCACTAACTTTACTTTAGTCTGTCTTGGTCCTCGTCTACCATGGCTTCCTTCGATTGGGATTTATGGGCTCTTTTGCACCCAGGACTAGAACTGTTTCATATGAATGACACAGTTCTAGGATGTGTGATTTGAGATATGTTTGGCTGTGGTTTCTAGCTGATTGTTGGACCATGTAGAGATTTCCTCATTGTCATGTTACTGTTATTTTTTATTGCTATTTAGTTCATTAGACTCGATGAGTCTGGACAATGTTGATATTATTATGAACAGCAGTGGAAGTCACCATGAGCTACGCAAGGCCAACGCCAGGGTACAATACATTCAGGCAACAACAAAAAAGGTTTGTCTATTCTTTTATACTTCTATTTTTCATTTTTTATCTTTACTGGTTTCTGATGAGTAAATTGTTAATGGAGTCAGGTCTCTCATATCGATTAAGACCTTGAGCCAATCATCTACACAACATGTTATATGTGATAATCTATATATAAATTCTAACATGAATGGACCTGCTATTTTTCTATAAAAACATTTTTTCCAATTCCAACCTGCCTGTCCCTTCAATCTTTCTAATTTATTATTCTTTCTTCTGATGAAGAACTAGCGTCCGAAACGTTAAGACCCTCTTCCTGCTATTTCAATCATTAACCTAATTTATTCCTTCCATATACAGTACTGATTGTGTTGTTATTCCTGTTTACCTTATAGACACACACACACACACACACTCACATATATACATATATATATATAGATATATATATATATATGTGTGTGTGTGTGAAAAAAGGGAAAGGATGACTTCACTGGTAGTATATGCACATATGTACACTCCAACACACACACACACACACACACACATACTCTCAAGTTTACACACATATACACATGTACACTCAATCACACATACACAGTTTCTGGTTTACACACATTTACACATATGTACACACAAACACACACACACAATCTCAGTTTCTGGTTTACACATAATATACACATATGTACACACAAACACACACACATACTCTCACAGTTTCTGGTTTACACACATATACACACAAACACACACACAGTTTCTGGTTTACACACATACACACGAACACACAAAATTTCTGGTTTACACACATATACACATATGCACACACACATACACACACATACTCTCACAGTTTCTGGTTTATTTAATCAAACTTTTTTATTCATCTACCTTTACGTTTGGTTCTTTTCCAGGGAGGTGGTGTGTATGTATACTCCAACTTTATCGGCTGTGATGGTGACCGACTCTACTTTGATGGATGCTCATCAATAACTTTAAATGGTCAAACACTTATCCAGGGTCCACAGTTTTCTGTCCAACAAGTTGTAAGTTAATTGTTTTGTAACAGATGTTCTTGTCTTGTCATATTGGTCTTGACCTTACTACTGGCCTTTGAAGAGATTTTTAAAGAAACAGGAAGTGACACACGAATGAACACTCTCCACCTCCAACTAACACCCTCCACCTCCAACTAACACCCTCTACCTCCAACTAACACCCTCTACCTCTAACTAACACCCTCCACCTCCAATTAACACTCTCTACCTCCAACTAACACCCTCTACCTCCAACTAACACCCTCCACCTCCAACTAACACCCTCTACCTCCAACTAACACCCTCCATCTCCAACTAACACCCTCCATCTCCAACTAACACCCTCCACCTACAACTAACACCTTCTACTTCTAACTAACACCCTCTACCTCCAACTAACACCCTCTACCTCTAACTAACACCCTCCACCTCCAACTAACACCCTCCACCACCAACCGACACCCTCCACCTCCAACTAACACCCTCCACCACCAACCGACACCCTCCACCTCCAACTAACACCCTCCACCACTAGAACCTGATCGGCAGGATGGAGAATACATTGCCTTGGAGGACAACGAGGGAGATGTGCTGGACCAGCCACTCCACCTTGCATGGCTTGTACCTGTGAGGAGCCAACTCCACTCCAATTACAATGAGAAGGGATGTAGTCCAAAAGCCAAGAATGCCAGAAGTCTCCACTATACCACTATAGTACCACATCCTATACCACTACAGTACCACATCCTATACCACTACAGTACCACAACCTATACCACTACAGTACCACAACCTATACCACTACAATACCACAACCTATACCACTAGAGTACCACAACCTATACCACTACAGTACCACATCGTATAATCTCATTTTGCTGTTATTTCTAGCAAGTCAAATGACCATGTAGAATATCATTTATTGAATTGATGTTTTTGCTATTGTTATTGTTGATTAGCCCCTGGTCAGCCCTGGTCCATAAAGCCAATGATCAATGTTTTTTGAGCCGTGACCATTCCGTCATTTTTATTGAGTTAATGTATTACTTTCTCAAGTTGGTAGGGTGTGTGATTTGAAAGAGATTTGGCTGTTATTTCTAGCAATTCCAGTAACTATGTAAAAGCTTGTTCATTAGATAATTCTGACTCATGTTTTTACTTGAAGGTGGTACAAGTGGCTGCTGTTGATTTGGATGATGTTGTAAATTACCGGAATCTAAAGAAAAGTTTTTGCTTAGAGGTAAGTTCTAGCTGGCATCATTGTGTATATATATATATATATATATATATATACATATAAATATGTCAGGTTGCTCTCAAGTGTTACTGGTAACATGTAAACCAGTACAACCTGTCTCATAGTCAGGTCATCAGCAACTAAACCGGCAACCCCATCAAGCTTGCTTGGTGAAGAGGGTGATATTTGGACACCCTGCGGGATGAAATACAAGACCCGGCAAGGGGTAAAGGAACTCAGCAGAGTCAACAGTCATCCAAATATTTTTTTTTTTTCCACCTGGGCATGAAAGGCCCCAATTGTTGTCACAACACCTTTCTAGGAAACTCTGAAAAAAAAACCTGCGGCTTTGGAAGCATCCGATGATGTTGACAAGTTCTCTTTTTCAGGTAGTGAAAAACTGGACATTAAATGGTGATGATGACGATGATGATATATACTGCTTCTTTTTTTTGTGTTGACAAAGTCATTTGTTGTCTTCCATATACATTGTTTCTTTTTTTTATTTTGTTCTTCTACTCCACATTTCTGTTACCAGGCTCTGACCCAGGAACACTACCCAAGGGTTAAGGTACCTATTTCATGTGTAAATAATGTGTTAACAAAGACCACTGATGTGATAGAGTGGCAGTATCACACACCTGAAGAAGAAATAAGGTAAGTCCAAAAACCCAAAAAATAATTTTCTTCTTAACACCTTCCCATACCCTTTTAAGCCTTTTATGACCTGCCATGAAAAAATCACAAGAGGATTGTGCTAGCACCATGATAAAAGGCACCTAGTCAACTCTGTAAGGTGGTAGTACTGGTGCCACAATAAAATGCTTCCATTTGAAGAGTTTTACCCCACTCAGTAAACCAATGAGGACTTGTCAATGACCTTTTAAAAAAAATTAATTAATTTTTTTTTTCTTTCATTTTTAATCCAGTTTGGGGCCAGCATGTTGGCTCTGGGACTATCTCAGACGGTCTGGAATGGGTGGATACTTCTTACCTTTGAGTGGAGGAATAGACAGTTCTAGTGTGGCATGTATAGTGCACTCAATGTGTTGTTTGCTGCATAAAGCTGTCTGCAATAAAGGTACATATCAACTTTAATATTACATAATAACAACAAGGAGTTAATCTCCCACAGTCACATGCACTACTAAGTGCATTTATTGTGACACCAACACTAGGGACATTATCATGTCTTTGACACAATAACTGTATATATACTTTTTTTAAAATTTAATTACATAATAAACAACACAATATAATTATTCCATTACCAAAGGTTTCATAAAACTAGATGATCTTACAGAAACGTCCGGCTTGTTGAAACCTTTGGTAATGGAATAATTATATTGTGTTGTTTATTATGTAATTAAATAGCTCTGTACTATACATAGAGCACTCTTCTTTCCTTTACCTTTTCTACGGAAATGCATAACATATATATATGCGCGCACACACACACACATATATATATATATATATATATATTAGTAAGTATGTTTTGAAACAGCGAGCGAGTTTGAAATTAGAAATAGAAGCTTTCGCCGTATTTTTTGACTAAAGAAATTATAGCCTGATAGTGGGGTTTAGAACCCTCTAAGAAATGGAAAAAGATGAGTATTGACGTACAATACTCATCTTTTTCCATTTCTTAGAGGGTTCTAAACCCCACTATCAGGCTAAAATTCCTTTAGTAAAAAAATATGACGAAAGTTTATATATATATATATCCATATATATATATATATATATATATATATGTATATATATATATGAGAGGTATGTGATTCAGACATGACTAGGGTTGTATATTGAATCATATACAAAATGTTCATGTAAATAAACATTTTTTTTTATTCAGACATAATATATCTAGGACTACTTACCCCATGTGACCTTCTGACCAACAACACCGAAAGCATAACTACCTTATCCCATGTCCTCTTCTGACCAACACCAAAAACAAAACTTAGTACACCATTAAACACAAGTATATGTGTTTGACTTTGAATGTTCACATAGCACTAAAGTTTCTCTGTTTAGACTGAATTATCATGTATACTCATATATAAGCCAAGAAATATGTGACAAAAAAAATCAATGGTAAAATGAAGATCAGTTTATATTTGAGGTCAATATTTTGCCAATTTTCACCAACTTCAAATTCTATATAAATGAAGTACTAAAGTGTTTTTACTTTTGAGGTGAATATTACACCTGGTTTCACTTTGGAGGTGAATATTACACCTGTTTCACTTTGGAGATGAATATTACACCTGTTTCACTTTCGAGATGAATATTACACTGGTTTCACTTTGGAGGTGAATATTACACCTGTTTCACTTTGGAGGTGAATATTACACCTGTTTCACTTTGGAGGTGAATATTACACCAGTTTCACTTTCGAGATGAATATTACACCTGTTTCACTTTCGAGATGAATATTACACCAGTTTCACTTTGGAGGTGAATATTACACCTGTTTCACTTTGGAGATGAATATTCACCTGTTTCACTTTGGAGATGAATATTACACTGGTTTCACTTTGGAGGTGAATATTACACCAGTTTCACTTTGGAGGTGAATATTACACCTGTTTCACTTTGGAGGTGAAATTTGTTTTTCCTATTTTTTTTTATGTGTTTTGAATGAACATGGTCTTGAAATGGTCAGAATCTCTTAAAATATAATTTTGTAATGGAGTTGTGAAACAAAAACTAAACTCTAAACGACACTTATAACATTTTAAATATCACAATACTAAAACTTCATAAGTATATTCCCCACTCATGAGAATTTCTAAACATAATGGCTTCATTAGTTGCCTCGGCTTACATATGGGGTTTCTATATTTGTACATTTCTCAGACATAAAATGGGGGGGTCAACTTTTATTCAGATCAGCTTATATTCGAGTATATATGGTACTTTTCCAGATGTTGCTGTTATTGAAGACCTGAAGAAGATTTTATGTACTGATCAACTTCCTGAAACCGCTGAAGGACTTGCAAGTCAGTTGCTTACAACGTGTTACATGGCAACATCAAACAGCTCAAGTGAGACTCAACAGAGGGCCTCAGAACTTGCTGGTCAAATCCATAGGTAGGTATATACAATCATGTAACAAATGTTCACTTTCAATTAGCAGTGGTCATCATGTCCCCACACAGTACTAAATTGTCATGATTCTGTAATGCATTTAACTGAGAAGAGACATTTATTCAATAGTTCTGAAAATCATCAGTTGGGCTTAAAACATCATCTTTGCTCAGGCAATGGTCATAATCATTTTTTAGTTGTTTTCTGTCATCATATTCCATCATATACCATATATACATAGTTACATACATACATATACAAACATGTATACATATATAGTTACATACATACATACAAACGCATACATACACATATGCATACACACACACACAGACAACTTGGTGGAAGGAAGATGCAATAGACCACAAAAAACATGGGAAGAGGTGGTGAGAGCTGACCTCAGATCGCTGAAGCTTGCAGAGGAGATGACGAAGGACCATGGCGAATGGAGAGATGCTGTGCTGAAAATGACCCAGCCCACCCAAGCAAGGAAAAGCAGACATAAAATGATGATGATGATGATAATGATGATTGCTATAAATTATGTTTTGTTATTTCTCAATATATGTTTAATTGTTCTCCTGGTGGGATATTTTCAGTTACCACTTAAACATCAACATCCAAACAGTTGTTGATACAATGCTGGCTGTGTTTATAGCTGCCATGTCTATTTGTCCAAAGTTTAGGAAATTTGGTGGCAGTTACAGGGAAAACCTGGCATTACAAAATATACAGGTAAGGGACAACAATAATAAGTGTTTAACCCTTTAACATTTAAAACCATTTTCTACAGTTGGATGCTCTTCCTACACTCTATTTTATTTAAGAGGTTACTATGCCCATAGAAGGATAAAAATGTTCTCTCCACTCTATGTAGTCTTTGTTTTTGTAAAACTGATTCTAATTTACAACAGATAGAAAAACAAACATTTAAGGTTAGATAAATACCAGTTAATCCAAATGATTTGTTTTAATGAAGGAAGGTGTATTACGGAATTAAGTTATCACACCAACAGGATATAGAAAATGAATCAAACATGACAATTATTTGTTTAACTAACCTGGTATTACAACAGGATAACAATTTAACTCTTTAGCATTTAAACTGGCCAT
>OZ024759.1:14542065-14547065 GCA_964016885.1 Eledone cirrhosa | reverse complement strand
AGGATGGTAAAGTGTTACAAACTGATGAGGTGACAAGCATGCTGTTCTACTATTTGTTCTGACATCAATAATTGTTTTATTTTGTTTTGTTTTTGTATCAGTTTTCTTAACACTTTTGTTTACCATATTTCTATTGGATCTGTCCTACACATGATAGCAGTTGATCAACACAAGTCCACAACTCAGCAATGCTCAGACACCGGCTGATAGCAAACAGGATGGTTTTGTCACTCTGTTGGCACTTCTGTGATTGTACAGCTTTTCTTGAACTCAATGTGCATTTAGAACTGCCATGCCAAAGGCATGTGAAGGCACATGGCTTAGTGGTTAGAGCATTGGGCTTGCAATCAAAAGGTTGTGAGTTTGATTTTTTGACTGGGTGATGTGTTGTTTCCTTGAGCAAGACACTCTATTTCATTTTGCTCCAGTTTACTCAGCTGTAGAAATGAGATGATAGGACTGGGGTCCCTATCATTAAATCACCCAAGATACCTCCAACGAGATTTACCTTGGAGGAGGCCAGCTAAACCTGCAGAGGTGTGAGCTGTAACAACAACATGCCAAAGATTATTGGAAGTTAATTACCCATGATCCCCAAGCTGAAAGTCCTCAAGAAGAGCCTATTCAGACTGCCCTTTCAATGCCCAGAGATGCTCCCAGGCCATTGTTACTCATACCTTCCACTAACGCTCTATGGAAAGCCACTTATCATGTTGATAAAGTACCATGAGTGCTTGACAACATCCTAGATGCCAGTCATCCATCATCCAATCTTGTTCTGTTGTTTATGATCACACCCCTGTTAGTTCCTGCTTGACTAGTTCACTACTTTGGTCTCTGAATTCTTTCCACACTGGGAAAGACATATTCAGTTTGCTGTAACCAGAACCCTGTCTATTAGTCTGTTCTAAGTTGACTGTACAGGTCACAAATTTGTGGTCTATATATCCTCATGTCTGAAACTGTGGACAACTCACACTAATTCTATCTGCTCCTCTGATAAAAACTCTATCTAAATATCATCTGGATCAACCATGGTGGTTTGTCTGAGAACACATTGCCACATTCAGGAAATCCAGATGAAACTTGTCTGAAAGTAGTTGTGTAATGCTTTTGCACTTTACTGTCTTGTTCACTACCCCTCATAATCCCTATGTGCACCCAAGAGGCTGTTCCTGTCCCCCATTAATACTAATGAGTGTGATTTTCCCAGGAAGGTTTCTAGTCATCTAGAGAAGTCCGGTATTCCAGTTCCAGAAACCTGGTACAATAATAATAATAATTGTTTCTACTTTTGGCACAAGGCCAGCAATTATCATAGTTTATTACTGGTACTTTATTTTATCGACCCTGTAAGGATGAAAGGCAAAGTTAACCTCGGCGGGATTTGAACTCAGACCATAAAGGGTCGTAACTCTATGCTGCAAAGCATGGTATTCGACCCTCTACTGATACAGTCAATCCATCGCCCTACAATGATAATAATAATAATTGTTTCTACTTCAAGCACAAAGCCAACAATTTTTGGGGGGTGGGGAAGTCGATTAAATCGACCCCAGTACATTACTGGTGCTTCATTTCATCAACCCCATAAGGATGAAAGGCAAAGCTAACCTTTGAACTCAGAACATTAGAATGTCGTAGCTAAATACCACAAAACATTTTGGCCGGCACTCTACCGATTCTGCCAATGATAATAATGTTCTGTTCATTTTCATATTTTTTTTATCCAGGTTGACATGGGAATGACATATAATGAACTATCTATATATGCCCGCCTTCGGAAACAACAGATGTGTGGACCATATAGCATGTTTGTGAAACTAATATCTATTTGGTCACATGATGATGATATGAATGAGGCTTTTGCTAAAAAGGTTGGTTAACTTTCTTATCCTAGTTATGTTGGTTTTTGTTTGTGTGTGTGTATGTGTGTATTTTTTTAAATATTGACCTCAAGAAACTGAAACATGTGAAGACGATGACATACCAGTTTGCTATGCTATAGAAGACCCACCTGCTCTCAGCTCCCAAATAATAGGGGAGGATCGAATAAACAAGGGAGTTTGAATAAGCAGGTGGAGCAGAGTCGGTAGTTTTTCTAGGCTGTCTCCATCGATTTTTTAAAACCAGAATTAGTCGTTTAGTTTACATATTGAGACCCCAACCCATCCTATTTATTTTATAACGTATGGGATTTCTTGTAATGTACTTTTTTTTGTCATGAATAATGTTTTTTAATGTATAAAGAAAATTAATTGTTGCAGAAATGCTACCACTTAAAATAAAACTTTGCCGGAGATAGATTAGCAAAATTTAATAAGTGGATGGGGCGGAATCTGAAAAATTAATAAGCAGGGGGGATGATTATTCAAGACCCAAGAATACCAGTAAAACCACTGCAATGTTAAATGTAAACTGTGGTGAGAGAACAGGGTCTTCATGGAGTAGAGGTCCCTCATGGCCTTATAGTGAACTTAACAACCTCTTTAGCATTGGTGTCACAATAAAATGCACTCAGTACTCTCTGTATAGAGTTAGTGTTATTGCCATGGTAAAAAGCATCCAGTACACTCTGTAAAGTGGTAATGCTGGTGCCATGATAAAATACATCCAGTACACTCTGTAAAGAGGTAGTGTTGGTGCCATGATAAAATACATCCAGTACATTCTGTAAAGTGGTAGTGCTGGTGCCAGGATAAAATACATCCTGTACACTCTGTAAAATGGTAAATCTGGTGCCATGATAAAATACATCCAGTACACTCTGTAAAGTGGTAACACTGGTGCCATGATAAGATGTATCCAGTATATTCTGTAAAGTAGTAACACTGGTGTCATGATAAAATACATCCATTACACTCTGTAAAGTGGTAATGATGGTGCCATAATTAAATGCAACTATTACACTCTGTAAAGTGCATGAAAGGTAACAAGCCATTTCTTGTGCCACTCAACAACAGTTCAAAGTTCATATTCAAGATTAGCTGCCAATTCAACTTTATCAAACATTTCCATCCAACTTACCATTAACCTTTTAGCATTTACATTACTCTATATATACTATTGTATTTTCATGGTAAAAGCTTTACCTCACATAATATTGAATCTATGAGATTTTGATATTGTTTATTTTGAGAGCAATACCTTAACATCAGTATGAGCAGCCAATTACAGCTGGTTTGAACAGAAAGAGGTGAGAGGATACTAGCTGGATATGGCCAGTTTAAATGCTAAAGGGTTAAGACAAGAATAGAGTTGTGTTATTAGCAAAGATACCAAGCTGAGAATATATATGTCGTCAGGAAGAACATTGATGAAAATTAAAAACAGTATAGGACCCAGTATAGAGCCCCTAAAAGACACCTGTATTATTGTAGAAAAACCTAGAATGTGGGTCATTCAAGACAACCTGTATATACTTGAATATAAGCTGAGGAATATGTGACCAAAATATTGACTGTAAAGAAAGGGGCGGTCAGCTTATATTCGCCATCTAAACATAATGAATTTATTAGTTGCTACAGCTAATAAATGGGGTTTGGATTCTTAGCCATTTCTGAAACATGAAATATGAGGTGAGGGCAGCTTATATTTGAGTATATAAGATAATCAGTTTGAAAGTCTGTCCAAAAACACTATAACCCCTCAACTTATAGGCAAACCCTAACAAAAATGTATTTACATATGATCCCTGGCTTGGCTGGGAGATCAGTAGCTACAGCTTCAGTACTGACTTAATCTTTGTAAACACATCCAACCCTTGCTAGCAGGAAAAGCGGATGTTAAAACGATGATGATGAATGTATCATTCATGTTGTTATTGTTCTAATATATCTTTTATTTAAATTTGTCATTTCATTGTTGCTGTTATTGCTGTCTGTTATTTCCAACTTATTTATCAGGTCTCTGAGAAGGTCAAACATTTTTTCCGTTCGTATTCGATAAACCGTCACAAAATGACAGTGTTGACACCAGCTTACCATGCAGAGAGTTATTCACCTGATGACAATCGCTTTGATCTCCGTCCATTTCTCTACAATACCAATTGGAACTGGCAGTTTGAAAGAATTGACAATGCTATAAAGGATGTATGTTTTTTTAAAATTAATTTTGATGTATTTCTGTAAATTGATTATATGTATCTGATTTGTTGTTGCCGTGTCCACAAAAGTGTCAGTTATGAAGCTTGGCTTGATGAGGTTCTGCCACATTAAACTCTGCTAAGTCCAATGCTGTGCAGGGGTGTTCCAGCAGGGGGAATATCAGGAGGTGCTGTGTAGTCTGTGGTTCAATGCTAGTCACATACAACATCCCCTTCCTTTAAATATTCCCATTTTGCAAGAGTGACTTCTGCACGTCCAACACCAGATCTTAGTCTTTTTAGGCATTTCCACACTGCATAGTTTCTATCTGCTCCAGAGGAAGTGCCTCATTCGCCTTTAGTTCCATTGTATCTGATTTAGAAGAATACATATACTGGAGGAGCCTTCAGCTGTGTCAAGGACATATTGATCGGTGTAGTTTTGGTGGTCTACATGATAAAAGCATCCAGTACACACTGTAAAGTGACTGGTTTTAAGAAGGGCATCCAGCCATGGACAGCTTGCCAAACAAAAGGTTGGAATGATTCTTCAGTTTTGTGAAAGACATGACAGCCTCTCTAGTACTAGTGCCATGATAAAATGCACCTTAGTTCAGTTTTCCATCTCTAAGGATAATTTACTTAATTTTCTCAACTATTATTAGTTATTTTCTGTATTTGGGACTCTCACAGCATCAAATTTTTTAATACTCTCAGCATTTTAGAAATTCATAAGGTTTATTTGTTGTATTTCTGAAAATTAATTTATCCTTTTGAGTGCTGTTCTGTCTAAAGTAATCCAAATGTTATTTTATTTTCAAGATACCGTTGACAGTGCCTTAGTGACAACAACAACAAGAAAAACATTTTGTTAGCCTGTGATGGACATTTGGTAAAAACAGGTACTTCAAATTTG
>OZ024759.1:14532065-14537065 GCA_964016885.1 Eledone cirrhosa | reverse complement strand
AAATATACGATTAAATCGACAATTATCCTAGTGCATTACTGGTGCTTTATTTTATTGACCCCGTAAGGCTGAAAGACAAAGCTAACCTCATTTGAAATGAGAACGTATTGGGCCATAATTCAATGCCGCTAAGCATGTTGTCCGACGCTCTACCGATTCTGCCAATCCAAATAATAATAAGCTGCCATTTTCTTTCATTATTGAAGACCTGTTTAAGTGGTACTTTAACATCAATGTATGCCCATCATTAAAATAAATTTTTATTGCAATCTCTGGTAGAATTTCAAATTCTTAATCCGTTTGGTAATTTCCGTTTCATGTTTTCAACTGTTCTATATCTGGGGTGGGGGAAGTTATTCATTCAATATAGGATGGTGATTGACAGATTTATTAGAATGATTCTATTTCTGGAGTGGAGAAAGGTTTAGAGTCTTTAGTTCATTAATTCCTTACAGGACAGTAAATTTACAGGGTTGTTAGGGTGTCACAATGCTTTGGGCCATACATTCCAGTTCTCTCCACTCTTGAGTTCAAATCCCAGTGAAGCCAGCTTTGCCTTTCATCCTTTTAAGGTTGAGTAATAAAGTACCAGTCTAGTACTGGGTTGATTCTTCTCTTTCTCACTTTCACACACACACATAGACTCTCTTTCCTGTCTTTCTAGAAGAAGTCAGCTAAAGTCAAACTTTGAATATCATATTTTCCCAATGACTCCACTAGAAGTTAAATAACCGGTGAAAGAAAAAAAATAAAAGAAATTCCTTCATGGTTGGTTGATCAATTAAACAAATAATTGTCCTGCCGTAATACCAGGTTAGTTAAACAAATTATTATTATCCTGTGTAATACTAGGTTAATTAACCCTTTAGCATTTACATTACTATATATTTACTATTATATTTTCATGGTAAACACTTTATTTCACATAATACCGAATCTACGAGATTTTGATATTATCTATTTTGAGAACAATACATTAATAATTTGATATTATCTATTTTGAGAACAATACCTTAATTCAGTTACGGCCAATCTGAACAGAAAGAGGTGAGAGAATTCTGGCCGGGTTTTGCCGGTTTAAATGCTAAAGAGTTAAATTGTTATCCTGTTGTAATACCAGGTTAGTTAAACAAATAATTGTCATGTTTGATTCATTTTCTATATCCTGTTGGTGTGATAACTTAATTCTGTAATACACCTTCCTTCATTAAAACAAATCATTTATCGAACCTTAGATGTTTGTTTTTCTATCTGTTGTAAATTAGAATCAGTTTTACAAAAAAATAAAGACTACATAGAGTGGAGAGAACATTTTTATCCTTCTATGGGCATAGTAACCTCTTAAATAAAATAGGGTGTTAGGAAGAGCATCCAACTATAGAAAATGTGCTAAACAAGGAGTCAAGAGTTCTCAGTAGTCCTAACAACATATAGTAACTTTTTTTTGTGGCTGGTGCCACAATAAAATGCACCCAGTACACTGTAAAGTGGTCGATATTAGGAAGAACATCCAAATATAGAAAACGTGCCAAAAATGGAATGTGCAAATGAAATGTGATCCTCCAATTACCAAGCTGATCAGTAATTCCTTTCATAAGAACTGATTCAGACCACAATAACCCGTCAAACCCATGCCAGCATGGAAAGCGGACATAAAAACTGTGTGGTTACTCCCTGCCTTCCATTTTTTGTAGTTATTATTATTAACTCTTATTAATATGTCTTTATTTTAATTATGTCTTTATTTTAATTAACGATCTTACCTCAATATAAATCTCCTACTGTTTCTTGTTTGTTTTCCATTCTTCTGCCTCCGATATCTTGGACCCTTGTAGCCAATAAAATAAAGTACCAGTCACAAACTGGGGTTAACATAATTGACTTCCCCGACAAATTGTTGGCCTTGTGCTTATATTAGAAATCATTATTATTATTATTGGGTGATGGATTGGCAGTATTGTTAGAGTGTCAGACAACACGCTTTGCAGCATATAGTGATGGCCCTTTACATTCTGATTTCAAATCTTGTAGAGGTTAGCTTAGCCTTTCATCCTTAGGGGTCTATAGAGTAAAGTACTGGGGTCGATTTATTTGACTTCCTCCACTACCCCCAAATTGTTGGCTTTGTGATTAAATCAGAACAATCATTATTATTATTATTCGCTTTTTACACATTTCCCAACATCATCAACATCATCATTGTTATCATCATCATCATCATCATCGTTATTGTTGCCGTCATCATTGTCATTGTTGTTGTTGTTGTTGTTGTCACTGGGTTAGTATGGTCCATATTGCTGCTGCTGCCGTTGTTGTTATTGTAGTAGTAGCAGTAGTAACATTAGTAGTAGTAGTAGTAGTAGTAACTACGCTTGGTTGGGTTGTTTTCCAAACATCCTGTGAGGTGAGAAGTACAGAACATATTCCACATGAGAGAGAGAGAGACACAACAGCAAGATGGAGAGAAGAAAAGAAGGACGAGATCATTCGGTTCCAGTTTGACAGGTGACAGCGGTGAAAAAGTAGGAGTGAGAAAGATGGAAATTTAGTTGGTTCCAAAATAAACAGTGGGGTGAGGAGATTGGTTAGGTCCAAAATAAACAGAAGGTTGGTTGGTTCTAAAATATACAGAGGAAAGTTGGTTGGTTCTACAATATACAGAGGAAGGTTGGTTGGTTCTAGAATAAACTGAGGAAGGTTGGTTGGTTCTAGAATATACAGAGGAAGGTTGGTTGGTTCTAGAATAAACTGAGGAAGGTTGGTTGGTTCTAGAATATACAGAGGATGGTTGGTTGGTTCTACAATATACAGAGGAAGGTTGGTTGGTTCTACAATATACAGAGGAAGGTTGGTTGGTTCTAGAATAAACTGAGGAAGGTTGGTTGGTTCTACAATATACAGAGGAAGGTTGGTTGGTTCTACAATATACAGAGGAAGGTTGGTTGGTTCTAGAATAAACTGAGGAAGGTTGGTTGGTTCTAGAATATACAGAGGATGGTTGGTTGGTTCTACAATATACAGAGGAAGGTTGGTTGGTTCTAGAATAAACTGAGGAAGGTTGGTTGGTTCCAAAATAAACAGTGGGGTGAGAAGGTTAGTTAGGTCCAGAATAAACAGAAGGTTGGTTGGTTCTACAATAAACTGAGGAAGGTTGGTTGGTTCCAAAATAAACGGAAGGGGGGGGGGATCGGTTGGTTGGTTCTAGAATAAACGGAGGGGAATCGGTTGGTTGGTTCTAGAATAAACAGGGGGGAATCAGATAGTTGGTTCTAAAATAGTCTGGGGCAAAGTTCAGAAAAGTAATTAAGGGAGTCACATGATAGTAATTAAAGGAGCTCACACACATGCACATGAATGTGTGTGTTTCTTTGTATGTATTTGCATGTTTGAATATGTGTGTGTATGTATTGGTGTGTTTAAATGTGACTGCATATTTGTATGAGTTTGTGTATATACATATGTGTGTTTACACGCTTGAATGTGCGTGTTTGTGTTTATGACAGTATGTGTGGTGTGTGTGGCTGCTAGAAAGAGCAGCTACAAATCCCTCAAATCATGCCCTACTGTCTCAAAAAAAAAGAAGAAAAAAAAAGAAAAGAAAAATCACATTTGACAATGTAATCCTAGATACAGAAAATGACAAGATGGTCATTAGTGGAACACCATTGATCATTATTCTGCTCGATGAAAGCTGACCTGGGGTTAAACAGCAACAATAACAATAGCATAGAAATAGAAATATATGGACTAAGACAACAGCGACAATTGTAGTACAAGCCATATTTGTCTTTCTTGTTGTCTCCAATCCTAAAGAGGAGTGAACTCTTTTGAGAGTAGCAGATAGCACATTGAAAATGGACTTCACCGAAGTATAGCTGCCTGCAGCCACTGTATTTAGTAATAGAATTAGTCACATGCAACATATAGCCATGTGGTAAAGAAGTTTGTCTTGCAGCCATGTGTATTCAGTTTCAATCCCAATGCCTGGTCTGGCCTCATTGGCATTTGGGTAGGAGTCTTTTACTGTAAGTCTACAGTTGACCAAATACATTGTATGCAAGTCTATCATATATGCATGCCTGTGTACTTATGTATGTATATATATATATATATGCAAGCGTGGAACATGGACGTTAAACGATGATGATGATGATGATGATGATGATGATATAATATAATAATAGTAAACAGCATCATAATTTATTTCGTTATATATATTTTAGGGATACTACATTATAGAATGCCTTCTTCAGACCAAATACAATATTAGATGTATAAAATGTAAAATATATATAAATGACATAAATAATTGTGTCTACTTTTGGCACAAGGCCAGCAATTACCAAGTACATTACTGGTACTTTATTTTATCGACCCCGTAAGGATGAAAGGTAAAGTTGACCTTGGCGGGATTTGAACTCAGAATGGAAAGGGCCGTAACTCTATGCATCAAAGCATGATGTCCGACCCTCTACAGATACTACCAATCCCCCGCCCTAATATAATGAAATAAATAATGATGCTATAGTGTTATATATGCCATTTATTACTATTATTATCATACTATTATACTATTATAATACTCCACATAAATTTTATCCGTTGAGTGCTTCGTATCTGTTATGAACATAACAACAAAGTCTCTAACTCATTGTTTATATATAATATCATCATCATCATCGTTTAACGTATATATATATAGTGGTAGAACACTGGAAGGTAATATCCGTAGTGGTAGAGCACTCAGTCCATGGGACGAGTTCTATATATATATATTATATATATATATATATATATATATATATATATATATAAAATTAAATTAGAATTAAAATGAAATAAATGTAATTTAATGTAACAATGTTTTAACCTATCTTCAGTTATTCATAACTAGCCTTTGAAATATATATATATATATATATATATATATATATATATATATAAATGTGTGTGTGTATATGTGTTTACTTGCATATATTTATCTTACAGCAATGTATATC
>OZ024759.1:14497065-14522065 GCA_964016885.1 Eledone cirrhosa | reverse complement strand
TTAAACATGGCATCAGCACAACAACTTTACAGAGTGGACAGAGTGAAATTTTGTGGCACCAATTTTACGACATTACAGGATGGACTGGGTGCATTGTCATGGCACCAGCATTAGCACTTATGTACAAATAATAGAGTAAAACGGAATTGTATTAACTTACCCTTTATAGAATGCAATGAAACCTCCTTCTCTGAACATTTGTGAAGCACAATTTAATACTCCTTGATACTGGCCAGCATTGGAATTCATGTAGCGAGTTTTCACAACATCCACAGGAGAAGCCATCACAGTGGCGCAGAACCCAGCACCGATACCTGATACGAAGTGGCAGGGTAAATTGTCTGAGAGGATATTTTTGGTGATAATGAAGTCCTTAAGAATGTCATAGGTGACCAACTCTGAACAATTGATAACAACGTTCCTGGCAATGTTCGGAATCATTCCTAAAAGAGTGGAAGTAACAAAAGAAAAAAAAAACATACAATAATAATAATAATTGTTTCTATTTTAGGCACAAGGCCAGCAATTACTCAGTACATTAATAATAATAATACTAATAACGAATCAAGACAGAATTGCGAGGAGGAAATAGACATAAGCACAGTTGATGTGAAGCATCAAGTAGTCAAGGTACCAAACTGGAAAGCTCCCGGTCCAGATGGGATCTGTGACTTTTGGTTGAAGAGATGCAATGTGTTTCATGAAAGGCTGGCAACTCTATTGAATGAATGTGTCCAGAGAGGTACAGTTCTTTCTCCGATGGTAGTGGGAAGGACAACGTTCATAATAAAAGATAGGAGTAAGGAGAATGCTGTGGGATTCTACTGTCCTGTAACACGCCTGAACATAATATGGCAGGAACTTATTGGGATATTTGCAGAGAAGGCATATACTTTTCTTTTACAGGAATGAATATTACCAAGAGAACAAAAAGGATGTGGGAGAAGATCTCAGGGTACCAAGGATCACTTGGTGATTGACAAGACAGTTTTGAGGCATTGTAAAACACATTGTACCAACATGTGTATGACTTGGATTGACTTTAAGAAAGCATATATTATGGTGCCTTATTCTTGGATTGTTCAATACCAGCAGATGTTTAGTATTGCTGACAACATCATAAATTTTCTTCTGAATAGTATGCTAGACTAGAAGACCAAGTTGACTTAGGGAATGTATTCCTTGGCAAAGTTGAATTTAAAAGGGCATCTTCCAAGGTGACTCATTTTCACCATTACTATTTGTCATAGCACTTATACCTGCAACACTAATTGGAGTGGTGTTACCTAGAGTGGAGCTATTTGGAGTAGTGTTAACTGGAGTGGGGCTACTTGGAGTGGTGTTACTTGGAGTGGTGTAACATAGAGTGGTGTTAACTGGAGTGGAGCTATTTGGAGTGGTGTTACCTGGAGTGGCGTTATTTGGAGTGGTGTTACCTGGAGTGGAGCTATTTGGAGTGGTGTTAACTGGAGTGGGGTTATTTGGAGTGGGGCTACATGGAGTGGGGTTAACTGGAGTGGGGCTGCCTGGAGTGTTGTTAACTGGCATGGTGTTACCTGGATAAAAGCTGAAGCTTGATCAACTCCAATGGCATTATCAAGGTGTTTGATATTGAAAGCACCCACCCACCTCCACCCTCACCCCCAACAGTTCCAGTTAACATCAATGATGATGTATTCAGGTGCCATCACAAGATGGCAGCCGAACAAAAAATATTACAAAGTGAAGTTCATAAATTTAAATTAGGTCATTAATTATGATCTTTGCAAGATAATTTCTCTCAGGCAGACATCATCATCATTTACTGTCTGCTTTCCCTGTTAGCAAGAGTTGGACAGGTCTACATAGACCAAGTATGTATTGAAGCAGGGCTAGTGATGTCCCAGACAAGCCAAGGAGGCCTGTATCCCTCTTATATATGGTCATTACCAAATGCAGAGGAGTTGTTGTGTCTTTTGACACAAATTGAAGTGTCCTCCAAACCTCTTGTTTGGCAAGCTTTCTATGGTTAGATGCCCTTCATAACACCAACCACTTTACAGTCTACTGGGTACTTGAAGGATTCAGATACTTCAAAGTTGTTTTTTTGTATGTCTGTGTCAGTGTGTGTTTTATCTGTGTGTGTGTCAGTGTATGTGTGTCAGTGTATGTGTGTCAGTGCATGTGTGTCAGTGTGTGTGTTACTTTTAATCACTAGAATTAGGAATGATATGAAATCAAATCAAAAAAGACATATATTTTACCTTTCCATAAACCTTTGATACCTTCTGTTGTGGCAATAGTTTTGTAAGCGTTTATCGTCCCAGAGTAACGAGCTGGTTCTCCAAATTTCTGTGCCTGCATTCGCACTTTGACAACATCGGTGGGCTGAGCAATCATGATAGCAATGGCGCCAGAGGTCACTCCAGCTGACATTTTGGAAATAAATGATGGTTGCTTTTGGGGATCTGGATAAAGAAAAATTAGGGAGGAGAGGGGTTAAAAATGAAAACAAAACAATAATGATAAAAATAATTTCTAACTTTAACAACATTACAACAAACATTTTTTCCCTACTAAAGGGATTAGCATTGTGGGTCCCATCACAAGCTTCATATTCATCATGGGGCTCTTTTTGAGACAATCTTTACTGAACACATAAGGATGAAAGGCAAAGTTGACCTCAGCAGAATTTGAACTCAGAATGCAAACTCAGCCAATCAACTGCCTTTAACTGACTTGGTAAATGCCCACAAAATTATTATTCATCTTGCCAACAACAACCATGAGCACCTTTTTGAATTCTATGTGTCTAACACTCGTGGGCATGCCTACAAAGTCAGAAAACAGCACAGCTCCCATGACTTTTGGAAACATTTTTTCACGCTCAGAGTTGCTGAAGCATGGAACAAACTACCTGCATCAGTTGTTAGCTGCCAAGACACTGCATCCTTTAAAACCTCCATGCTTCCTGAAATTCGCCAACCTACACCTGATATTCCCCCTCCATACACACACATGTATATCATGACTGATACACTGTTCACTTTCCTGACATTTGTACATTATTCTATGTACTATACATGCACCTTTGATGAGTTGTAGTGCACCTGAGCACTGTACACAATAATTTCATTATTATTATTTTTTTTATAATTGTTTCTACATTTGGCACAGGGTCAGCAATTTGAAGGGAAAGGAACAGTTGATTAAATTGATCCCAGTGTGTTACAGGTACTTTATATTTTGACTCCAAAAGGATGAAAGGCAAAGCTAACCTAAAGAGGTTGATAATTTTACTAAATCCCTCAAAATACTTCATAAACCCCTTTGATACCAAACCCTGCCAAATCTAGCTCTAGATCTATGAAACAAAACTATACATTTAAAAGGACTCCTATTTAAATTGAAATATTCCAACATAATGTTATATATGAACCACATGTTAAGTTTCTATCTTAGTAACACAATAATTTAAAATGTTAGTAAATCTCAAAATTCTTCATTAGTTAATTGAAGTAGAATATATTTTATTAGAAATATGATAATAAAAAGGATAATAATTTAAGTAAATCCTTCAAAAGTTTTCATTAGTTATTTGAAATAGAGAGTAGTTCATTAGAAATATGATAACCAAATGATTAACAATTTAAGTAAATCCCTCAAAATTCTTCATTAGTTAATTAAAATAGATGGTATTGGTACCAAAAAGGGTTAAATAAGACTTACTATTTCTATATAGACGACTGTAAAAGTCTTTGAAGCTGTCATAGGAACCAATTCGAATTGAGGCAAAACTCATCTGCCGTTGTAAACCTGGAATGATGCCATTATAAAGAGCACGAGGACCCTCTTCACGTACAATAGTTCTAATTGTTCCAATGGGTCCTTTATATTTAAAGATCTGCTTTGCTGCCGTTGAAGATACTCCTAGCTTGCCTGCTTTACTCCCAGATTCTCCCTGAACCTGTTAAAGACAAAAAAAAGAGATTTTATTTTAGATTTTCTTTTGTTGTTGATGTTGTTCTTGTTGTTTTACCCCCAGATTCTCACCAAAGATAGGATTAAAGATAGTTTTGTATTGTTTTTATTTATTTATTTTGTTCCTTTTCTTTTCTTGTGTTGTTGTCAATGCTGTTGCTCTTGCTAGTGTTGGTGGTGGTGGTGGTGTTGGTGGGGTGGCTGGTAGTGGTAGTGTTGGTTGTAGTAGTGTTGGTAGGGTGGCTGGTGGTGGTGGCAGTGGTGGTGTTTGTGGTGGCTGGTGGTGGTGGTGGCTGGTGGTGGTGGTGGTGGTGGCTGGTGGTGGTTGGTGGTAGTGGTGGCTGGTGGTAGTGGTAGTGTTGCTGGTGGAGTGGCTGGTGGTGGTGGATGGCAGTGGTGGTGTTGGTGGTGGCTGGTGGTAGTGGTAGCTGGTGGTAGTGTTGGTGGTGGTGGTAGTATTGGAGGTGGTGGGTGGCGATGGTGGAAGTGTTAGTTGTAGTAGTGGTGATAGTGTTGGTGGTGGAAGAGTCGGTTGTGGTAGTGGTGGCAGTAGTAGTGGTGCTTGTGGTGCTAGTAGTAGTGGTGGTTGTGGTGCTCGTAGCAGTGGTAGTAGTGTTGGTGGTGGTGGTGGAAGAGTTGGTTGTGATGCTAGTAGTAGTGGTGATAGTGTTGGTGGTAGTAGTGTTGGTGGTGGAAGAGTTGGTTGTGGTAGTGGTGGCAGTGGTGGCAGTGGTTGTGTTGTGGTGCTAGTAGTAGTGGTAGTACTGTGGGTGGTGGCGGAACAGTTGGTTGTGGTGCTAGTAGTAGTGGTGATAGTGTTGGTGTCAGTAGTGGTATTGGTGGCAGTGGTTGTGGTGCTAGTAGTAGTGGTAGTACTGTGGGTGGTGGTGGTGGAAGAGTTGGTTGTGGTAGTGGTGGCTGTGGTGCTAGTAGTAGTGGTGGTGGTGATTGCTAGTGATACATATACAACCAGTCAATCAGGAACCATTCAATAATATAGAACAGATCAATACAGATGATATGACATGCTATGGATCAAGTGAAGAATGCTAAGACACTTACTTGTAATCGAACCTTAGCTGTATCCAATGGGAAAGTTATACAGTCAGCTATACAGGCAGCTGTACCAGCACCAAAAAATTTTATTGAGAGAGATGGCTCCAAGACATTTGGTGATGCTCTTGAGGAAACCATTTTGATTTTCTAAAATAATACAGAAGGAATAGCAAATATTTATATTGGAATCACAGATGAGTTTATTGTACATTTCTTGAATTAATTTATCATGTAAATACAGTTTAATAGAAAAAGAAAGAAAATTTATATTGAGAAAAGTCATCATCATCATCCTTTTACATCCGCTTTTCCCTGCTTGCAAGGCTGGGATGGGTCCTATTCAGCACAGCATCTCTCCATTTGTCACCATCCTTCATCATCTCCTCTGTGAGCCTCAGCGATCTGAGGTCAGCTCTCACCACCTCCGCTCATGTTTTCCGTGGTCTTCCTCTACTGCGTCTTCCTTCTACTGCGATTTCTTAGTACTTCTTTACCCACCGGTCATCATCCATGCGTATCACATGTCCACACCAACACAGTCTTCTCTCCCACACACTGCAGCTTATCCCTCTTATACACAGTTTCACTCTCAACATTGACATTGCACATCCAAAGAAAAGAGAGAAAAAGGAAAAAAAAAGAGATCAGAAAAGGGAGGGAATGGCAAGGACTCTAGTGTCACAGAAGAATGGGGAGGGGAAGGATGATTGGGCTCTGGGCCTGGGGCGTGGAGGTAAAGAGACTGCACCCCGTAGACAAGACCACAAAAACATTCTCACGGACAATGGCCAGCGACACCTACTGCAACAGCCACCCCATCTCACGGAGCTCCTTCCTCAGACGGGCTGCCGATGTTCCGATCTTGTGTAGGAGCTCAACTCTACAGGCTCCAATTACACCTGGGGTCTTGACAGCAACCAGTGCAAAGAGGATGCGGCCAGACAATCACTGGTATTTATTTATTTTCCTTTCCTCTGCAAGGCGGGCTGCAGTACTGAGGTTTGTGGTCAAAGCAACTAAGTTAGAGGCAGAGAATGTGTCACTGGTTGTTGGAATGGAAAGATGCGTTTGTAGTAAGTATGCAAAACAATACAAGATTTGTATTAATTCTTAAGGCCCTGTATTACATGCAACCACATTAGTAAAACTTTCTTGAACAGTACTAAGCTACACCATAATTGCATCATATTAAAAACAATTGAAGTCTTTGTTGAATGTAATCCAGCAAATTTTCTCAGTGATCTGTCCAAAAGTAAAAATATTATAAACATTTTCATTAACAAACCACATAAACAAAACATTCTTTAAAAGTACAAAGCCACACTATGACTGAATCACATGAAAAATTAAATAAGAATTATCTATACACAACATATAAGAGTACATAGCTTGGAGATCTGATGTCGTTCCAGGAAGAGCCTCTACTTTTCCAAATTGAGAGATCACAGCTCTGATATTACAGACATGTGATCCGAGTGTCTCTAGAAAGAATAGCGGGAGAGATTTTACAGATGAAACCAACCGGTAGGAGACGTAGAGGTAGACACCCAAGTCAAATGTAACACACATTGTTTTAGTAGTTTTGTAGTCATGGTTATTTTCGTCTGAATTGAAGAATATGGCATATGGTATGAAAATACGGTGACACACTGCATTTTTGAACCAGAATACATTCAACCCAAGAATGATTTCACTACATAGAGTACATTAGAAGACTGTGCAGTGCACCCTACATGTGAGTGGAATCCCACAAAAGCAGGTGGAGAAGTTCAAGTATCTCAGGGCATTGTTCACAGGTGATAGAAAGCAGGAGGCTCAATTAACAGCAACTTTCACAGGAGCTGACACAGTAATGCGCCAGCTTCAGAATTCGGTCATCAGAAGAAAAGAGGTAGGTGTAAAAGCCAAACTCACTATCTTCAATTCAGTGTTTGTGGTTTCTCTCTACATATGGTCATGAATCTTGAGTAATGATTGAAAGAATACAATCATGAATAGAAGTGGCTGAATGGGGTTCCACCAAAGGGTTTTGGGAGTAATGTTACTTGAGAGAGCTCTTGCCATTTCAAGAAGACGGAAGGGGAATAGGATATAAAGAGCTCAGCCATTAAGTCCTGACTCTTTATAATCATACTCTACTACCCCAAGTATCGAGTTCTCTGTTGTGTAATGGTCTAACTAGTTTCAAACTGAATCCCTCGATAAATATATATATATATAGACAATATGGCCCCACACCCTCCCACTGCAAAGTGGTCGTGGAGGTGCCACGGCAAAATAACACCCAGCCCACACTGTAAAGTGGACGTGTAGGCGCCACGGAAAAAAGCACCCAGCACTCACTGTAAATGAGGTTGGTGTTAGGAAGGGCATCCAGCTGTAGAAATCAAGCCAAAATCAGTTCCTGTATGAGCAAGGCATGGTCAGCCGACCAGACACTGCCACAACAGGACAACCCGTTGAACCCATGCTAGCATGGAAGAACAGACGTAAAACGGTGATGATAATGATGTTGATGATGATGATATATATATTTATCAAGAGGGATTCAGTTTGAAACTAGTTAGACCATTACACAACAGAACCTCGATTATGCTGTACTATCTTCTTGCATATATATATATATATATGTTAAGTGATGATGATGATATATATATATATATATATATAAATGTATAAATATAGATATATATACTTATAAATATATATATATATATATATATATAAATGTATAAATATAGATATATATACTTATAAATATATATATATATATATATATATATATATATATATATATGTGTATATATATAGGTATATTTACAGAAATGTTACTGTTTAAAAAGATAAATAATCTTTTCCTATTTACCTACCTCTGATTGTAATGTAGAGATGTATTAGTAATGTTAGATTATATAGGTGTCTTCTAGAGTGGATGTATAGAAGTGATTATTGTTATGATGATGATGAATATGATGATGTCAGAGATTTGTATGTGCTGTATAATTCCAGTATTGGAAGATCTCTTGTTATTATTGCTCCAGCTCCAACTTCTATATATTTCATCATTGTATAATTAAGATAACAGCTTTCTGAAATTATACAATAGAAGTATTGAATATTATATTAAAGCTGTTATTGTATGTACTTTCTTATATATGTGTGTGTATATATATAAATATATTGTGATGGTGAATAGTATCACTGATGATGTCATATGTGTGTGATTAAAGAACTCTGAGAGATTATATATATATATATATAGATGTCTATAATTTTTTAACTGATAAACATTGATTGCCAGTTAAATTAACTAAAGGGATATAAAATATACGGAAGCAAAAACCAACCGAAACCAAACACTGAGCGTCTTTAATTATATATTTCTGGCAATATTATAACAATATGACCCTCCCTAAATATAACAATCATCATCATCATTTCATTTTACGTCCACTTTTTCCCTGCTTGCAAGGGTGGGACGGGAACTGATTCTGGCTTGATTTCTACAGCTGGATGCCCTTCCTAACACCAACTTCATTTACAGTGAGTGCTGGGTGCTTTTTTGCCGTGGCACCTCCACGACCACTTTGTAGTGGAATGATAGGGACCCCAGTCTCTATCATCTCATTTCTACAGCTGAGTAAACTGGAGCAATGTGAAATAAAGTGTCTTGCTCAAGGAAACAACACATCACCCGGTCTGAGAATTGAACTCACAACCTTTTGATTGCAAGCCCAATGCTCTAACCACTAAGCCATGTGCCTCCAATATATATATATATTATTTATTCTTTTCCACAATTGACACTAGATATAGTAGACATGTCAAAGGACTTTCTTACAATTTTTTATAGATTTCATTGTTTTATAAATAAGATAACAACTTATTTATACATTGTTGTATAAATAAGATAATTGTTTCTACTTTAGGCACAAGGCCAGCAATTACCCAGTGCATTAATAAGATAATGGACCATAATGATACGCCATTATGAAATGTATATGCACTTAACTAATGATTTTGTTCTCCCTATCTATTTATTATATATATATAAAGTCCCACCCTTGCAAGCATAGAAAAGCTGACTTAAAATGATGATGATGATATATATACACACACTTCTATATGTATATATATATGATATAAATCTTTATATAGTGGAGCTCTCTCCCTCTATATATATATACTCCAACCACTAAGCCATGCGCCTTCGATATATGTATGTTTTCTCTTTCTCTTAATTTTGAGTATATTTTTTGACCGGCCACCTTCCTGGTGGCAAGGTTGTAAAAGAAAAGAAATTGTCATCCCTTGAATCGCAAGAATGTTTTGCAAATTTTGAAGGTGCCAGCTATCGCAGCCATTTGTAGACTATGAATTAGGGAGCTGCGCTTTTTGTCCGCAAATCCAAGTTCAGTCATACTTTGGTCCAAGCGGGTTGGTATATAACCCGTAGCACCAATAATGATGGGTATGAAGCTAAAGGTGTATCTTGGATACTGGATTTGTAAACTCCTCATCAATGGTCCGTAGATGTCCTCCTTCTCTTGTATTTTTCTGACAACGTTTACATCAAGTGGGCAGCTGATCTCCACAACAGAACACGTTTTCAATGTGTGGTCCCAAACTACAATATCAGGCCGGTTGTGCTATGTATGTATGTATGTATGTATGTATGTATGTATGTATATATATATATATATATATATATATATATATATATATATATATATATCAAAAGCACATGACTTAATGGTTAGAGCATTGGGCTTGCAATCGAAAGGTTGTGAGTTCAATTCTCAGACCGGGTGATGCAATTCTCAGACCTTGAGCAAGGCGCTTTATTTCACATTACTCCAGTTTACTCAGTTGTAGAAATGAGATGATAGGACTGAGGTCCCTATCATTCCCCTGCAAAGTCGTCGTGGAGGTGCCACGGCAAAAAAGCACCGAACACTCACTGTAAATGAGGTTGGTGTAAGGAAGGGCATCCAGCTGTAGAAATCAAACCAGAATCAGTTCCCGTATGAGCAAGACAAGGTCAGCCGACCAGACACTGCCCACAACAGGACAACCCGTCTAACCCATGCTAGCGTGGAAGAACGGACGTAAAACGGTGATGATGATGATGATGATATATCATCATCATTTTACGTCTGCTTTTCCGTGAGGGAAAAGATAGATACACGATAGATAGATTTATATATATATATATATATATATATATATATAATATAAATCTATCTATCGTCTATCTATCTTTTCTCCTCCTCTCTGTATCCTTAATCAATTCTCTTTTGCTTTCATGCATAAGATAAATCTATACTTCTAGTCATTCTCTCTTTCCTCATCTGTTTCTCTCTCTGTCTTTCACTTCCTCTTTCTACAATAATATATTACTTTATTTAAATTATTTTAATTTCTAACAGTTTAGGTTTATATTATATTAGTAGTTGTTTATTATTATGTATCTTTATAAGCTTTCTCACACCCTCTGTATTATATGTAATTTTTTCATGTCTCAATCTTAAGGTATATAAATATTGAGTTTTGTCCTATCTTACTCACTACAATAACTGAATTTTAACCATCTACTTAGTCAGGGTATGTCATGCTTCATCTTATTTTATCTGATGAGGACGTACTGTTGAAGATAGCTCAGTACCTCTGAAATATGTATAATAAAATATACTTGATGACACGAATGTCTATATTTGTTAATATTTTGAATTAATATATATATAGTAATAATAATAAATTTGAAGACTAAAATCCAAAGAGGGCTCGATAAGGATAAATATATATCAAATATATAAGAACCGTAGAGCAAATATTTATTAAAATAACAGATTAAAGTTTAAGCAAAGAATCGCTGCTTTCACCTTTAACGGGATCTTCTGGAGATCCCGTTAAGGGTGAAAGCAGCGATTCTTTGCTTAAACTTTAATGTTATTTTAATAAATAAATATATATATATATATACTCACTCACTCTTTCTCTCTCTCTCTCTCTCTCTCTCTCTCTCTCTCTCTATATATATATATATATATATATATATATATATATATATACACACACACACAATATTAATTTAGATCAATAGAAAATAATATTGACCTTGCTGTTCAATAATCTCTCAATGATTAATTACGAAAAGAACTAATTTTCAGAGCGTATATATATAAACGATAATATGATTGAGGCAACATATTCGATATTCTACACAGACTACAGACTATATCAATTTATTTATATCTTGGGATTTGTGGTTCTTTTTCTTTTCTTTCTCTCGCTTTGATCGTATGTTTATATTTTCATTCTGAACAATTTGTAATGTTATTTATACAGCTGTGAATAAAATATATATTTTAGATACATAAGTAATTACGCATAAATAAATAACTGTTTCTACTTTAGGCACAAGGCCAGCAATTACCCAGTGCATTACTGGTACTAATAACTATAGACAAATAGGTAAGAGAGGTAGATACATCAACAGATAGATACGAGATGGATTTGGTTTTTATTTCTAGCAGAGAGAGCAACCACGTATAGAACAACGGCACATAATATACATGTAGTGACCTCTAGTGGCTGAATTGTCATCAAACAAACTATCACGAAGGATCTCTTTATTCAATTTTACTGCTATTTCTAACAGACAGGACAACCACGTATAGAACAACGGCACACAAAATACATGTAGTGACCTCTAGTGGCTGAACTGTTATCACCCAAAAGATAACAAACTAACGCGAAGATCTCTTTATGCAATTCTACTGCTATTTCTAACAGAGAGGATAACCGTGTATAGGACAACGGCCCACAAAATACATGTAGTGACCTCTAGTGGTTGAATTGTACAAAGTACTGATTAACCAATTATGTCCCTTGTCCGTTATCTTGTTTAAACAAATGATTGACGCTATGTCGTGTGTTTGTATATTTATCTCCGTCTGTAACATTTTAAAATTTACACACACGCATATACATTTCCTATCTCAGTCATGTTACTACAACAAAAAGTTCTCTTTCAAATCACAAGGTCGTTGGTTCTAACCATATATATATATATATATATATATATACTGAACATTTAGGGGTCGATAAAATAAAGTACCAGTAATACACTGATTAATTGGTGGCCTTGTGCTAAAAGTAGAAACAATTATATCATACAAATAAATTACTAAAAATATCATTCTTATCTTCTGCGTGTCAGTAGTCAACATAAGCTATAGGGATTTTCTTAACTGCAAACCAATATCGAAAACCTAATTCCCCAGTTTGTATGGGTGTTACCATGATCTGATTTTTTTCTGGGGGTAAGTTACTTCGATTACATAAAACTACATTATCTAACATATTCTCTTTATTTCAAGACGTCAAGGATTAAGGTGTAAACTGAGGAAGATTTAGCTGCTATTTCTTTCAAATTGAGTGACCAGGTAGATGCCTACCCGTTGTTGTATCGAAGGAGACTTCTAGTGTTCTTGGTCCCAGGACCACCTCCCTATTCACTGCTATCGGAGTGGGGTTCGTCACACAGGAGTGAGTCCTGCGAGTTCGAGTGGCTATTTTAAACGTCTCCCTCACTATCCTCCAAGGGTAACACACACATTCTCTATACTTTCCTACGCTGGGATCATAAGGCGGTCCACGCCTGGGCAAGGTGGGAGCTCTGCATGTCGGCGATCATTCTCCCACATAGTCGTGGTTTGTATCGCTGGGATAGTGATGGTGATAGCCTATGTATTATAGGAGAATGTTCTACACTGTCCAGGGATACATCACTGGGGTAGGGATGGTGGTGATATATGTATTATTAGAGAATGTTCTACACTGTCCAGGCTGGAGTAGCGCTGGTGGTGATCTATGTATTATTAGTCTTTCTACACTGTCCAAGCATATATTACTGGGGTAGTGATGATGGTGGTCTGTGTATTATTGGAGCGTATTTTCCTATACTGTCTAAGCATCTATTACAGGGGTGGCGATATTGGTAACCTGTGTATTATTGGAGTATGTTCTACACTGTCCAAGCTGGAGTAGCGATGGTGGGGGGTCTGTGTGTTATTGGATAGTATTCTCCTACACTGTCCGGGCTTGTATTATTGGGGTAGTGAGGATTGAGCATTTTTTCTCATATGTTTGTAGTGTTCATTACACACATACACTCTGTACATACATACCTTCTTTTATAAAGTAGATAGCTGTTGTTCAGCCATGATCGAGATGGACGATAAAAACCATTTCAGTCATAATCGAGCCACTTTGTCTTTAGACACGGCGTGTCTAGAACTACATCGTTCAGCTGTATACAAATCCACCTCATATTACACCCAATAGGATGTAATATGAGGTGAATTTGGCTGCTATTACTAGCAGCCAGGCCAACCTATTACAGGCCTATGGCCAACAAAATACCTTTTAATGACCTCTGGTGGCCGAATTGTCATCATATAAAAATGCATAAGCAAGGGAGGTAACAGGTTATCACATAGTATCATTTCATTTAATTTGGTTGCTATTTCCAGCAGGGAGTGTAACCATCAAGAGGACAACGGTCCACAAAATACATGTATTGACCTCTAGTGGCAAAATTATCATCGCGTAAAGGGAAGTAACAAGCTATCTCATAGGATCTCTTCATTGAAATTGGCTGTCGTTTCTAGCAGGGAGTGCAACCACCAAGAGTACAACGGCCAACAAAACACATGCAGTGACCTCTAGTGGAGGAATAGTATACACTAATGCCTAACAAATTCTATTTACATAAATAGGTCCGCGGAGTGCTACAACTTAAAATAAATATTTGCCAGGGATAAATTAAAATTTAATAAGCGAGGGGGGGGGGGGAGAGGGGGGGAGAGATTGGAAAAAATCTGAAAATTTAATAAGCGAGGAGAGGGAGACATTATTCGAGACGGGAAAATTTCTGAAAAACAAGATGGCTTGGTTATCAGTGAAACGTTTTATATCGTATATCTCCTCGATCAGGGCTGACTTGGAACTAAAAAACAACAGCTGTGTGTTGTAAATGTATTTCTATCAGGAGAAGGGTAGTGACGCACAGGTGATGGTGTGGTAGTGGTAGTGGTGTAGTGATGGTAATGACGTGGTGATGGAGGCGGTGTAGTGGTGGAAATGGTGTAGTGGTGGTGGTGTAGTAGTGTTGGTAATGGCGTAGTGGTGGTGGTATAGTGTTGATGGTGGTCCTGGAATGGTTGTGGTGATGTAGTGATTGTGGTGGTAGTAGTGATTCTGTGGTGGTGTGGTAGTGGTAGTGGTGTAGTGATGGTAATGACGTGGTGATGGAGGCGGTGTAGTGGTGGAAATGGTGTAGTGGTGGTGGTGTAGTAGTGTTGGTAATGGCGTAGTGGTGGTGGTATAGTGTTGATGGTGGTCCTGGAATGGTTGTGGTGATGTAGTGATTGTGGTGGTAGTAGTGATTCTGTGGTGGTGTCGTAGTGGTAGTGGGGGTATGGTTATAGTGTAGTGTAGTGGTGGGGGTGTAGTAGTGGCGATGGTAGTACTATGGTGGTGGTGTAGTACTGTAGTGGCGTGGCGGTACTCTATTAATAATACAGGAAGTATGTTACATGTGATCATATATTTCGGTCAGTTGTCAAAGATTGCCAAATATAGCAGCGCTAATGACTAAAAGCTCTACTGTGACTCCGTGTGTGTGTGTATGTATATATATATATATATAGAGAGAGAGAGAGAGAGACGTGCGTACGAATGTATATTGTACTTATATATATATATACACGTCTCTCTCTCTATATATATACACACACACACACACACATATATCTGTATGTATGTGTGTGTGTATATATATATTTCTTGAATGTACTGTCTTTTGCTTTGATATTTTTGGTTAGTTTTTACACGCAGACACACACACACACACACACACACATACATACACATACATACATACATACATACATACATACATACATACATACATACATACATACATATACATATATATATATATATATATATATATATATATAAAACCACTGTAGCTCTCACTTAACCAACAATAAGTATGCGGTGAATGACATTTGACTTGGTTGGTAGAAAGTTCTGAAACTGTCACCAAGTACATGAGGCCAACTATTCTGTTAGAGATTACATTTCCTCGTTATTATATAATTATATTTGGATATCTATTTTCAATGGCATGATGCAATACAAGGAATATATCGATTATGTTAATCGAACGATAAGAACAAATAAAAATCGTCTCCATACCTATTTATATTTTATCATATTGTTGAGACAAATAGGATGTCAGGGATTGGTGTAAGGCTTAATGGCAATGAATATTGAACTAATATTGCCACAGTATGATAAATATTTTTAGTATATCGAATTCAGTATACTCCATTTTGAAGCTGATGTCATATTTAAAGTTATATATAAGTGACATCACACTGTGGGTTGGGGTTTGTTTGGGAATGGTAATTTGATGTATCTTCCTTTTTACCTCGCTCTTTCTCACATACAATATGTTGACAACAACTATCTATATATCTATATACAACTCTCTCTATATATGTGTGTGTGTGTATGTATATATATGTGTGTGTGTGTATGTATATATATATATTTATATATATATATGCAGGGAGAAAGAGAACAAAGAAAACGGAAAAGTCAATGAAAAATCATGAATCAACCTCTGGAAATCACGATAGTTTCATATATATATATATATATTTATATATGTAAGTGTGTGTGTGTAAAAGGTAAACAGAAATAATACAATCGGTACAGTATATAGAAGGAATATATAAGGTTAACGTTTGAAATAGCAGGAATAGGGTCTTAACGTTTCGGAATATATATAGTGATAATAATATATGTGAAGACTAAAATCCGAAGAGGGCTCGACAAGGATAATATATATATTAAAAATATATAAAACCATAGAGCAAATATTTATTAAATTAACAGATTAAAGTTTAAGCAAAGAATCGCATCTTTCAGAAGATCCTGTTAAGGGTGAAAGCGGCGATTCTTTGCTTAAACTTTAATCTGTTATTTTAATAAACACACACATACATATATATATGCGTGCGTGTATACATACGTGCTGTTTTAAATACGTGAGCATGTTGAATCTAAAGCGATGGTGACTTACCGTGTTCTGTGACTCTGGGTCCTCGGAGAAACTCCTTAATCACTGATTTTGAAGCTGAGTTGACACCCCGCTAAGGTGAGACCCCGCGAGCTAGAATAGCTATTTCAACGTATCTCTCTAGTCTCTAGTTATCATACGGAGGTAAACACTTTCACCATTCTGTCTTCTTCTGGGATGATGAGACAGGTTTATGTAGGGATCTACACATCGGAGAGTAATCCCTACAATGTCCGAGCTGTTGGGTATTATTTCTCATATTTTCTCTGTATTTCTAATCTGTTCTACTTCCAGTTTGTTTACTATATATTTGTACTGTAAATATAAACACTGGTTTTGTTACATCCACAGCAGCCAGTAGCTTTGTTAGTTGTACACGTATCTGTCACAACAGCCGCCATATGTAAATACCTACTTAAGAAGCAGTTGTATTAAAAGTACATTTAGAGTGACTTCCCTTTTATCCCCTCTCCATCATTTTTATTACCTCATCATTACAGAGCACCATTACCAGCTAATCCCTCTCTATCCTCTCTCCCTCTTTCTCTTTCTCTTTATTATCATTACTATCAACATTATCATCGTCAGCATCATCATCATCATCACATCATCTCTTTCTCCCCCTTCTCTCTCACTCTTCCTTTCTTAGTCATGAATTAGAATACACTCATAAATACACATGCACACACATATAACCTATATATATATATATACACACACACACATAACCTATATATATATATATATATATATATATATATATATATATATATATATATATATATATACACATACACATCATATATATATACACACACACACATACACATATATTTATATATAATATATATACACACACACACATTACACACACACATACATATATATTGGGTCATCAAGTATGAAATTTGTAAAAGTTTGTAGATAAAAAAGCAAATTTCTACAAATTTCATACTTGATCTAATATAATATATATATATATAAAGGAACGATCGACTTTCGTCAAATCGGACCGAGGGAACAATGTTTCCGTTGGTCTTTCCAATTGCTAATACTATCTATCGGTCGCAACTCCAGGTAGAGGGAGCAACGTGAAAATAAAGTGTCTTGCTCAAGGACATAACGCATCGCCTGGTCCAGGAATCGAACTCACAACCTTACGATTGCGAATCCAATTCTCTAACCACTCAGCCACACGCCTTCACTATATATATATATATACAGACATACAGACATACACACACTGACAGACAGGCAAACAGATGCACAGACACATACAGACAACACACATTGACAAACACAATAACAGGCACACACACATACACAGACACACACATACACATACACACGCACACACATAGATAGGTATAGATGCATAGACTATACACGTAAACAGGCGCTCACACACAATAATAGACACACACACAGACATACAGAAATACACACAGACATACATACATAGAAACACACACACACATAATAGCATGCACACACACACATACACTCATACACAGCCACACACATATAGCAGGCACAGGCAGACACACATATGCACCTCGACACACACAGACAGACACACATATACAGCTATAATACACACACACACATGTACACCACGACTCACACGCACAGAGAGACACACACATTTACATCTAGGTACACACACATACAGACAGGCACAGGCATATACACATATGCACCTAGGCACACATATACACCTAAACACACACAGACACACAGGCAGACACACATATACACATATACACCTAAACACACACAAACAGACACACATATACACCTAAACACACACAAACAGACACACATATATACACCTCGATTCGACACACACAGACACACATATACACCTAAACACACACAAACACATACACCTCGAAACACACACATCGTCTTGTCAGTCATATTAGGTTCTAATGTTGGTGTTTTTCCACGTTTATATCAGATCAAGTTTCACGTGTTTATCATGTTATGTAAGCAGCGGGAGGACTGGCGTGGGGGGTGGGTTGCTCGGACAAGACTGTGGTGGTGGAGGGTCGGACTAGGCTGGTGGGGGGGGGTCAGACAAGGCTGTGGTGGTGGTGGGGGGGGGGGGGGCTGACAGGGTTGTGGGGGAAGGGCAGAGGGCGGGGGTTGCCCCGACAAGGCTGGGGGAGGGGGTGCTCGGACAAGGCTGTTGGACTCAAACAAGGCTGTGGTGGTGGGGCGAGGAAGAGGTGGAGAAGGCGAGAGAGCTGATAAAAGAGAAAGAAGAGGAATGGGAAAGTATATTAAAAGACAAAATGTCACCAGTTTTAATAATCAGCCCAACAAACAAGGAAACCCATGCAAACTGGTAATGGCTGAATTGGCATTTAATCAGAGCGTTTTATGTGGAGGGCAATGACTGATTGCTTCTACTACAGGCACAAGGCCAGCAATCACCGCAGTACATTACTGGTACTTTATTTCATCGACCCCGTAAGGATGAAAGGAAAAGTTAACCTCGATTTCTACTATAGGCATAAGGCTAGCAATTACCACAGTGCATTACTGGTACTTTATTGTTTCGACCCCGTAAGGATGAAAGGCAAAGTTAATCTCGGCGGGATTTGAACTCAGACAGTAAATGGGTGTAACTCTATGCTGGAAAGCATGGTGTCCAACCCTCTACCGATACTGCCAATTCACCGCCCTTAATAATAATTGTTTCTACTTTTGGCACAAGCCAGCAATTACCCCAGTACATTACTGGTACTTTATTTTATCGAACCCGTAAGGATGAAAGGCAAAGTTAACCTCGGCGGAGTTGAACTCTGAACGTAAAGGGCCATAACTCGATTCTGCAAAGCATGGTGTCTGACGCTCTACTGATACTGCTAATTCTACTTTAGGCACAAGACCCGCAATTTGAAGGGGGGTCGATTAAATTGACTCCAGGGCATTACTGGTACTTTATTTTACTGACCCCGTAAGGATGAAAGGCAAGGTTATTCTCAGCAGGATTTGAACTCAGAACGTAAAGGGCCGTAACTCTATGTAATGATAATAGTAACAACAATAATAATAATTCTTTCTACTTTTTCCACCAGGCTAGCAATTTGAAGGGAATGGTAGAGTCGATTGCCTTTTATCCTTACGGGGTCGATAAGTACCAGTAACGCCCTGAGGTCGTTTTAATTGACTTTCCCCACCCCTGAGATTATTGGTCTTGTGACTAAATCAGAAACTATTATTATTACATAGAGTAGGGCGGTGGATTGGCAGTATCGGTAGAGCGTCGGACACCATACTTCGCGGCATAGAGTTACGGCTCTTTACGTTCTGAGTTCAAATCTTGCCGAGGTTACCTTTACCTCTCATCCTTACAGGGTCGATAAAATAAAGTACCAGTAATGCACTGGGGTCGATTTAATCGACTTTCCCCTCACCCAGAATTGCTGGCCTTGTGCCTATATACGAAACCATTATTATTACATAGAGTTACAGCCCTTTACTTTCAAATCCCGACAAGGTTAGTTTTGTGTTTCATCCTTACAGGATTGATAAAATAAAGTATTAGTAACGCACTAGGGATCGATATAATCGATTTTACTGTTCCCTTTAAACTGCTGACCTTGTGTCAAAAGTAGAAACCATTATGATTGTTGTTGTTGTTACTATTGTCATGAAAAATAGGCAAGGGGCTCGATCAGCCACATCCGGCAAGGGCCTCGATCAGCCACATCCATCTCCCGCTCTTTCCTGCTCGCTGTAAGTTTAATCTGCTTCTGTTTGGGGCCCCCGAAAAAGCAGTCACAATGCGACACCCTTCTGACGTCATGTCAGACACCGTCCTGTCAAAGAATGTTGAAAGATGAACACAACAAGGTTAATAACAGTAACAACAACAACAGCAGCAACAGCGGCAGCAGCAACATCAGCAGCAACAACAGCAGCCACGACAGCAGCAGCAGCAACAGCGACAACAACAGCTGCAGCTGTTTTATTCTCTGATTTGTGACATTTCATAACAAACATTGCATCACGTTATTGTTGCATCATTTATTTAGGTGTGTATGGGTGTATGTATATACATACACACACACATATATATATATATATATATATATATATATATATATATATATATATATATATATATATATATGGGTGTGTGTGAGAGAGTCTGTATTTGTGAGCATTTGTGTATGTGAGTGTGAGTGTTTTATGTGAGTGTTTACATATAATACTTATTCAGAACGTAATGACCCGGAACAAAAACTGCTAAGCATTTGTCCGACGCCTACAGGTTTGGTCAACCCTTCCTCAATGAAATAATTTCTAATAATGGCACAAGGCTAGCAATTTAACAGAAGGGAAATTCAATTATATTGACGACAGTACATTTTTTAAAATTTATTCAACCCTCAAGCAAGGCAATGAAGCCACTAAAATGCAAGAGTTACTGAGAAGGGAGAAGGACATGACAGAGTGAACATAACCCCAAGCAAGGCAATGAAGCCACTAAAATGCAAGGGGTTGCTGAGAAGGGAGAAGGGAGAAGGTTATGACAGAGTGAACATAACCCCAAGCAAGGCAATGAAGCCACTAAAATGCAAGGGGTTACTGAGTTGACACTGGCGGGATTTGAACTTAGAATGTAAAAAGTAACTAAATGCCGCAAAGACATTTTAACCGACGCTCTACCAATTCAACCAATTCACCGATCCTTGACTATTGCCGAGATAATGATTGCAGGATAATTAATAAATCGATATGATAGTTCCAAAGTCTAGGACAGTGTCATTTCCATGGATACAAGATAATTAGCCACAATGAGCCCCTACCCCATCCTCACCCCACCCCACTCGTCTCCACAACATCCTGAATCGATTATTTCCCAATGAAGACATTTCGTAATTCTAACCACGTAATGTCTTCCGGGAAAAAGATAAGGAAAAAAGAAAAATGAAATGAAAAGAAAAGAAAAAAACCCCCACAAAACTAAATGTACCAAGTGAACTTTCATTTAAAGAAAAATAACTCATATGCGGTGGTGGTGGTGGTGGTGGTGGTGGTGGAGATGGGTGGAGATGGTGAAGGTCGTGAAGGTGGAGGTGGTGGAGATGGTGGTGGTGGAGATGGGTGGAGATGGTGGCGGTCGTGAAGGTGGAGGTGGTGGAGATGGTGGAGGTGGTGGGTGAGATGGTGGTGGTGGAGGTGGTGACGGCGTCGGTGCTAATGATATTGGTAGTGATGGTTGTGGCGGAATGGTGGTGGTGGAGATGGTGTTGGAGACGGTAGTGGTGGTGGTGGCGTCGGCGGTAGTGATCATGTTGCTGGTTGTGGAGCCGGGGATGTCAGGGTGTGGTGGGGGTGAAATTATGATTTTGTTTGTGTAGAGCGTTGGGATTACAATCGTGAGGATGTGAGTTCGATTCTCAGACCGGGTGATGCGTTGTGTCCTTGAGCAAGATACTTTATTCCACATTGCTCCAGTTCACTCAGCTGTAGAAATAAGTTTCAACGTCACTGGTGCCAAACTGTATCGGCCTTTGCCTTTCCCTTTGACATCATCATACGTAGTTTAGTGTATATATAATCTAAATATAGTGTATATAAGATGTATGTAGTGTATATATATATATAGTAAGTCTATGATGTATATATATATATATTTGTCACGTCACTGATGCCAAGCTGTATCAGCCATTGCCTTTCCCTTGGACAACATCAGTGGCGTGGAAAGGAGAGACTAGTATACATGGGCGACTGCTGGTCTTCCACAAACAATCTTGCACGGACTTGTGCCTCGGAGGGGAACTTTTTAAGTACAAATCCTATGGTCATTCGTGATCGAAGGGGGACTTTACCCTAGTGAAATGACAGGAGGCCAAATATGGTGAATTTCCTTAATTTTTTATTTCTGCAAAAACTATCCACATTTCAGTGGCCAGGTTGCGTAAGAATCCGGTGACCTCATCAGGTGTCAATTGCGTAATAGATGTATACCAACGGAATGATGGTAAACTTTAAGGAAACAAGCAAAGAAAAAAAAACAGTGAGGAAAAAGTTTGTGTTTATGTTTTTGACCCAGAGACAGACGAAGTAGCATGCTGCCATTTTGCTCCCCCGTCTCTGAATGACCAATTTCTACCCAATGGTAAACCACCTAATTTAAACGTATATATATTTATATATATATAAATGTGTGTACCTCTTGACCAGGATTGAACCCAAGACCAGGATCTCACCGTCTCTAGTACCTACCACTAGGCCACTGAGACAGATTGCTTTCCTGATGATTTCTCCCGAATGAAACAGTTCTAGTCGTGTAGAAGCCATTTCTATATTAAATATTTATACTCTGCTATGTATTGAGTACCTTACTTACTGTAGTTACCTCCGATTGAACCCGGGATAAAAATATGTATATATATATTGTTTTTTACAAGTATAACAAAATTATATTTTGCTAGTCTTCTTTACCAAGACTACTGTATTCTCTCTTCCGGTTATTTCAAAAGCTGATATATTTTTGTTTCGTTTTTTTTTTTCGTTTTTTTTTTAATATTTGTGTAATTTGTTTGTATTAAAAGTATTTCCTGGGATTATGTAAGTTGCTACTACGTTTCTTTCTAACTAGTCATATCTCCTCCCCTCACCTGCAAGGTAAGACATATCTAATTCGCCAGCAGTGAGGTTATGTCGTTGGCGTGGCTGGTGTGTCTGGTGCAGCGAGAGACGCTGGCTGTTCCCTAGTGAGATAGAAAGGCTGACAGTTGTTGTTGTTGTTGTGATTGTGGTTGTGGTGGTGGTGGTTGGTAATGGTGGTGATGGTGGTGGTTGTGGTGGTGGTAGTGGTGGTGGTGATGGTTGGGGTGGTGGTGGTGCTGGTGGTAATGGTGGTTGTGGTGGTGGCGGTGTTGGTGGTTGGTAATGGTGGTGGTGGTGCTGGTGGTGGAGGTTGGGGTGGTGGTGGTGCTGGTGGTTGTGGTGGTGGCGGTGTTGGTGGTTGGTAGTGGTGGTGGTGGTGGTGGTGGTAATGGTGGTGGTAATGGTGATTGTGGGGCTGGTGGTGGTGGTCGCGGTGGTGGTGTTGGTGGTGGCGGTGGTGGTGTTGTGGCGGTAGTGGTGGTTGGAAATGGGTGTTGTGGGGTTGTTGTTGATGTTGTTGTTCTTGTTGTTGGTGGTGGTGGTTGTGCGTTGGTGGTAGTGGAGGTGTTGGTGGTGGCTATGGTATTGGTGGTGTGGTAGTGGTGGTTGTGGGGTTGGTGGCGGTTGTGATTGTGCGTTGGTGGTAATGGAGGTGTTGTTGGTGGTGGTGATGGTAATGGTGGTGTGGTGGTTGTGGTGTGGTGGTGGTGATGGTAGGGGTGTTGGTGGTGTTGGTGGTTGTGGTGATGATTGTGGTGGTGGTGTGGTGGTGGTTGCGTTGGTGGTGGTGGTGGTGGTTGGGTTGGTTGTGGTGGTCATGGTGGTGGTGGGGTGATGTGGTGGTGTTGTGGCGGTGGTGGTGCTAGTGGTGGTGGTGGTGGTAGTGGTGCTGGATGTGGTGGTGGTTGTGGTGGATGTGGTGGTGGTGGATGTGGTGGTGGTGGTGGTGGTGGTGGTGGTGGTGGTGGTGGTGATGGTGATGGTAGTTGTGGTGGTGTGGTAGTGGTGGTGATAGTGGTAGTGGATGTGGTGGTGGTGAATACGCCATCATAATTAATGGAGTGTAACTGTTATGTTAGGGAGAGAAAGAAGGAAAGAGGTGGGGGGGGGGAGAAGGCGGAGGAAGGAAAGGAGATTGGAAGCGAGAAGGATAGAGAGATACATCCTCCACATTCACACACACACTCACACACACTTACACTCACACACACTCACTCACACTCACACACACTCACTCACATACACACCCCCACACTCAAACACCCACACACCCACACTCACACACACACACAGACTCACACAAACACACACTCACACGCACACTCACACTCGCACAGACACTCACACTCACACACACACACACACACACACACACACACATATGTATATACACCCATATATGTATATAGTGCAGGGTAATTATGCAATTTGAAGAGGCCTGGTTGATACAATAGAAGCAACACATTGCAGAGCTGTGAAACAAGTCATAGCATTTGCAATGGAAAATTTCCGAATAAATTGTTGTAAAAACACATTTTGCATAATTATTCTGTACTCTCAATATCAGCTCCCTATATATATGTATATATGTATGTGAGTGTGTAAAGTAATGTGCATAGTTATACATACAGATATGTATATTATATTTATATATGCATATGCAGATGCACACACACACACACACATATATACGTATATATGTGTGTATCTGTGTGTGTATCTCGTTACTATAAATGAACATATATATGTGTGTGTGTGCTTATATATATATATATATATATATATATATATATATATATAGAGAGAGAGAGAGAGAGAGAGAGAGGGGGGGGGGAGAAAGAGAGGGGAAGTGGAAAAGAGAAGGAGAGAGAGATAGGTAGATAGGTAGATAGATGATAAATAGTTAAGCAGATAGGTAGATATATAAAGAAAGACAGAGAGAAAGCGAGAGAGAGAAAGAGAGAGAGTAAGACACAGAGAGTGTGAGAGTGAGAGTGATAGGTGAAAGGGTAAGAGATAAGAGTATGGCTGTTATGGTGGTTATAGTGGTGGCGGTGGTGGGTGGATGTGGGGGGGGGGGATCTTCGTATATGCCTGTCATCGTCTGGGCTAGTTTAGATAAACATGAAGCAGATATCACATATATATACATATATACAAACATATAGACAACACACACATATATACACACAT
>OZ024759.1:14484565-14494565 GCA_964016885.1 Eledone cirrhosa | reverse complement strand
TATATATATATATATATATATATATATATATATATATAGAGAGAGAGAGAGAGAGAGAGAGAGAGAGAGAGAGAGAGAGAGCGAGAGATATAGATATAGATGTGTGCGTGCGTGTGTGCGTGCGTGTGTATGTGTGTGAGTGTGTGTGCGTGCGTGGGCTTTGTCTAGATGAATGCGAGATTGAGTATTCAATGTCAGAGGTAGATGGGGAGCGGGTGGGGATGACTGAAGTTGGTGTTTACTATTCTTACCGGTCTTACCATTCCTGTAATGGTTTCTTATTTAGATAAAAGGCCGACAATTTAACCCTTTAGCATTTAAACCGGCCATAACCGGCCAAAATTCTCTCAACCTCTTTCATTTCAAACCGGCTGTAACTGGCTACTCATACTGATGTTAAGGTATTGTTCTCAAAATAAATAACATCAAAATCTCATAGATTCAATATTATGTAAGATAAAGCCTTTACCATGAAAATACAATAGTAAATATAGAGTAATGTAAATGTTATATGAGATATTATTTGAGGTAAAGCCCTTACCCTGAAAATACATAGTAAATATAGAGTGATGTAAATGTTATGTGAGGTAAAGTCTTTACCCTGAAATTACAATAGTATATATAGAGTAATGTAAATGTTATGTGAGATATTATGTGAGGTAAAGCCTTTACTGTGAAAATACAATAGTATATATAGAGTAATGTAAATATTATGTGAGGTAAAGTGTTTACTGTGAAAATACAATAGTATATATAGAGTAATGTAAATGTTATGTGAGATATTATGTGAGGTAAAGCCTTTACCCTGAAAATACAATAGTATATATAGAGTAATGTAAATGTTATGTGAGATATTATGTGAGGTAAAGCCTTTACCCTGAAAATACATAGTAAATATAGAGTAATGTAAATGTTATGTGAGATATTATGTGAGGTAAAGCCTTTACCCTGAAAATACATAGTAAATATAGAGTAATGTAAATGTTATGTGAGATATTATGTGAGGTAAAGCCTTTACCCTGAAAATACAATAGTATATATAGAGTAATGTAAATGTTATGTGAGATATTATGTGAGGTAAAGCCTTTACTGTGAAAATACAATAGTATATATAGAGTAATGTAAATGTTATGTGAGATATTATGTGAGGTAAAGCCTTTACTGTGAAAATACAATAGTATATATAGAGTAATGTAAATGGTAAAGAGTTAGGGTCCTAAATGATTATTATTAGTTTGTTTTGTGTTGTTTTTTGGCTCCCAATTTACTCAAGAGGCCCTCAATGAAAGGTTTCAGTGAGGGGCCCTGCTTGGCCCAGCTTATATGACCCAGTTGTAGATATCTCTAGTTTATTATTGATCCAGTGACCTGTTTTACTCTGAACTTTCCTCTCTCTGATACTGATACCTCGCACAAACATATATATACGTATATATATATGTATATATATATATTATATATATATATATATACATATATATATATATACATATATATATATATATGTATATATATATATATATATATATACATATATATATATATATATATATATATATACATATATATATATATATATATATATATATACATATATATATATATATATATACATATATATACATATATATATATATATATATATATATATACATATATACATATATGTGTGTGTGTGTGTGTGTGTGTGTGTGTAATAAGTTACAACAATGATATATACAGGTACATAAGTTTCGTTGGGTTATACACCCCAACTCATTCAGCCTGTTATATAAAATAAACTCGTCCTATCGACAGAGTACTCTTACCCTTGGATATTTCAACCAAACTTATATTACAGTATATATATATATATATATATAAATATATATATTTATAAATATATGTATGCATGTATGTAAAGTGGACATGTAGGCGTAATGATAAAAAGCACCCGCTACAAACTGTAAATGTGGTTGGTGTTAGGAAGGCCATCCAGCTGTAGAAACAAAGCCAAAATCAGTTCTGAATGAGCAAGACATGGTCACCTGACCTAACATTGCCCACAACAGGACAAGACAACTCGTCTAATCCATGCGTGGAAGAATGGACGTAAAACGGTGATGATGATGATGATGATGATGATGATGACGATATATATATGTATATATATATATATATGTGTGTGTGTAGTTGACGGCTGAGAGAAAACGGTACTCAATACAGAGGGAGTTTCGTCTATTTATCACAGGGTCATCGGTTCTTGTCTGATAACCCTATGATAAATAGATGAAACTCAAGAGTAACAAGACTCACTATTTAGCCTTAATAAAATAATTATCTATCTATATATATATATATATATATATATATATATATATATATATATATATATATATATATATTTATATATATATATATATTATATATATATATATGAATGTATGTGTGTGTGTATATATACGCACACCAGGGTCAGAAATGTTGCTGTTATTGTGCCTAAATTCGAAACTATTGCAGAATTCGTAAAAAACCACCGACAATGACCAACAATGGTTTCTGATTTGGCAACAAGTTCAACAATTTTCAAGGAGGTGAGGGGGCGAGTCGATTAAACTAAACCTAGTTCATTACTGGTACTTTATTTTATCGAGTCTGTAAGGATAAAAGGAAAAGTTATAATCTCGGTGGGATATGAATTCAGAACGTAAAAAGCAGTAACTACATGCAGCAAATTATATTGTCGGACGCTCTACCGATAGTGCCATTTAAAAAATCAAATCAAAAGAAAAGAACACACACAAGCGCAGCTTCAGTCCCAAGGTGCAGCACGTTTGGGTCTTTACTATAGTCTCAGGTTGACTAATCCATTGTAATTGGAATTTAGTAGACGGATATTGCAGAAACCCTTCATAATTATTGCGTCACTCACTTATTGTTTGCTTCTGTCTTCTTAACCCTTTAGCATTTAAACTGGCCAAATCCGCTCAGAATTCTCTCACCTCTTTCTGTTCAAACCAGCTGGAACCGGCCGTTCATACTGTTGTTAAGGTATTATTCTCAAAATAAATATCAAAATCTCATAGATTTGATAATATGTGAGATAATTATGTAAGATGAAGCTTTTACCGGGAAAATATAATAGTATATATAGAGTAATGTAAATGCTAAGTTAAGTCTAACTGATCCATCTTTGCAACAACGTTCTCCACTTAAATGCCAGACATTTTATTATAAGCATAGTTTGTCCTCGCCATATATTTGCACAATAATTTCTTCTTCATTTCGTATCTTGTAAAATACTGCAGGGCAGTGTTTAACTATCATGTTAGACACTCTCACCTCGAATGTACTGTCGGTAGAGATCGAAATTGTGTACGTCCATTTCTACAGCTGATGACCAGGGTGGTTTTGTACCACTTTTGCCATATATATAAGACCAATGGAAACATTGTTTCCTCGGTCCGATTTGACGAAAGTTGATAAACTGTCGATATATATATTAATAATTTTCTAAATTGTTTTAAATTTTTTCGTTTTATTTTGATTTATTTTCTTAAGTTTATATATATATATATATATATAAAATGATATGAAACGAAAGGATCTGTGTGGTTACTAAAAACAAGGTTTAGGATGGTGGTTAGGACGGAACAGGAGGAGAAGGAGGAAAGAAGTTTCCATCGTCAGCTGTAAATGTTTCCTGTCAACCACATACGGATATATATATATATATATATATATATATATATATATATATATATATAATCAAGGTTTAGCAAATAATGAAAAAGTTTCAAAATAAATTTTAAAAAATTGACTTTACCTACTATAGTTACCTTTACCGTAAAAATTGACTTTACCTACTATAGTTACCTTTACCGAATCGGTTTCGAATCTCAAAAATAAATATATATATATATATATATATATATATATATATATATATATATATATATATAAATATATATATATATATATATATATATATATATATATATATATATATATATATATATATATATATATATATATATATAAATATATATATATATATATATATATATATATATATATATATATATATATATATATCCGTATGTGGTTGACGGCTGAGAGAAAGGAGTACTCAATATCGAAGTAGATTTATAATATTTATTTATATTAAGGCTAAAATGTGAGTCTTGTTACTCAGGTGTTTCAACTGTATACCACAGGGTCATCAGACGAAAACTTGTGTGTGTTTGTGTTTACAAAGCAAAAACAGACCGATAAAAAGAATATTGATCGACTAAATATAAATAAAAGGAAAAAAGAAAAAAAAAAAAAAAACAATGCAGTGCTCCAGCATGGTCGCATTCTAATGACTGAAGCTAGTAAAATTAGAAATAAAAATTAAATTTTAAAAAATATTTCAAATAAATGTAAATGAATAAAATCAAGTCAGAAGACAGAAGAGAGAAGAGAGAAGGAAGAATGCATATCTTACCGAAAATCCGAAGACAACGTATAAATCTGTAGAATGGCGCACTTTGTTGTTGTTTGTTGTTGTTGTTGTTGTTGTTGTTGGTGGTGGTCTGTTGTTGTTGTTGTTGTTTGTTAGAAGCGCTAACAGTATATGTGTGTCTCGGTGTATAACTGCAGTGAATATGGTGGAAGGTGTTAAGATCTACAGTAACTTGTTGCTGCTGGTTCGGTGGTGGTATGGTGGTGGTATGGTGGTGTGGTGATGGATGTGGTGTGTGGTAGGGTGTGGGAGGGGGTGGGCGGGGGCTGGTGTCATGGAGGGTGGTAGTGTGGTAGCGCGGGTGATAGTGTGTGGTGGTATGATGATGATGATGTTGGTGGAGTTAGTGGGAGGTGGTAGGAAGTAATGATGAGTGTTCATGGTGGTGGTGGTGGTGGTGGTGTTGTTGTTGTTTTTGGTGGTGGTGGTGGTGGTGTTATGTTGTTTGGAATCTTTGAGTATAAGTTTGTGGAATGTATATACAGTATATTTATATATAGAGAGAGAGAGTGAGACAGACAGACAGAGAGAGAGAAAGGGGGAGAGAGGGAGGGGAAAGAGATAGAAAGAGGGAGAAAGAGAGGGGCGAAGGGTTGTGGGAGAGACAAGCAGGTAAATATGTATATATATATATATATATATATATATATACAGAGAGAGAGTGAGGTAGACGGATAGATAGATAGATAGATAGATAAATAGATAGATAGATAAGCATGAAGAGTGGGAGTGGGGACAGTGTGTAAATTTATTCTGAGAACAAAAACATAAATAATAAAGAAATCGGTTGATAAAAACACGTGAGAGAGGGCGAGAGAGGTGTGGCAGTATAGAACTCTTTTCATTGGTTGATATAACTTGGTGACTTGTTTGCGTGGATGTATACCTATCTGTGTCTGTTTATGTGTATCTATTAGGGTTTGTGTGTTTATGTGTGTGTGCGTGTGTGTACGTGTATGCGTGAGTGTATGTGTCACACTGTTATGTTTTATGTCAAGGACGTTTTTAAAAACAAGATGTTGTTTTTTAGCCACATGCTAGCCTTCAATGAACTAACTTACACAATCAAAACATCATTTCAGTCCATTCATCCTTTCGGGGTCGATAATTTAATGTACCGGTCTAGTTAACCCTTCTCTCAAAATTTGCTGGCCTTATGCCAACATTACAAATCAATATATATGTATCACCCAATTGCAAAGGCCTTGTTTCAGGGGGGTACCAGGGGACAAGTCCCTCTACTTTTTCAGGGACGGGGGACAAAGCTTCTTTTGTTTTTTGTTTATTTGATATAATAAATTCTTTTAAAGTTTATTTTTTTATATCTGAACTTCATTTGAATATATAAAATTTAATTAGCGTAAAACTTTACTTATGTGATAGGGTCCGGGAAAGGCACCATAAGCAAACTAACATGCTCCTTTAAGAATCAACAAATGTTGGTTTGTCCCCCTCACATTTTTAAGGCAAACGAGGCCCTTGCCCAGTTGGGTCCCACACCTAAAGAGCCCCTCAATTTAAAGGACCTCGCATTGTGCTAAAATTAGAAACCATTATTTTGGCAGTATAGAGTTATGACCCTTTACGTTCTGAGACCAAATCCGTCGAGGTAAACTTTGCCTTTCATCCTTACGAGGTCGATAAAATAAAGCACCAGTAATGCAGTGAGGTAATGACTGGGATTCGGATTGGCAGTATCGGTAAAGGGCCAGACGCCATCCTTTGCAACATAGAGTTACGGTCCTTTTCGGTCTGAGTTCAAATCTAGCCGAGGTTGACTTTGCCTTTTGTCCTTACGAGGTCGATAAAATAAGGTACCAGTAATGCACTAGGGTAATTGCTGGCCTTGTGCCAAAAGTCGAAACATTGGCAGTATCGTTAGAGGGGCAGACGCCATCCTTTGCAACATAGAGTTACACCCATTTACTAGGGTAATTGCTGGCCTTGTGCCAAAAGTAGAAACATTAGTATTATTGACAGAACCAGGGCTAAAACAAAAGAATCTTTTTCGTATTTTAAATTAAGAAAAGAATGTGCAAAATCGTATTTCTTTTTTTCAGCATAGATAACATGTTAGTGTGGGGGGATGTCTCATATTTCTGTCATTGTTTTTTTTTTCACATTTTCAGACTATTTAACCATCCTCTGTTTCATCTAGTTACCTTATAAACATATTATGTGTCGTAAGCATTAGAAGTTATCATATTAGCTAAATGAAAGAGTGAGTTAGTACTAACAGTTGAGAGCTAATTTGAAAGCAGGTTTCAAACAATGTTGTGGTCTAGGTAGAGTCGAAATGAACTTATATGGGGTGAGCTGAAGATTTCATACGCGGCACCTTTGCACATCGTTGCCCCTTCTGGTTGGAATTGCGGCCGACAGATAGTATGGGCAATAGAAACATTATCACCTAGGTTCGATCTTACGGTCAGCTTCATAGTTTTTTTTTTATCTTTAAAAAAGAAGATGACGCAGGATCACAAATAATGGTTTCTTATATAGGCACAGGGCCAGCAATTTTGGGGGACGGAAAAGTCGATTAAATCGACCCCAAATAATTGTTTCTACTTTTGGCACAACGCCAGCAAATATCCAGTACATTACTGGTACTTTATTTTATCGACCCCAGTGCTAGTGGTAACATGTAACCCAATACAATCTGTCTCACGGTCAGGTTGTCGGTGACTAAGCCGGCAACTCCACCAAGCTAGCTTGGTGAGGTGAGTGATATTTGTACGCCCTGCGGGATGAAATACAAGACCCGGCAAAGGTCGGAGAAACCCAGTAGAGTCAACAGCCATCCAAATAGCACTTTTTTTTTTTACCTGGGAGTGAAAAGCCCCCAGTTGTCACAACACCTTTCTAGGAGAGGGAACCTCTGAAAAAAAACCTGCGGCTTCGGAAGCATCCGATGATGTTGACCAGTTCTCCTTTTCGGGTAGTGTTTTCGATGCTCAGAGAGTGGGATTGGTTGAGTGTAAGGCCTTTCCCAACTTAAAGAAACCTTCAAAGCACAGGCAGTGTTTGTTCAAGATCTGTTACAGGTTCGTGTGGCTGGCCGTAGCCTAAAGGTGCACCATTTTCTGTAATCTGACAAGCGATTGCAGTTCTCTTAGCAGAGTTTGCAGCCACCATGTATGTATGTATGAATATTTTTGTATATATAATGTGTGTGTGTGTGTGTGTGTGTGTGTGCGTGTGCGTGTGTATGTATATATACATATATATATATATGTGTTTGTGTGTGTGTATGTGTGTATATATATATATATGTGTGTGTGTGTGTGTGTGTACAAACTTATGTACATATGTATTCTATGTTTATGTTAGGTTGACTGAACAACTAGGGCACTCATCAACCTGATCCACTATCACAAAATAGTGTATTATAAATAATATATGAAACATGATGATGTATAAGGGTGTAGAGATGTGCTTAGTACAGCCGTTTTTATCGTTGATACGTTCTTCGTATGAAAGCACCTCACCTTAAAGTTGGTCAAATCAAACACTTACATAAACATATACATATTGTCTGCTTTCATTTACGTATATTCAACAAAGCATGTCACGATTCATTTCATACACTTGTAACAATGAAACAAACTATATATCTGTTAATGTATGTTTATATATATGTATGTGTGAATTTGTGCAAAAAAATAAATAAAAGGAAACGACAACAAATGACAAAGCAGACGACACAGTACAGTGAATAAATATATTAGTTTAATGTTTTATTTGGTAGGGAAAGAGCAATTACCTTTCGGCGACTAGCCTTCATCAGAAGATAGAATGAAAAATAAAAGATGAAACAGAAATATGTAAAGAGGAATGAAGGGAAAAATATTTTGAGAGAAAAAACGTGTGTATTCAGTCAGCCATGATGCAACTTTGGCAGAGTTGCTGGAGCATTGAGTATTTGTTCCGAGTCACTGCGTTCTGAGTGAAAAACCCGCCAAGATACACTTTGCCTTCCATCGTTTCGAAGTCGATAAAGAAAGTAAAGTACCAGCCCAGTGTTGGTGTAGGCCCCTTTCCTTCGACCTGTAACATCTGGGATGTTGAAATGGATAAAAGAATGGATGATAAATACAAAGACCAAAATCCGAAGAGGGCACGATAAGGATTGTGTGTGTATATATATATATATATATATATATATATATATATATATATATATATATATATATATGCCATATACGTACATATGGAAAATCCTAGAGGGACTAGCACCAAACTTTGGCATTGAGAGCGAGGTAGGTCCTACGCAATCTGTGTTTGCATGCGGTTACCAGTTTGTCTTTCTTGTTTAGGAGTTGGTCCTTCGAAAATACCATTTGTAATGTTTCCTCCGAGTATAAATTAGGCGGATGGCGTCCTCCCGTGTAAGGGTTAGCTCTGGACAGTAAGCTCCAAATGAGATTGTAGGTTATATTATTATCTTTGAGGTCCCAGATATGGCCCGAAAGTGTAGTGGCATGTCGCCGGACCGGGTTTCGGAAAGTATGTCGGTGCTGGTAGAGTCGGGTCTTGAAGTCACAAGCGGTTTTAAAAGTGAGGAAAGACTGTGCGCTGAGCCAATCCCACTCTATGAGCGACAGTAACTATAGCCCGAAAAGAAGAAAAGATCAACATCGTCGGTAACTACTGAGCCGCATGTTTTATATCGGAGTTTAAGCAAAGAATCGGTGCTTTCAACCTTAACGGGATCTTCAGGTTGAAAGCAGTGATTCTTTGCTTAAACTTTAATCTGTTATTTTAATAAATATTTGCTCTAGGGTTCTTATATATTTTATATATATTTATCCTAATCGAGCCTCATTGGATTTTCGTCTTCACATTTGTTCGGCTTAAGTGGGGGCTTCTGTAAGATCCCGCTTAGGGTGAAAGCAGAAATTGTTCGAAGAAAAATCAGTATCAGTCTTGAAAATAACAAGAGTGGTGGGATGGTTATGATTGACTAAAACACTTCAATGGGTTTGAACGCCATAAGTTCACTCTAACTACTGAAATAAAGAAAAGGAAACAATCTATTTATTTATTCAGTGAATTCAATGGAACTAAGTGTTTCCCATCTCTTAAGTAGCTGAACTAACCTATAAATCTTTCTCCCAAGGTTTGACCTATAAAATAAGATATATATATATATATATATATATATATATATATATATATATATATATATATATATATATAAAAAAATATATATATGGTATTAAGTTAGACATGGCCTGGAACAATACTCGTCGAAAATTCGATTTTACTAACTTCCATTCTTATATACTCACACAATATATATATATATATATATGTATGTATATATATATATATATATATATATATATATATATATATATATATATATATATATATATATATATATATATACATATATATATATATATGGCTGAAGGAGTAACGAGAAGAAAACAACAATTTGCTTAAAAACAACAACGATGCATCACTCAGATCAGCAATAGAAAGAACGATCCCATCATCATGAATTTAATA
>OZ024759.1:14474565-14479565 GCA_964016885.1 Eledone cirrhosa | reverse complement strand
GGAAAGCATCCAGCAAATAGCAAACTCCATCCACCAGAGCATTAGAGTTACTATAGACTACCCAAGTAAACACCCCAACCATCGATTACCTGTACTAGACACAGAGCTCTGGTTAGATACCATTAACAACAAAAAACAAATCCTCCATTCCCATTATGCCAAACCCATGACTTCCAAACATCTGATCCACCGAAACTTGGCCATTTTGGACCATACCAAAATCAACATACTGATTGCGGATTTGGTACGGGTGATGAGAAATGTGTCCCGCATGTGCAACCCCGAAGAACTAGAGAGACACATACAACACTTCATCCACCGTATGCAGTTCTCTGGCTACAATCAGAGAGATAGAATCAGAGTGTATAGAAGAGCCAGAACCAAATGGGAAAAAATGGTAAATAATGACATAAATGGGACCTGCCCCTTGTATAGGAGCAAATTTTGGAATAGAATAGAAAGAACTAGGAACAAGGCTAATAGAATAAACTCATGGTATGATAGCAATAAATACCAGAGTGTAATGTTCATCGATACAACCCCTAGAGGTGAAGTAGCTTACAAATTTAGAAGGGCCCTAAATAAACATAAACTCAATATTAAGATAGTAGAAAGATCAGGTACCTCCGTAAAAACACTTATTAGCAAGACATACCCTTTTCAAAGACCCTCATGTATAGATAAGAAATGTGTAACCTGTAAAATAAGCCCCCATATTAACTGTAAAACTAGAAATGTAGTGTATAGCATAAGATGTACTGAAGGACAATGTAGAGACACAAATATAGTGTACATAGGTGAGACAGCTCGTAGTGTAGGGGAACGGATAAATGAACACTGGCGAGACCTTCAAGATAATAAAGAATCATCTGTACTCTACCAACATGCTAAGATAGAACACAAGGGTAAATTAGAGAACATAGAAATAAAAATAGAATCTACACACAGAAAAGACGCAATGTTTAGACAAATTACAGAGGCAATAAACATAAAAGAATTACAACCAAAATTAAATAGAAAATATGAGTGGAACAGCAACATCACAACTTACAATTAAGGACAAAATGAAAACACACACACACATAGAACAAACAACCAACCAGTAACATGTAAATAAACAAATAGATAAATGAACATAAACACACACAGACACCCGGATGTGGCGCATGCGCAGACTGAGCACACAACACACACACACAGAAACAAAATGGCGTAGGACAGAACAAAGGAGAGGCACAGAAACAAAGAAAGGAATCCCCAGTCACTGAAGAGGTCACAGAGTGTGTGACGAAAGAACTATGACTATATATAAACAACTATCTGGTTGTGAAACCAACCAACCAACCAGAAATTTATAGATTTGTAAATTTATAAATTTATAAATATATAATAAATTGAAGTGAAAGCAACTGGTGCGTGTGTTTCTTATTGGCAACATGACCCTCCCAAAGTATAACAATGTATATATATATATATATCACAAAAAAAAAGAGAATCAGTGTTGCGACGATTCTCTATTTTTTGGTGATATCATATTCTGCTCTATGAGAGCATCGAGTGCTCCAACGAACGCTTTAAGCATCCAACACCAATTATATATATATATATATCGGGAGAGGGATCCGAATAATTCAGGTTGGTTCATAACTTACTTAATGAGATATATGATCTGAATGTGTAAACGTGTTAAATGTGTGTAAATTTTCAAGAGCTACAGATAGTCGTATATCTATATATAAAAGATATACTAAAACACTTGGCGAGTTCTTATGTTTGTTACATATTTGTGTGTTTACCGGTATGTGTGTGTTTACCTGTATTTTTTCTGTGCTAACGAGATAAACAGGATGTCAACATGTTTTCTAATAAACCATACATTTATAAATAATTTGTACTTTAGCTCTAGCATTGAGCACATTCGTAGCATGTTTGTTCCGACTAACAAACATGTTTGTAAATATCTATTATTTATATATGCATACCGGTATGTTATATATGTGTGTGTGTGTGTAGATATATGCTAATGTGTTCATGTGTATGTATATTTATGTATACACATACATATATATTATACATACATCCTATATATATATATATATATATATATATATATATATATATATATATATATATATATATATATATGTATATATATATGTGTGTATATATATATATATGTATGTATGTATCTATGTATGTATATATATATATATATATACATAAATATATATATACACACACACACATATATATATATATATATATATATATATATATATATATATATATATATATATATATATATATATATATATATATATATATATATGTATGTATGTATGTATGTAGGTATGTATAAGTATTTGCATCAGTCATAAGAGACCTCTTGTATGCAGATGATTGCGATCTTGTAGCGCACACAGAGAGTGATATGCAGCACATTTTGAATGTATTTTCTGACGCTTGCACTGCCCTGGGTTTGACTGTCAGTCTCAAGAAAACCGTCGTCATGTACCAACCTGCCCCTGGTAAGCAGTACACTGAACCAAACATCTATGTGTATGGCAAACGACTTGGAGTGGTTGATCAGTTTGTCTACCTGGGAAGCACTGTCAATCGATACGGCAACCTTGACAGTGAAATCTCACTTAGGATTAGGAAAGCAAGTGATGCTTTCGGAAAGCTAGAAAGGCGACTCTGGGGTCGGCGAGACATATGCAGGAGGACAAAGGTAAAGGTGTACAGGGCATGTGTACTCTCTTGTCTTCTTTATGCCTGCGAGACCTGGGTCACATATCGACGCCACCTTAAGCAATTGGAGCGTTTCCATCAGATGTGTCTCAGACGGATCCATGGCGTTCACTGGAGGGACCACATCAGTGATGTCGAGATTTTGGAAAGCTCTATGTGTGACAGTATAGAAGCTCTTGTGCTTAAGCAGCGACTCCATTGGAGTGGTCACCTTGCCAGGATGAAGGATTCTAGAATACCAAAACAACTCTTCTATGGAGAGTTGGTTAAAGGAAAACGACCGCCACATAAACCAAAAAAGAGGTATAAGGATTCCTTGAAAGCCTCTCTGAAAGACGCTAACATCTCTGCTGATACATGGGAAAATATTGCTGCTGATCGTAATAAATGGAGAAAGACTGTATATGAGGGAAAAGTTGCCTTTGAGGCATCTCGAATCGCACACGAGAAAGTAAAGCGGGACGTGAGGAAGGGCATTGCTGTTGCACTTCCAGACGGCGAGGGTCCTCCTATGGTTCTGACATGCAGCGTCTGTGCGAGACTCTGCCTAAGCAAAGCTGGACACGAAAGTCATCTTCGCAGTCATAAAGTAAGACCAGTGGTTGACTACCAGGCTGCTGTTGGAGATGCTACTCATCATGCTTGCCAAACATGTGGTAGAGAATGTAAATCAGCAGGAGGGCTCAAGCGACATGCAAAAGTTCACGAACTCCAACCACAGCCGACTATTCCCAGTAAATGTTTTGGTTGCCGACTCTGTGCAAGACATTTTAGATCATTGGCTGGGCTAAAAAGCCACATTCGATCGCAGCACTGTTAGTTGCTATCGTGTGTGTGTGTGTGTGTGTGTGTGTGTGTGTGTGTGTGTGTGTAGATATGCTTATGTGCGTGTGTGTGTATATATATATGAATATGTATATTATTATTGTTGTTGTCGTTATTATCATTATTGCTATTATTATTATTATTATTATTATTATTATTATTGTTATTAATGTATGTGTATATGTGTGTGTGTGTATGTGTATGTATGTGTGTGTGTATATATGTATGTATGTATATGTATATATATATATATATATATATATTTCTTTTCCTTTTTTTTTTTTATTTATTTATTATTATTATTATTATTATTATTTTTTTTTTCTTGTGCAATGGCCATACTCGATAACGAGGGGGCAGCCATTATTATTATTATTTATGTAGGTATGTATATTGCTCACTATAAAAGCTTCACGGCACAAGCATTGCTTTAAATCTGGAGATCTCTCTGCACTCGTCGGCACATGGTACCATGGGCCCAGCACTATGTGTCAATAATTGTCACAGGTGTAGTGTTTGTACCAGAGTTTTCAAGTCGCTGGCTAGACTAAAAAGTCACACTCGTTCAGCGCATCGGTAGGAGTTCTCCTACATGGATATAAAGTAGTGGCCGTACTCGAAAACGAGTTGGCAGCCACCATGTATATATATATGCATGTATATATATATATATAAAATATAGGACAGAAAGAAGGGACAGCCAAAAAATCTGATGACGTCAATCTATTGTAAAAGAAACATCATCAACAACATCATCATAACCATCACCATTATCACCATCGTCATCACCATCATCACCGTTATCGTCATCAACATCATCACCATCGTCATCACCATCTTCAGCAGTTTAGTAGACTTCAGGAATGACTGCTCATCACATGTCACATCATTCGTTATGACTGATGTTGTAGATGTTGTTGTTGTTGTTGTTGTTGTTGTTGTTGTTGTTGTTGTTGTTGTTGTTGTTGTTGTTGTTGTTGTTGTTGTTGCTGTTTTTGTTGATGATGATGATGAGAATGATGACGTCATTATTGTTGCTGTTATCGATGATGATGATGATGATGCTGATGATGATGATGATGATGATGATGATGATGATGTCGATGCAGTGTAAACAGATGAAAATGTTGTTGTTAGTGGTCGTAGTGGCGATGTCGTTGTTACTGTTATAGTTGTGGTTGTCGTTGTTGTTGCTGTTTAAGGTTCAGTAATGCGCCACACAGAAATCTGTGCCCTGGCTAGCTGCCCTAGCTGACCTTAAAGGTAACGCCGGCCCAGGCTGGGGTGGTGTTTAAGTTGGTTGTGAAGGTTGAAAGAGTAACGAGTGAAGACCCACTTCGATCACGAATGACCATGGGGCTTGCACCAAGAAAGTGCCTCTTCGAGGAACAAGAACAGGCAAGTTTGTTTGTGGAACACCAACA
>OZ024759.1:14462065-14469565 GCA_964016885.1 Eledone cirrhosa | reverse complement strand
TCGCTGAGATCGCTGGCGTCTGTAAACAATACCTATTTTATGGGGTCCCTGAGGTCTGTAAACAACACCCTCTTTATGGGGTCCCTGAGGTCTGTAAACAAAATTACACTTAAGACCCAGACATGTCTCTAAACAACACCCTGTTTATGAAGACACAGACCTCTGTAAACAAATTCCACTTCGAGGTCCCAGACACATCTGTAAACAACACCCACTTTATGTGGTCATTGACGTCTGTAAACAAAACCTACTTTATGGGGTCCCTGACGTCTGTAAACAACATCCTCTTTATGGGATCCCTGACATCTGTAAACAACATCCCCTTTATGACCCAGACATGTCTCTAAAGAGACACAGATCTCTGTAAACAAATCCCACTTCGAGGTCCCAGACACGTCTGTAAACACACTCACTTTATGACCTAGACATGTCTTTATACAACACTAACTTTATGAGCTCCCAGATGAACCAAAACACAGATGATAGAAAAGGCCCCAGAATTATTCAACAACCCAATACGACCACCAAGACTGTATTACAATTGTAGGCGCTGCACCAGCATAACTATAACCCAATATGGGAAGACAGTAACAAGATTATATATGAATATATGTATACAGATATAACTTTATCGTACACTTCGGCAGCTAGACACTTCTTAACCCTGTAACATTTACATTACTCTATATATACTATTGTATTTTCACGGTTAAGGCTTTACTTCACATAATTATCTTACGTAAATCAAATCTATGAGATTTTGATATAATTTATTTTGAAAACAATACTATAACATAAGTATGAGTGGCAGTTACAGGCGGTTTGAACAGAAAGCGATGAGATAATTCTGGCCGGATATGGCCGGTTTAAGTGCTAAAGGGTTAATATATATTTTAATTATCTACCAAGGGCGGTGGATTGGCAGTATCGGTAGAGGGTCGGACGCCATGCTTTGCAGCAAAGAGTTACGGCCCTTTGTGGTCTGAGTTCAAATCCCGCCGAGGTTAACTTTGCCTTTCATCCTTACGGGTCGATAAAATAAAGTACCAGTAATGCACTGGGATAATTGCTGGCCTTGTGCCAAAAGTAAAAATAATTATCTTCCAACACAAATTAATACGTTGAAAGCTAAATTTTTCGCTAAGTACTTCAACCCATACTTCTTCCTTGCCAGAACTATAATCTAAGGGAGAGAGAGTATTTTAGCCATATATGTGTACATTGGGTAATACTGAGTTGAACAGATAAAATAAAAAAAAAACAGAAAGAGATAATAAAGAGAAAGTGATTTTCTCCTTAGATATAGGAAAACAAGTAAACATGAAATAAGATATACATGTGTGTCACCATTGATTATTATTATTATCATCATTATTATCATTACTATTATTATTATGGCCTTGTGGTATTTAGTTGCGCCTATTTGCTTTCTGAGTTCAAATCCCGCCAAGGTTAGCTTTGCCTTTCATCCTTACTGGGTCGATAAAACAATAAAGTACCAGTAACACACTGGAGTAGAGTTAATCGACTTTCCCCTCCCCTAAAATTGTGCATAAAGTAGAAGCAATTATTATAAACGTGTGTATATATATATTATACACACACACACACACATATATATATATATATATATATATATATACACACACAGATAAATCCACCAATTAATGGTAGGGTCCAAGCCGTATGAAGAACTCAATGTAATCCGTATGTAGATGTCGTGAAGTAAAGTTTAAAATACTAAAATTTCAACGATATAATTCATTGGAAGCAGAGTCAAAATAATACAAATAGTGAAAACAATGAAATTAAACAAAAAACGGGTAATTCATAGTAAAACTCATTATTTTACGATCGTTTATTGGGGGTAGTTCTCCGTATGTTCATTCTATTAGTGATCTATGTAAAATATACTACAAATTATCAAAGTAAGAAAATATATATACGTCTTCCCTACCCGCCGTCTTCAGAAATAATGAGTTTTGTTTATTGAAGAATATATATATTTATAAGGAAAAGAAATCGAAAATGTAACTGGAGTCGTTTTAAGAATATTTATTTGTTTCCAATACCGCTTTCACAGTTCTTATGATTTTCAAACCCTCCATCTCAATTCTACTTTTGAAAATCATACGAACTGTGAAACCGGTAAAAAAAACAAGTAAATATTCTTAAAAAGACTCCAGTTGCATTTTCGATTTCTTTTCCTTATACTTTCACTCGTGTAGGACACCCTCATTTTCCTTTATATATATATATATATATTATGAAATAACAGGAGGCTGGACTGGTGTAATTCCTTAAAGGTTTATTATACTATGAACATTTCAATGACCGGGTTCAGTATGAATCCGGTGACATCATCAGGTATTCGAAATTTAACAAAGGAATATAATCCATAGGGCTGAAAAGGCAGGATTCCTGTTGATACGATCATTGGACGAGCCGGCTCGTGAAATTAGCGTGCAAGTGGCTGAGCATTCCACACACACGCGTGCCTTTAGCGTTATTCTCAAGGAGATTCAGTGTGACACAGAATGTGACATGTCTTGCCCTTCAAATTACAAGCACAACTCATTTTGTTGGCAGCTGAGTGGACTAGAGAAACCTGAAATAAAGTGTGTTGCTCAAGGATACAGCGCGCTGCCAGGAATCAAACTCAGGACCTTACGATCGTGAACCAAATACCCCAACCACAATGCCACACGCCTTCACACACACATATATATTCACACACACACACATATATATATATATATATTCACACACACGCACACACACACATATATATATATATGTGTGTGCGTGTGTGTGCGCGTGTGTGTGTATAAGAGAAAGAAAGAGTACAGAGTGTACTGGGAGCATTTATCATGACATCAGCACTACCACTAAACAAGAAACCATTGTATTATCACAGTATTTAATTACAACCATTTACGTTCTGTGTCGAGATTGATAAATAAAAGCTGAAAGACAAAGTTGACCTCAGTGAGATTTGAACTCAGACCATAAAGAACTGAAGCAAACATCACAAAGCTTTCCATCCGGCGCTCAACTCATTCGCCAATCTAATACCCTTTGTTATGTAGGCTGTTATGACTTCATAACAAAATGCTCCCTGTGACTCTAGTTTTTAACCTACATATTTACAATAATAATGAATCCTCGCGGACTTTTAGTTCCGTCACATACACCCACTTACATATCTACTACTACTACTACTACTACTACCAGTACTACTACTACTGCTACTACTACTACTACTACTACTACTACTACTACTACTACTACTACTACTACTACTACTACTATTACCACCACCACCACCACCACCACTACTACTACTACTACTACTACTACTACTACTAATTACAACTAATAAATGACTGGATAAATAGATAAGTAAGTAGAACTGAATGAACTAAATATGGAACGAAACTAGCTTTTCTTTGGTTTTAAAGTCCATTGCTAAACATAAACTAGCGTGTGTATGTGTCTGACATCATGTCAGCTACTGTGTCTGACATCATGTCAGCTACTGTGTCTGACATCATGTCAGTTATTGTGTCTGACATAATATTAGATACTCAGACACAACCATCATGTCAGACATTTAAACATTCACAAACTTTGAAATAGGAGGAAAAAAATGTTTTCTTTCATACCTGTCGTCTGCTGATGTTGATCTCTCTCTCTGTTCCTGTCTCTCTCTCCCCCTCTCTCTCTCCCTCTCTTTCTCTCTCTCTATGTCTCTCTCTCCTTCTCTCTCACCCCCTCTCTCTGTATATATATATATATATATATATATATATATATATATGTGCGTGTGTGTATGTGTATGTATGTATGTACATTATTTATGTTCATACACGGAACAAAGTCGCTACCCAGGGTTTCAAGGCCCAAATTTGACGATATCTCCAGAAAAAGAGGCATCAAATTACTGGCCTTTCCTAAGGCACTCTTACGAGTTTATAAGCACCTAAAGAGAGGTCCCTAATTTGATGGCTCTAGTATTCAGGAGGTAAGGTCAAAAATATATAATATGATAAGAAAGTATATTTTGAAACAGCGAGCGAGTTTGAAATTAGAAATGGAAACTTTCGCCGAATTTTTTACACACGCACACACGAACGCACACACACACACACACACACACACACACACACACACACACACACACACACACACACACACACACACACACACACACACACACACACACACACACACACACACACACACACACACACACACACAATTCACACACACAAATATATATGTATATATGACTACTGGTTTAGTTCGGATCTAGCAGTAGAAACGATCGGAGCTCCGCTGTCGGGGTCCTGACTCTTTTCCTAAATCACTCTCTCTCTATATATATATATATATATATATATATAGGAACCAGTAAGACCCCGACAGCTGAGCTCAAGCCGTTTCGACGGCTAATTCTTTTTAGTCCAGAATTAGCCGTCGAAACGGCTTGAGCTCAGCTGTCGGGGTCTTACTGGTTCCTATTATCCACTCTACTACCTCAAGTATTGAGTACTTTGGTGCGTTATGGTCCACCTGGTTCCTTACCACATTTCCTTCGTTATATATATATATATATATATATATATATTACTATCTCGATTATATATTTCTATGTCTCCTTGGACTAGAGCTAGGAAGTTGTTGATGCAATGGTGGGTATCTCCTAGATTTTGACAAGTATTGTTTTGTGACGTGTTGGTTCTCTAACAACCTTGAATCTCCTCAGGACGGCTTGACAGGTGTTCTGGTTTATTCATTGATGATCAGATAATGTAACATGCTGTATTAGATTATATGTCGCCTGCAGCGCTAACCATCCAACGAATATATAAACTAATTGCTGTCTTGGGGAAGTCATGCATTCTATTTGCAACAGATACGTCAGATCATATAAGCCCAGGTGTTGTTAATTAAGTTTTATGATTCACAAGGACATAGTTTGGTCTAATAATTAAAGAATCCGATTCGCAATCATTAGGTTCCAGGTTCAATCCCATCGCCTGGTATCTTAGACAAGAGTCATTTACCATATCATCGAGTTGATCCATGCCTTGTGAGTGAAACTAAATAGACAGAAACAGTTTGGAAGCCGTTGGATAGACCGTAGTTGTTCATAAAAGGTGTCAACCTTGACACACATTAAGTTACACCGAAACTCACTGAGAATAACGTTCAGGATACACGTGTCTGTGGAATTCCGATCCACTTAACCATTACTTTCGCGATTAGCCTGTTCTGCTGTGAACATCTCAAATCGTTAGAGAACATTTTCAAACAAGAAAGGGCTCAAATGAGTTATCTGCTACCAGCGGTAACTTCGAACGGGAGAATTATCACGTGATTAGCGTCCCACAAAGCTGCAGTGGTATGTGGACACGTCAAGTGAAAGGGCTGCTAAATATAGCAGTCCGATTCCGCCCAAATCTTTACTCGATTGTAAGGGAGCAATTAAAAAATATACTGAAGAAATATACGTATATACACAAGTATAGACATACATATGAGGGAGTCCCTGGTGATTTGAAATTTTCACGGTACTAAATGTTGAGCTTTTCTCAATGAAACTGCAGTAGGGACACTCTATGTAAATAGGTAAATATTTCTTTATCTTATTTGCCTTTCCCAAATAAATTTGTATTATGTTCTGAATAATTGATTCTTATTAATTCCTTCACAGAGCAAAATTAGTATATGTTGGACTCCCTTATATGTATGTCTATACTTGTGTATATATGTATATATATGTTGTGTGTGTGTGTGTGTGCGTGCGTGCGCATCCATATATACATACATACACAGACAGATAAATATATGTCTGTTTATGTGTATATATATATATATATATATATGTATGTGTGTGTGTGTGTGTGTGTGTGTGTGTGTGTGTGGTAGGTAATTCCGAAGAAAAAGCAAATATCTTCAAGCATAGCTGTATACAGATATGTATAGAAATGTTTTATTTCTAAAGAAACACGGAGATCAAATTAGATTAATATTTGGCTGAAAGGTTGGGAGATTGGCTTACAAAAACACATACTCACATACACACACACACACACACACTTTCTCTCTCTCTCTCTCTCTCTCTCTCACACACACACATATATATCTATCTATATATGTATGTATATATATATATATATATATATATATATATATATATATATATATATGCAGAGCAATAAAACAAATTATTGTCAAGGAAATATGAAGAGGTCATAGATTTAGAATAAATAGCGCCCTAACAATAATGAAACCTTCTATAAAATCAGCTTGATTATAGCTAATAGTGTATCATCATTGTTGGCAGGTTTATGGCGGATATTAGATTTATGATGTATGAAGGACATCAGCTTATTTGGGCCGCACCACATACAAACACACGCACGCTCACCCAGATACAAATTCGCACACAAATATGAATGCATATCTTCACTCGTACATACACGCAATAAAATAGTGCTCCCAAAGCTAAATATATATACATATATATGTATATATATTTTGAAATAGAAGCTTTCGCCGTAATTTTGACTAAATAAATTTTAGCCTGATAATGGGGTTTAGAACTCTCTAAGAAATGGAAAAAGATTAGTATTAACGTACATGTACGTCAATACTCATCTATTTTAATTTCTTAGAGGACTCTAAACCCCACTATTGGACTAAAATTTATTTAGTAAAAAATACGGTGAAAGCTTCTATTATATTTTCAAACTCGCTCGCTTGTTTCAAAACAAACTTACTTCTAAATATAGTTTCCATTTATTAATATCATTGATATTATACTCCTGAAAACTGTCGAGTGCTTCGAATCTGTTATAAATATATATATTTGTTGAATTACCAACACATTAAATATCCCTTTGCTTATATATATATATATAGGAAAAGAGTCAGGAGCCCGACGGCTGAGCTCCGGCCGTTTCGACAGCTAGATCCGAACTAAGCCAGTAGTCATATATACATACATATGTGTGTGTGTGTGGAGGGGGGAAGGGGGTCTATGTGTGTGAGTGTGTATGTGTGCGTGTTCGTGTGTATATATGTATATGTTTTCGGGAATAACACGTAGCTTTTGTGCATAGAGTCTTGTATATGTACTCTCCAGGTGCGGACTGTAGCAATGAAGCCACTACGTTAGGCGGACATGCTTCTATTAAAAACAAATACAGGTTTAGGAGCTTCAACGCACGCGTCCCCAGGACTATGTAAACTAGTTTAAGACATTGGACATAAAAGCCACACAAATACACACACACATATATATAACAGGTCGATACGCAATAACTATTTTTCATATGTAAACGAAACTTACTCGTTTTTTCTATTATATATATATATATATATATATATATATATATATATATATATATATATATATATATATATATATATATATATATATATAGTTTTAATATAGATGAGATTCTACAGGACTAGAACTGTTTCATTCAT
>OZ024759.1:14454565-14457065 GCA_964016885.1 Eledone cirrhosa | reverse complement strand
CTGCAATTCCTTAATCTGAACACCATCAGCCCAATAAATAAATATATATATATATATATATATATATACAATTTCACTCTAAACGGGAACGTCGGAGGTTCCCGCTTAGGGTGAAAGCAGAACATATTTATATATAAACGTATATACTTATACATAAACCATCCTTATTGAGTCCTCTTTGGATTTTAGTCCTTGTATTTATCATTACTATCACTATTATTGGGATTAGATTTGTCTTTCATCCTTACGGGGTCGATAAAATAAAGTAAAATGTACCAGTAATGCACTGAGATCGATTTAATCGACTTTCCCATCTTCCAAAATTGTTGGCCTTGCGCCTGAATCAGAAACCATTATTTCTCTCTCTATATGTGTGTGTGTGTGCGTGCGTGCATGACCCCCCTCTCTTTCTTTCTCTCTCTCTCTCTATATATATATATATATATATTATATATATATATTTATATATATTATATATATATATATATATATATATATATATATATATATATATATATATATATATATATATTTTTTTTTTTTTTTTTTTTTTTTTCAACCTGTTAGTTCTTCCGTTACTTTGGTATTGTGTGTTAGATTTTGCCTACCACAATGTTCAATTTGTCAAGCTATTTAAACGTATGTTATTACCCTGAGGCCCTACCTCGTCGAGTGCTTTTCTAACTCATTTATATCGCAGGTCGAATTTGCTTGCACACCGCCAAAGTTTCGATTTTACTAAGCCTCCAATTATATATATATATATATATATATATATATATATATATATATATATATATATATATATATATAATGAAAAAATACATAACCAATGTTTCATAGATTATTTAATTGATTTGCGTTTCATTTTTGATCTACCTTATATATATATATATATATATATATATATATATTGTGTGTGTGTGAGAGAGAGAGAGGGAGAGAGAGAGAGAGGACGTTCGGCTGTACTAAAATGGTATTGCAAACTACAATCACCTAATCGACACAGCTGACTTCAAAAGATGTCCTGCACAAGAATCGAACCCAGAGATTCAAAATCATGATACGAACATCTTCACCATTTAGCTAACGCTTGCTCTGTACGTAAATATGCCTAAAAATAATAAAAATTACCCAGAGATGCTATCCGCATGGAAAGCAATAGTTAAATTCGTTAAGTATACTAAAAGTACTTTTATATTCAAATGTAGATATAATCATAAAAACAAGTACTGCGTAATTTTTAATATCTTATATTCTTGTTAGAGACCTTGCAGCTGGCCAGGTAATTTTTTTTATCTTAATATTGTGCGTAATTATCGTGATGATACATAGCTTAGTGGTTAAGATGTTCAGCTCAGGATCATGAGGTCGTGTGTTTGATTCGCGGCGGAGATATTCGACCTTGCATAAAATATTTTGTTTCATGTTGCTGCAATTCACTCAACTGATAATAATTAATTGTACCTGTAATTTAAACGACCAGCATTGATACACATTGCGTCACGCTGGATCTCCATGAGAACTACGTTATGCGGGCACGTATCTTTGGAATGGTCAGTTACTTGCACGTTGATTCCACGTGTAGGCTGTTCCGTGATTCGAACAGCTAGAACACTCGTCACGTCGAACCGACAGAGGCCCAGCATGTATCTTCATCAGCGGACGCAAGCATAGTTAAGTTGTTTTACAATTATAGGATCTAAGGTTCGATTTTAACGCTTGTGATATAAAATCGTTTAGGCGTAAACTATGTGGAAGCCTGAACTTCAAAGGAGGTCTAGCTTTGTCACATATTGTGTGAAAGTGTTTCTGATTGAGAATTAATTTAAGGGTACACGCACCTGTGAAATACTCACCCACATAAATCCCGAGGCAGACGTTCTGTTGATAGAATAACTGAATGCTCATCGTCAAAACCGATGGAGGATCCTTCATTCCATCATCATCATCATCATCATCATCATCATCATCATCATCACCACTACCACCGTTCTGAGTTCAAATTCTGCCGTGATTAACTTTGCCTTTCATCCTTACGGGGTTGATAAAATATAGTACCAGTAATGCACTGGGGCCAATTTAATCGACACTCCACTTTTCTTCAAATTGCTGGCCTTGTGACAAAATTAGAAACAATTATAAAAGCTTTCCAATTGCGACCACCCGTCCTTCCCTTTTTGCACAGGAGTCCGTTCTCCAATGTGAGCTTTTCTAAATATTTAAAACGGTAGTGTGTCGAACGATCACATACAGGCATTCTTGTCAACAAATCTGTATGTTTACGTGTTTGTGAAGCAATAAACAAGCTGAGGTGGTGCGGAGACATTTATCATGGTCTTGAGCGATCATGTTACAGTTGTAATTTAGGTGAGGAGGACGTTTCTCAAGGCCGTAAGCGATCGTCTTACTCTTGTAAAAGTCAGTGATAAGACAGGCATATATTTATGTGTGTATGTGTAATATGTATATGTCTGTCTGACATAAACGTAGCTATTTA
>OZ024759.1:14429565-14444565 GCA_964016885.1 Eledone cirrhosa | reverse complement strand
ATTTTTTACTGAGATAGGCTCCGACATGTTACCTCCGACATTAACCCAAGCCTTCATGTCGTCATGGAAAGACCTAACTAAAGCAAGGAACTTATCAGGGCAACCAAGTTTCTGGAGAACCTTCCATAATGCATCTCTGTTGACAGTATCGAAAGCCTTTGTCAGATCGACAAAAACCTGATACAGATCCAAGCCCTGTTCAATGCACTTCTCCTGGAGCTGTCTAGCTGAGAAGATCATATCAGTAGTGCCGCGTCCAACACGAAAACCAGATTGACTTTCAGGAAGGACACAATCTGCAATGTGTGTCAGCAGACGGTCCAGAAGCACCCTACATAAAACTTTCCCCACGACAGAAAGCAATGATATACCTCTGTAGTTCCCACAATCATTCCTGTTACCCTTTCCCTTGTACAAGACCACCATTACTGCATCTCTCCAGTCCTCAGGCACGGATTCATTAGCCCATATCCCTCCAAACAGAGAGTGAAGATGTTGCAGGAGTCTCTCACCACCATATTGTAGGAGCTCAGCATGTATGCCATCCATACCTGGAGATCTTCCACTGTTCAGCTTCGAAATAGCCACTGCAACCTCCACAAGTGTCGGAGGCTCTGCGAGAGCTACTTTCACAGGACTTTCCGGAATGAGATTGAGGAAATCTTCACTGACGACAGACGGCTGATTCAAAAGATCATCAAAGTGCTCCCGCCACCTTCGTAGAATTCCCTGTGAGTCACGAAGAAGTTCTTTGCCATCCTTGCTGCGAATCGGTGTCACCAGAGAAGAAGACGGTCCATAAACCTCACGCAAGAGACTGTACAACAGCTTTGTGTTATTGCAATCAGACGCAGTTTGTATCTCACCAGCCTTCTCACTCCACCACTGATCCTTCATCTGAGAAAGACTCCGCCTAACACGTGATTTTACATCCCTGAGCTCCTCATGCAACGTATTCCTCTCCTGTGGTCTTGCCGTCAAGTAGCGTGACAGAGCGCGCCTCTTATCAGCCAACAAGTCATCTATATGCACATCTTTCTCATTAAACCAGTCCTGATGTTTTCTCTGCACCAATCCCAGAACACGTCTGCCTACATCATAAACCGACTTTTTAAGGGTCGGCCAATCCTCACCAAGATCTGCAGCCTGCATCTCTTCTTCCAATGTCCTCTTCACATTTTTATCCTTAAGACGAGCAGCATTCAATCTTTTGGGCAGGGCAACACCAGGAGCCCGGATTTTACGTTTGGTGATTAGATTCACTTTTGCGCGTACCAGGCGGTAGTCCGTCCAGCACTCAGCTCCACGAAGAACACGAACACACCGCACATCCTGTCTGTCACGCATCCTGACTAGGACGTAGTCCAAAAGATGCCATTCCTTAGATGCAGGATGCATCCATGTGGTCTTGAATTTGTTCTTTTGTTGGAACATGGTGTTGGTAACACACAGATCCAGCTCCTCACACATCTGCAGCAAGAGCATACCATTGCTGTTACACTTTCCCACCCCATGCCTTCCGATTACATTCCATGTGTTAAAATCCCTACCCACTCTAGCATTAAAGTCACCAAGCACGATGACTTTGTCTGCCTGAGGGATATTTCTTAAAACACCTTTCAAGGCATGGTAAAAGGACAGTTTTTCTTCATCGACAGAATTCATAGTTGGAGCATACACACTCACCAGGGTAGCATATCTTCCCTTGTCCAGCGGAACTCTCATGGACATAAGACGCTCACTAATCCCCACTGGGAATTCTTCCAATTTATTCACCAGTACAGTCTTAACAGCAAATCCTACCCCAGCCTCTCTTCTGGTTCCTTCATCTCTTCCTTTCCAGAAGAATGTATATTCTCCACAAAATTCCGTAAGATGACCATCTCCAGCTAACCTCGTCTCAGACAAAGCCACGATGTCAAGATCGTAACGTCGAAGCTCCTTCGCAACAAGAGCGGTCCTTCGTTCAGGACGCTCCAAAGAATCCCTGTCAAGCAGCGTCCGTACGTTCCAGCAGCCAAGACTAAATGCCCTGTTTGGCTCTATTACAATGGCACGATGACGGGCGGGCCCAGGTTGTGATAACTTGGGGCCCCTGCCCTTATTGCCAATGATCTTTTTTGTTCCAGAACCCAAATTGGCAATTATCTCGTTTACATTGTTCTGGAACATCATTGAATTGGGAAAAAAAAAAAAAAAAAAAAAAAAAAAAAAAAAGTAATAATAATAGTAATAACAATAATAATAATAATAATAATACTACACTATTAATAATTATTAATGCACTCGTGCAATGCCTGTGCGTGACGAATATTTTTAAAGTGAGGAAAGACTGTGCACTGAACCAATCCCACTCTCTGAGCGACAGTAGCTATAACCCGAAAAGAAGAAAAGATCAACATCATCGGTAACTACTGAGCCGCAGGTTTTATATCGGAGTTAACCCAGTTTCCTGAGATGCCTTCTCCTAGAAGAATACCCTGACATGGGCTAGGGGTTCTTCACTCCCAGTGGTTTAACTGCGCGATCGGGCATCCAGCCCGATTATTTCTATGTCCCCGCGCAAAAAAAAAAAAAAAAAAAAAAAAAAAAAAAAATTACTTATTGACACTTATACGTACGACATACACACACACGCATACATATGCGTGCACACAGCAACACTCACACACACAACAAACACACACACACGCTACTCTACTCACTTACACGCACACACACACATATATATATATATATTACCGTCATTACTGATACAAGATTACCAGATTATGTCAACTGTTGACTTTCAAGAGTTTGTATAGTTGAAGCCGATCGTATTACAGTCCAGTATTACTATAATTGCTTTACAGCATAGAGTTATGGCTCTCCACGGAGTCAACAAAAGAGAGTACCAGTGATGCGCTGGCCAGTCGCTGGATCCGTGCCAAAAGCAGAAAAATTATTATTACATACATACATACATACATACATACATACATACATACATACATACATACATCCATCCATCCATACATACATACATACATGATGGTTCAAACTCCCGCTATGAGTATTGCAATTGCTTGTCGGATGTGTGGCGCTCAGATATGGCTTCTCAATTCTGCAAGAGACTTGCACTCCTTCGTACATTGACGACAACAATGGATTTCCCTGGCATCAGGTCGCTTGTGAACCTTCACATGCCGCTTCAGTCCTGTCACAGATCGACATCCTTTGCCACATTAATTACATACATACATGCATACATGCATACATGCATACATACATACAAACATTATGGCTGCAAACTCTGCTAAGAGTATTGCAATCGCTTGTCAGATTATAGAGTTTGGTGCACTTTTAGGCTACAGCCAGCCACGCCTACCTTTAGCATATCTTGAACAAGCAATGCCTGTTCTTTAAAGGGTTTCTTAAGTGGGTAAGGGCCTTACACTCGACCAATCCCACTTTTTGAGCATTGAAAACACTACCTGAAAAGGAGAACTGGTCAACGGCCAGCCACACGAACATACCTTTAGCATATCTTGAACAAGCAATGCCTGTTCTTTAAAGGGTTTCTTAAGTGGGTAAGGGCCTTACACTCGACCAATCCCACTTTCTGAGCATTGAAAACACTACCTGAAAAGGAGAACTGGTCAACATCATCGGATACTTTTGAAGCCGCAGGTTTTTTTTATTTCAGAGTTTCCCTCTTAGAAAGCTGTTGTGACAACCACCGGGGACCTTTCACTCCCAGGTAAAAAAGAAAAGTACTATTTCGATGATTGTTGACTCTGATGAGTTCCTCCGCCCTTCGCCGGGTCTTGTATTTCATCCCGCAGAGTGTCCAAATATCACTCTCCTCACCAAGCAAGCTTGGCGGGGTTGCCAGTTTAGTCGCATACATACATAAAATTCTACATATAACAGCACATACACATATATATATATATATACAAAACATATGCGCGTCACAAATATAATTCAAAGCATACAGATTCACACATACACTTACATCTATACCAGTACATACGCGCGCGCGCGCGCGTATGTATGCAGACATGCAGACATATTTACCTAGTTGATGTCTAAATTACAATGAAAGAGTCTTGTGTCTATGTTAGAAACCGACTCTCTCTCTCTCTCTCTCTCTCTCCCACACACACTCTCTCTCGCTCACTCTCTTACTCTCTCTCTCTCTCTCTCTCTCTCTCTCTCTCTCTCTCTCTCTCTCTCTCTCACTATTGGGAGTCTAGCTAAAACTGCATAGGTGAAAGCAGTAACAACTCCATGATAGGACAGGTACCCGTATCATTAAAGCACCTGACAAACAACTATTATGAGATTCTCATTGTAGGACGCAAGCCTGACCTGTGTGTAAGCTGTAAATTATATTCCATTTACTTTTCTATATTGGCAGTGTCGTTAGAACGTCGGATAGAATGCTTTATGTTATTTGTTCTGACTCTCTGCTCTCTGAGTTCAAATCCCACCGAGGGCCACTCTGCCTTTCATTCTCTCTAGGTCAATAAAAAAAGTACCAGTCTAGTACTGGGTCGATTCTTCTTCTATAGCTTTCTCATTTTCTCTCTCTCTCTCTCTCTCTCTCTCTCTCTCTCTCTCTCTCTCCCTCTCTATATATATATCTCTGGAAGAAATCTGCTGTACTCAGGCCTGGAGAGGGATGGGCTCCGCCAGGCTTAAAATGTCCAACAAACACCGTATGTCAATACGGCACGCCAACGAGTTACGGGACCATACATACATTCTATATTACAAACAATATGGTGACGAATTGGCGTTGAATTAAAATTGCCTTGGTATTTGTTCCGATTGACTGCGCTCTAAGTTCAAATCCCGCCGAGGTCAACTTTGCTTTCGTCCTTTCGAGGTCGATATATAAATTATTAGTCGAGTGCTCGGGTCAATTCTTCTTCTCTCAGAAAGAAATCGGCTGTGTTTAAAGTTGGAGTGGCTTTCGGCTCAACCAGGTTTAAAATGCCCAAAAGATGCCACGTGTCACGACGCCACCACTACCATTCTTTCCTGAGTTAAGGGCTTTTCCTTACATTAGAAACAATATTTGGGGAAAATAGAGGGGTTAAACCAGTTAATATTCCTGGGCCTCTTCTTGTGGGGTTAAGCTTATTTGTTTTATAGGACCTTTTCTCTTTAAAGCCGCTACCAGCGACGTAATACCATGATACAAAGCCCAAGAAAAGTTCACTAAGAAATAAAATCTTATCTCACTTTGAAGTCAACCTCTTCATTTCTACCATTATATACTCAAAACTACTTTATCCAGTATATTTATATCTAGCTTTAATATTTCAAAAGGATTTGGCTGCGGGTTATGTCAGGTCAAGCAACTGCATAGTGACTTCTTCATTCACTCGTTGTTGTTGTTGTTGTAACTGTTGTTGTTGTTTTGTTGTTGTTTTTACTGTTTAGTCAGAGAGGGAAAAGACAGGAGTCCATGACGCTGTTCAGGGCCCCCGAGATTTGTGGGAGGGAGAGAGAGAGGGAGGGAAGGTGTGAGGGAGAATGTTATCTTCAAACTAGAGGCGGGGTCCCAATATTGCAACAAAGTGGTCCCCGCTACAGACACCAAAGAGGACAGGCAGGTGGTGGAGTTTTTAGCCGGGTGATGGGGTAAAACTACACCACAGTTGTTGCAGTTGTTGATGATGATGATGTTAGTATATTGTTGTTGATGTTGATGAGGATGTTACAAATATACTGTTATTGTTATTGTTGTTGATGTTGATGATGATGCTAGTATATTGTTGGTGATGATGATGATACAAGTATATTGTTGATGTTATTGTTATTGTTGTTGTTGTAGTTAATGTTGTTGTTTTTGTTGTTGTTGTCGTTGTTATTGCTGTTGTTGCAGTTGTTGCTACTACTGCTGTTATTTTTGGTGTATTTTTGTTGTTATTGTTGTTGTTGTTGTTAATGGGGCTGCTGCTGTTGTTGTTGCTTGTACTTGTTGTTGTTGTTGTTGTTGTTAGCTGTGGTGTTGTCACGCATGGTTTGGTGACGACAACAACGGCGGCGATGTCAACGACGACAACAACAGCAACAGCAACAACAATAACAACAACAACGCCGACACCAACAACAACATCAACAACGACAACGACAAGAAGAAGAAGAAGAAGAAGAAGAAGAAGAAGAAGAAGAAGAAGAAGAAGAAGAAGAACAACAACAACAACAACAACAACAACAACAACAACAACAACAACGACGACGACAACGACAACGACAACGACAACAACGGCGGCGATGTCAACGACGACAACAACAGCAACAGCAACAACAATAACAATAACAACGCCGACACCAACAACAACATCAACAACGACAACGACAAGAAGAAGAAGAAGAAGAAGAAGAAGAAGAAGAAGAAGAAGAAGAAGAAGAAGAAGAAAAAGAAGAAAAAAAAAGAAGAAGAAGAAGAAGAAGAAGAAGAAGAAGAAGAAGAAGAAGAAGAAGAACAACAACAACAACAACAACAACAACAACAACGACGACAACGACGACGACGATGACAATACATACGGGTAGATTTGCTACAAGGTCTGGTGTCTCACTTGAATTGTATTGGCGATAAAGTGAAGATGTTAATAGTTGTGATGACAATGTATGGTGTGTGTGTTGTGTGTTGTGAGTGTGTTGTGTGTTGTGTGCTGTGAGTGTGTTGTGTGTGTTGTGTGTGCTGTGTGTGTATGTGTGTGTGTGTGTGTGAGTATCTGAATGTATGTATATGTATGAGTGTATTTATGTATGTATGGATGGATGCATGCATGGAAGTACTTACGTACGTATATATATGTATGTGTGTGTATATATATATATATATATATATATATATATATATATATATATATATATATATGTATATATATATGAGTATATATATATGTATGTGTGTGAGTATACATATATATATGCATTAGCGTGAGTATACATATATATATATATATATATATGTGTATTGTATATGTGTGTGTGTATGTGTGTGTATGCGTGTGTATGTGTATGTGTGTCTATGAATGTGTCTGTGTGTGTGTGTATGTGTGTCTGTGTGTCTCTGTGTGTGTATGTGTGTGTATATGTGTGTGTGTACGAAGTAATAAGTAAGTAGAGTCGTTTGTAAGGTTCACTTATCTAAGAAGAAAGCATTAAGATGTGACAGAGTCCCAGTTAGGCAGTCCCTACTTGAGAAATTGGACAAGCTGAACACTCACATATTACATACTCTCCATCTCTCTCGCTCTCTCTCTCTCCCTCTCTCTCCCCTCTCTCTCACTCCCTCTCCCCCCTCTCTCTTTCTCCTTCCCTGTCCCCTTCTCTCTGCATATATATATATATATATATATATATATATATATATATATATATATATATATATATATATATATATATATATATATATATACCTCTATCTCTCTGTGTATATATATATATATATATATATACATACATGTACGTATAGATGCATGTGTTTTTGTGCGTGTGTGTGTGTCTGCTCGAAATTATAATTATTTGGTCGGAGAAAGGATGGTGGAGGCTGAAGAGGAATGTGTGCAAGGGAGAAAACCGATGAGGCATGAGATTGCTGCAATTAATGTGTTTAGTCTAAACATCTGTAGGATGTGATGGATGTGTTTAGTCTCAACATCTGTAGGATGTGATGGATGTGTTTAGTCTAAACATCTGTAGGCTGTGATGGATGTGTTTAGTCTAAATATCTGTAGGATGTGATGGATGTGTTTAGTCTAAACATCTGTAGGATGTGATGGATGTGTTTAGTCTCAACATCTGTAGGATGTGATTATGTGTTTAGTCTAAACATCTGTAGGATGTGATGGATGTGTTTAGTCTAAACATCTGTAGGATGTGATGGATGTGTTTAGTTAAATATCTGTAGGATGTGATAGATGTGTTTAATTTAAACATCTGGAGGCTGCAACTGATGTGTGTATTTAAACATCTACAAATTATGGGTAATGTATTTAGCTTCCCATCTATAGTTTGGGATCGGTGTGTTTAGCATCCACATCTGTAGTTTGTGGCCAATGAATTTAGATTCCACATCTGTAGTTTGTGGCTAATGTGTTTAGATTCCACATCTGTAGTTTATGGTCAATGTGTTTAGCTTTCTCATCTATAGTTTATGGCCGATGTGCTTAGCTTCCACATCTGTAGTTTATGGCCAATGTGTTTAGCTTCCACATCTGTAGTTTATGGCCAATGTGTTTAGCTCCCACATCTGTAGTTTGGGATCGATATGTTTAGCTTCCACATCTATAGTAGGTGTCAATGTATTTAGTTTCCACATCTGTAGTACGTGTCAATGTGTTTAGCTTCCACATCTATAGTAGGTGTCAATGTGTTTAGCTACTCTATCGGTAGATTCTGATCGATGTGTTGAGATTAAACATCTTTAGTCTGAAAGCGATATATTGTTGTTGATGATGATGTAACTGTTGCAGTGAGTACTGTTGTTGTTGGTGGTGTTGTTGTTGTTACTGTTGTTGTTGATGTTGTTGTTGTTGTTGTTGTTGTTGTTGCTGTTGTTGATGATGTTGTTGTTGGTGTTGTTGATGATGTTGTTGTTGGTGTTGTTGATGTTGTTGTTGATGATGTTGTTGGTGTTGATGTTGTTGATGTTGTTGTTGTTGTTGTTGATGATGTTGTTGTTGGTGTTGTTGTTTTTGTTGCTGCTGGTGTTGTTGTTGTCGATGTCGTTGTTGTCGATGTTGTTGTTGCTGCTGTTCTTGTTGTCGTCGTTGTTGTTGTTGCTGTTGTTGTTCTTGTTGCTGCTGCTGCTATTGTTGTTGTTGTTGTTGTTGCTGTTGTTGTTGCTGTCGATGTTGTTTCCGGCTGGTTGGATTGCTGGCTGTCTCAGTCGTCTTGCAGGCAATCTGGCTGGTTGGCTCTTAAGACGAAGGACGGACATCCTGCTGGGTTTCTCTTAAAAGCCGGATCGGATGAGAAGAGAAGGTGTGTAATAGAGAATTGTGAAGTGTAATGGTGCAAACATTGCTGGGTAGTGACGGGATGGCTGAGTAGCAGGGTGGCGGGGTGGTTGGGTGGAAGGGTGGTAGGGTGACGGATGGAGACCGTTTGGTTGTCGGTAGAAAAAAAAAAAGATTTGAGGGGACGATTTGTAAAAAAAAGAAAATATTTTTTAAAAATACAAAAAAGAAACTTCTTTCGTTTCGTTTCATTTCAAATTGCTTTTTGTTGTCGTCATTGTTGCTGCTGTTATAGTTGTTGTTGCTGTTATAGTTGTTGTTGTTGTTGTTGATGATGATGTTGTTATTATTATTATTATTATCATTATTATTATTATTATTATTATTATTATTATTATTATTATTCAATTACCTTTTGATTTTCTGTTTCGTGTCTTGTGTACTTCAACTTTCAAACGAAATAAAGAAGCATATATATATATATATGTATATATATATATATATATATATATATATATATATATATAGTATATATGTATATATATATATATATATATATAGTATATATGTATATATATGTATATATGTATATATATATATATGTATGTATATATATATATACATATATATATGTATATATATATATATGTATGTGGGGGGGGGCATTCTTCTTATTTTCATTCGATTTTTAAGCCTATATATATATATATATATATATATATATATATATATATATATAGAGAGAGAGAGAGAGAGAGAGAGAGAGAGAGAGAGAGAGAGAATGGGAAAGGGACAAAGAGAAAGTGAGTAGTGGGAGAGAACAAGAGAGAGAAAGAGAGAGAGAAGAGAGAGAGAAGAGAGAGATATAAGAGAGGGAGAAGAGAGAGGGAGAGTGAGAGAGGAGAGAGAGAGAAAGAAAGAAAGAAAGAAAGAAAGAATGAAAGAAAGAGAGAGGGGGGAAGGACCCCCCCCCCCCATACCTCCATTCCCACTAAAATGAATTAAAAGAAGAAAGAAAGTAGGAAAGAAACTGAAAAGCGATGAAGAGGAGGAGGAAAAAGAAAGAACAAAAAGAGTGGAAGCTAAGAAGAATAATATATGTGTGCGTGTGTGTGTATGCAGACATATATATATGTGTGTGTGTGATGTATGTATGTATATGTACATATGTATGTATCTGTATATATATATATATATATAAGGAAAAAAGATGAAATCGAAAATGCAACTGGAGTCTTTTTTTTTTAAATATATATATTTATTTGGTTCCTTTACCGGTTTCACAGTTCTTCTGCTTTTCAAAAGTAGAGTTGAGATGGAGGGTCTGTGATTTTTCTCACATCTGTGATTTTTCTCACCCTCTCACCCCCCCCCCCCCCCCTCCACACACACACATATATATATATATCATAAAACATGTCTATAGAATCACAAGAATCACATGTTTTATGATATATAGCTCTGATTGTTTAATTTATTAATTTTTCATTGAGCCACAAAGTGACCGGTTGCAAAACACGTATATGTATGTATATATATATATGTAAACTTTTATATATATATATATATATATACATACATATGTAAATTTACATATATATGTGAGGGCTGGAAGAGAGAGAGAGATAAATACATATATATATATATATATATACACTAATGTATTGAGTACCTTTTTAAACTGTGACCCCCCCCCCACCTTCTGCTACATAACTTAGAAATGAAAGAATTGGATGGTGTAGTATCCCTTATATATATATATACATATATATATATATATATATATATATATATATATATATATATATATATATATATATATATATATATATATATATATATATATATATATATATATATATACATATATATATATATTTGTGTGTGTATGTGTGTATGTGTGTTTGTGTGTATGTATATAATGTGAAACCTCGCATTGTTTTTTATATATATATATAGTATATACTATATATATATATAAAAAACAATGCGAGGTTTCACATTATATACATACACACAAACACACATACACACACAAATATATATATATGTATATATATATATATATATATATATATATATATATATATATATATATATATATATATAAGGGCTACTACACCATCCAATTCTTTCATTTCTAAGTTATGTAGCAGAAGCTGGGGGGGGGGGTCACAGTTTAAAAAGGTATTCAATGCATTAGTGTATATATATATATATATATATGTATATATGTATATATATATACATATGTATATAGTAGATATAGAGTATCAATATATATATATGTATATATGTATATATATATATATAAATGTGTGTGCGTATATATATATGTATACATAAATATATATGTATATATATATATATATATATATATATATATATATATATATATATATATATATATATATATATATATATATATATATATATATATATATATATATATATATATATATTGTGTGTGTGTGTATGTATGTATACATAAATATATATATATATGACTACCTTAAGGATGCAACATCACTACTTCACAGCATCGAATCAGTTGCAAAGGAAATCGGACTCTATGTCAACACAGGCAAAACAGAATATATTTGCCTGAACCAAGACTCCTCAGTTGGTATGCGAAGTCTAAACGGTGATAAAATCAAGCAAGTTGACGACTTCAAATGCTTGGGTAGCTATATCGCCTCCACAGAACATGATGTTAACATCAGACTGGGAAAAGCCTGGGGAGCATTGAATGCAATGGAAAATATATGGAAATCAAACCTGCCGGCCAAACTGAAAAGGAATTTCTTCAGAGCTGCTGTGGAATCTGTGCTTGTTTATGGCTCTATCACTTGGACGCTAACGTCAAAACTGCGGAAAAAGCTAGACGAGGCATACACACGTATGCTCCGTGCTGCTTTAAACGTATCTTGGAGGGAACACCCAACAAATAAGGATCTCTATGGCAATATACCACCTATCAGCAAGTCAATACGTAAACAGAGACTCAGATTTGCTGGCCACTGTTGGTGCAGCAAGGAAGAAATAGCAGGCGATGTATTGTTATGGAGTCCATCTCATGGAGCAAGAAACGCTGGTCGTTCCAAGAAGACATACGTCAAGCAACTTGAGGACGATACTGGATGCACGCGGAAGAACTGCCAAACGCTATGAGAGACAGAAATGGATGGAGGAAACGTGTCGTAGAGGGCCGAGCAAGCTCGACCTGATGATGATGTATATATATATACCCCCCCCCACACACACACATATATATATATATATATATATATATATATATATATATATATATATATATATATATATATATATATATATATATATATATACATATATATATATACATATATATATAAATACATATATATATATATAAGCCATGATGGACTAGGGGAGGTGTCTAGTAACATTTACAGTTAAAAAAACAAGATGAAAAAGAAGATGGAAGAACAGGAGACAAAAGGAGCATAACATATAGATAAAGAAAAAATGCAAAGCAAACGTTGGTTGGTTCGGTTTGGTTTTGTTTGGATAGTTTGGTTTGGTTAGTTTGGTTTGATTTGGTTTGGTTTGTTTGGTTTGGTTTTCGTTTCGTTTCGATTAGTTTGGTTTGGTTTAGTTTGGTTTGGTTAGTTTGGTTTAATTTGGTTTAGTTTGGTTTGGTTTGGTGTGGTTTGGTTAGTTTGGTTTGGTTTGGTTTGGTCTGGTTTGGTTTGGTTTGATGTGACCTCGTTAGTCTGGTTTTGTTTTGTTTGGTATGGTTTGGTTTGGTTTGGTTTGGTTAGTTTGGTTTGGTTTGGTTTGGTTTGGTTAATTTGGTTTGGTTAGCTTTTGGTTTGGTTTGGTTTGGTTTGGTTAGTTTGGTTTGGTTAGCTTTTGGTTTGGTTTGGTTTGGTGTGGTTTATAGTCAATATTTGTAGTGAATGAGGGATGGAAGGTGGCTATATCACGGCTCAATTAGTCGGCCATTTAATTCAGCTGCTATCACACGATGGCGGGAAGAGTCATGTTGTCAAGCACGCTTGTTAAATGACAAATAACACTGTCAGTCACTCACTTTAAGAAAAGAAAAAAATATATATATTTTTGACGACATTGTCTTTCTGATCCCCGCCACCGTCACCGTCGTTGTCGTCGTGGTGATAGATGTCGTTGTCGTCGTCGTTGTCGTCTTCTTCGTCGTCTTGGTAGATGTCATTGTCATCGTCATGGTAGATGTCGTCGTAGAAGTCATCGTCGTTGTCGTCGTCTCTGTCGTTGACATCGTTTATTTAGAGGTTGTCGTCGTATGAGAAAGGCCACTGAGGTAACTGTGACATGATCACAACTGAACACAACCATGGTGAAACTTATGTATTTTTATTGTATATAATTCCAATTGTTACAGTGTGCTCCCTTCCTAATCCTCTTTGGGGTCACATGATATGCAATCTTTATGAGTCTATCCCTCGCCTCCCAGGACGGGTTGCAGGTCCATTGCCAGTTTTTCAATCCTGAAATGGAGACTGCAATATATTTTTCGAACAAGCCCTTCTACCTAAACACTGTACGGCTTAATTCGGGCTGTTTGTTTACAAACAAACCGAGCATGATAATAAATGTTCGGTAAACCCATACCGAATACCAAAAGTATACTCAGCTGAAAATGAGTACCAGCAATAGCTGGAGGTTAACCTGGCGTCCTGTCCAGGGGGGAGTCTTGTACTCTCAGTCGCTTCACGCCATGAAACCGGGATAAGCACCGGCTAAATGAGCCTTCTGGCTTAAGACAGACTTTAGACTTTATATATATATAAATATATATATATATATATATATATATATATATATATATATATATATATATATATATATATATATATATATATATATATATATATATATATTTATACGATATTAACAAATGGAAACTATATTTATAAAACCATATTTATTTGATTATACATATTTCTAGGACACCAAGTTAAATTATGGTGTGCTTTCATCAGATAAAATATAATATAGACCAGTTTTATAAATAAATATTGACATACTCTTAAATAATGCAACCATTACTGTCGGAAGCTCCCGGATAGTGCTTCCAACAGCTTCCGGGAGCTTCCAACAGAAATAGTTTCATTATTTAAGGGTATGTCAATATTTATTTATAAAACTGCTCTATATTATATTTTATCTGATGAAAGCACACCATAATTTAACTTGGGTGTCCTAGAAATATGTATAATCAAATAAATATGGTTTTATAAATATAGTTTCCATTTGTTAATATCGTATTTTTACTCCAATTATTTGTTGAGTGCTTTATATCAGTTATAAAAATATTTGCTTGTTGTATCCCAACAATTTAAATAGAACTTTTACATATATATATTTATATGTATATATATATATGTGTGTGTGTGCGTGTATGTGTGTATATATATGTGTGTGTGCGTGGGGGGGGGGGGAGTGCATACATGCTAGAGTATATGTATATATATATATATATATATATTATATATATATATATGCCTCTATATCTCTTCCGCTACCTGCTGTGTCGGTAGATAGTTGAAAGTTTGTGATTTGTCTTACACCAATGGCTTCAACTCGAGTCAGCTGCCGCTACACATTAATAACATATTCTCTATAACAATAGCTGTCCTATATAATAATAATAATATTAATCGCTTCTTCATTTGCCTCAGGGGCGTTGAACCGAATGACATTACAAACTGCTTGTTGCAAAACCAGGGCTACTTTCACATCGAACTTCTTCTTCTTCTTCTTCTTCTTCTTCTTCTTCTTCTTCTTCTTCTTCTTCTTCTTCTTCTTCTTCTTCTTCTTCTTCTTCTTCTTCTTCTTCTTCTTCTTCTTCTTCTTCTTCTTCTTCTTCTTCTTCTTCTGCTTCTTCTTCTTCTTCTTCTTCTTCTTCGCTCACTTATTCCTGAGAGGGTCGTGGGGGCTGAGTCCTCAAATACTCCCCCTAGCGGGTCCTGTCAGAAGCAACCGTCTCCAACTGATCTGGCGGGAT
>OZ024759.1:14427788-14429365 GCA_964016885.1 Eledone cirrhosa | reverse complement strand
TATATATATATATATATATATATATATATATATATATATACACATTCACACACATATATATACACAAACAGATTGTGAATATATACTTATTTGTAAACGCACTTCAAATTTGTGTGAATTCATATCTTTACATTTATACATACATATATACAAACATACTTATATATGTGTGTGTATGTATTTATATATATATATATATAAATATATATATATATATTTATATATATATATATTATATATATATATATATATATATATATATATATATATATATATATATATATATAAATATCAATACACATATCCATAGAAATGTCTTCTTTTATCTGTCGGGGATTGAAAGTCAAATCAAGAGCCATAAGTGTAGTCTAGCGTTGTTGGATGTAAATCATTCTTTTAATGTTGGCAGCCATTTTTCTTCCTTTATAAACCATTTGTAGAATAATTTCTCGTCTTTAGTGTGGACGAATATTCTCCCAACCCCACCAACACCATCACCACCAACACCACCAACACCACCACCATCTCCATCACTAACACCACCACCAACGCCACCACAATCTCCACCACTAATACCAACACCATCACCACCAACACCACCACCAATACCAAAACTATCCCCACAACCAATACCACCACAATCTCCACCACCAGTACCACCAACACACCACCTCTAACACCACCATAATCTCCGCCACCAATACCAACAACATCACCACCACCAATACCATCACCATCACCACCACCAATACCAACACCATCACCACCACCAATACCAAAACCATCACCACCACCTACACCACCACAATCTCCACCACTAATACCGACACCATCGCCACCACCAATCCCAACACCACTAGCATCATCACCATCTCTACCACCACCATCACCATCACCACTCATACGAATTCGACTACCACTGACACCACCATCGACACCATTAATTCAAATACCATTGACACCATCACCACAATCACCATCAACACCACCAACACCAATTCAAATACCATTGATGCCCCAACCACCACCAGTAACACCACAACCGTCACCACCACCACTCATACTAATACACTACCTTTGACACAACCAACACCACCACCACTACAACCACCAGCATCATCACCTAACACCACCACTACCACCACCAACACCACCACCAACACCACTATCACACCACCAAAACCACCACCAGCACTACCACTACTTACGCCAACAACAACAACACTACCACTACCACTGCCACCACTACCACCACCGACACCACCTCTACCAACACCACCACCACCACCACCACCCCTACCGCTACCACCATCAAATCTCATTACCATATTGAACAACTGATCAATTATAATGGCCTTGTTAGTGTTTATGTTGGCGACTTTGTAGAGGATAACTTTCGTTTTTCTATTGATAATAGATCGAAGAGTTCGCTTCGATTTCTTCACTGCCATTTCATTATATTCATAGAATTAGTTTTCTAGCGTGTGTGTGAATGTGTTTGACCTTTGTCAAGCCCGACACCGTGTATTCCAGTTATTTGTCCAAAGACACATTCACTCTTAACGCATTTCTCAGGG
>OZ024759.1:14395288-14405288 GCA_964016885.1 Eledone cirrhosa | reverse complement strand
TTTAGCTGTTCCATCCGACTGGTTAAGGCCATAATGGGGCACTGCCATATCCCCAACGTAATTTAGTTTCCTACTAACATATCTGGAATAATACCAACACTATAATTTCCCGGTTTAAATCCCTCTTTACCGAAGTAAAATGTAGGTTAGCTCAATTTGATATTAACGATTGCTATACCTCAATTTCATAATCCTTTTATGTGGATACATATCTGATTCTGATATTATTTTTTCTTTCTAAGATAATAACGTCTGGATAAGAAGTAACTATCGAATGTTTCTTTCAGTGTTAGTATGGGATCAGAAGATTCAGCTGGAATTAGCGACATCGTTGGCCGATGCATATATTTTAACTTACACTTTCAATTTCTCTACTCTCCCAGAAGAATTTTCAGAAAAGAAACCCTACTAACTTCCGTGATATCAACCATCAATAAAGATAGATATATTGCCAAAACAAATATCAATAAAAATAGATAAGCTGTTATATCAACTATCAATAAAGATAGATAAACTGTTATATCAACTATCAATAAAGATAGATAAACTGTTATATCAACTATCAATAAAGAGAGATATACCGAAAAAAACAATTAACTTCATATCTTTGTCGAACCTCAAGACTCACATTATTCAAACGATTAAATTGCCTGGGACTTTATATTATCAATTAAATTGGTGGTGGTGGTGGTCTGGGGGTGTTGGTGGTGGTCTGGTGGTGGTGGTGTGTGTGGTGCTGGTGGTGATGGTGGTGCTGGTGCTGGTGCAGGTGGTGGTGGTGGTGGTAGTGGCAGTGGTGGTGGTGGCGGAGGTGGTGGTGGTCTGGTGGGGGTGAGTGTCTGGTGGTGGTGTGTGTGGTGTGTGTGGTGGTGGTGGTGGTGGTGGTAGTGGTAGGGGTGGCGGTGGTAGTGGTGGTAGTGGTGGTGGTAGTTGTGATGGTGGTGGTGGTGGTGGTAGTAATGATGGTGATAGTGGTGGTGGTGATGACGATGGTGGTGGTGGTGGTTGTTGTGGTGGTGGTGGTAGTGGTGGTGGTGGTGGTGGTGGTAGTGGTAGTAGTGCTGGTGATAGTGGTGGTGTCGGTGGTGGTGGTGGTGGTGGTGGAGGTGGTGGTGGTGGTGGTGGTTTTGGTGGTGGTGGTGGTAGTGGTAGTAGTGCTGGTAATAGTGGTGGTGGTGGTGATGGTAGTGGTGGTGATAGTGGTAGTGATGATGGTGGTGGTGACGATGGTGGTGGTGGTGGTGGTGTGGGTGCTGGTGATAGTGGTGGTGGTGGTGGTGGTGGAGGTGGTGGTTTTGGTGATAGTGGAACATTAGATAGTGATGTGTGACGTACGCAATGTCTAAAAAAGAAAACAAGATCATCTCGACTGGAATACATGAGAGTAAATAACCAAGTCAAATATGTACACAGAAACACACACATAAACATGAATAGAAACACACACAGACATGGACACTCCAAATTAGGTGTTCACGTTCATATAGATATAGATATATATATAGATATAAATATACATATACATCCACATATGCATACACACACACACATTTATATATATATATATATTCATACATTCATACATATATACACGCATACATATACACACACATATGTATATATATATATATATATATGATGGCTGTCCCCTCGTTATCGAGTATGACCATTGCACGATATACCATTGTTAATAATTATTAGTTAATCCTATCGTGCAATGCCTGTGCGTGAAGATATTTTTTAAAGTGAGGAAACACTGTGCACTGAGCCAATCCCACTCTCTGAGCGACAGTAGCTGTAACCCAAAAAGAAGAAATGATCAACATCATCGGTAACTACTGAGCCGCAGCTTTTATATCGGAGTTATCCCATTTTCCTGAGTTGCCTTCTCCTAGAAGAATGCCCTGACAAAGGCTAGGGGTCCTTCACTCCCAGTGGTTTAACCGCGCGATTGGGTGTCCAGCCCGATATGTCTATGTACCCGCGCATATACATACACATGAACCCATATATATACACATATACTTATACATACATATGTACATGTGTATATACATATTTACACACTTTTGGTTGGCCGTTGACCCTTATGAGTTCTTCCGCCCTTTGTCATGTTTTCTTTTTTGTCCTGCAGGGTGTCCAAAATCACCCTCCTCACCAAGTAAACTTGGTGGGGTTGCCGGTTTAGTCAACGCCGTCCCGACCATGCGACAGGTTGTACTGGGTTACATGTTACCAGTAGCACTCAAGAGTGACCCGACATATATATACATACATACATACATACATACGCACATACATACACACAAACACACATACATACATACACATAGATACATACATACATACATACATACATACATACATACATACATACATACATACATACATACATACATACATACATACATACATACAAACTGGCAGTGAAAGCGAGTTAAACGTCAAAACATTTACATGACAATAAATATAGTGAAATAGAAAAGTGGGCGGGGAAAGTAGCTACTGTTTTCCCGCCTCTCGTCATATTAACCAATCAAGGCAGTGCTTCTTTACGTGATACTAAATAGTTAAATGGGTGGAGTCAGTCAGCGGCAAAGGTGAAGCGCTGAAGTCGAGTGTATTAGACAAACATGCGTACATACATACATACATACATAGCTGCGATAGCTGGCACCTTCAAAATTTGCAAAACATTCTTGCGATTCAAGGGATGACAATTTCTTTTCTTTTACAACCTTGCCACCAGGAAGGTGGCCGGTCAAAAAAATATATTCGAAATTAAGAGAAAGAGATAACAAAGGTATACATACATATATGCATACATACATACATATATACATACAAACATGCATGTATATATATAAACACATACATACCTATATACATACATATACACATACATATATTAAATACATTCATTTATACATACTTACATTTTTAAACCACTACTACACAATACCGTGTCAGCCATAATATATATATATATATATATATATATATATATATATATATATATATATATATATATATATATATATATATATATATATATATATATATATATATATATATATATATGTATATAAGCAAAGGTATATTTAATTTGTTGGTAATTCAACAAATGTATATATTTATAACAGATTCGAAGCACTCGACAGTTTTCTGGGGTATAATATCAATGATATTAATAAATGGAAAACTATATTTATAAAACCATATTTATTCTATTATATATATTTCAAGGGTACCAAAACTTTGGTACCCTCTCATCAGATAAAATACAAAGTTTGTTTTTTAAATATTGACATATCCTGGAATGAGACCATAACGGTTCAAGTTTTACCTGGATAGTCAGGTAAAACTTGAACCGTTAAGGTCTCATTCCTGTATATGTCAATATTTAAAAAACAAACTTTGTATTTTATCTGATGAGAGGGTACCAAAGTTTTGGTACCCTTGAAATATATATAATAGAATAAATATGGTTTTATAAATATATTGTTATACTTTGGGAGCGTCATGTTGCCAATAAAGAATCTTGCTAAACAAATTCATAAATATAGTTTTCCATTTATTAATATCATTGATATATATATATATATATCAATGATATTAATAAATGGAAATCTATATTTATAAAACCATATTTATTCTATATAGATAGATAGATATATAGATATATACAATATATATACATATATATATCAATTTATGTAATACATACACACACACACACACACATATATATATATATATATATGTATATATATACACACATACATATACATACATATATATATATATATATATATATATATATATATATATATATATATATATATGTGTGTGTGTGTGTGTGTGTCTGTGTGTCTGTGTGTGTGTGTAATAAACAACACAATACAATTATTCTATTTATCAAAGGTTTCACGAAAACAGACGAGCTCAATAGAGACGTCTGAAATCGTTTCTCAGAAGGAAAAATTTAATCTGATGACCGATTTCAGACGTCTCTGTTGAGCTTACCTGTCTTGGTGAATTGTATTGTGTTGTTTATTACATATTTAAATAGCTCTGTAGCATACATAGAGCACTCACCTTTCCTGTATATATATATGTATATATATATATATATATATATATATATATATATATATATATATATATATATATATATATATATATATAATACAACTGGCTTTCCACATAATACATATAGTTAGCACCCCAAACACTTAAATTGGGTTTATACTAACATATAACCTAATGTTTGTTGAGTGAGATGGTTGCCAGTCAGAGTTTAGCTTTAAGCTATCTCTGTTATTGTATTAAATATATATATATATATATATATATATATTATATATTTAATACATTAACAGAGAAAGCTTTAAGCAATACTCCGACCGGCTTCCGTCTCACTCAACAAACATTAGGATATACCTTAGTATAATCCCAATTATACGTTTGGGGTGCTAACTATACGTATTTTGCGGATAGCCAGTTGTATTATTTTATATGAGACATAATTAAATACTTATATGTATATATATATATATATATATATATATATATATATATATATATGTGTGTGTATATGTGTGTGTATATATATATATATATATATACATATGCATATATATATATATATGATTAAGCGATACCCGCTGATGAAGCCGCATAAGCCGATTGTGCATTGTTGCATAATATATGCAGACAGATGGTGCAGTGCACCTTACTGCTGCATTAGTGCGGCAGAAACTCGAGTCCGGGAACCTTATAGACACCCGGTTTACGTGTTGTGTTGAGGCAAATAACTATGTGTATACTCTGGTAATGTATCTTACATTGCCCATTGAGTGCGCTGAGATACAACTGGTACTGGCATTGATAAATATGCTGGGTCCGTCAACCCTTATTATATATATATATATACATATATATATATATATATATATATATATATATATATATATATATATATATATATATATATATGCATATATATGTATATGCATATGTATATATATATATATATATATATATATATATATATATATATATATATATATATATATATATATATATATATGCATATATATGTATATGCATATGTATATATATATATATATATATATATATATATATATATATATATATATATATATATGCATATATATGTATATGCATATGTATATATATATATATAATATATATATATATATATATATATATATATATATATATATATATATATATATATATATATATATATATATATATGTATGAGTATATATATATATATATATATATACGTACATATATACATACATATACTCATACATATATACATACATACACATATATATATATACACACACACATGTTGATCAAGCAGTAACTTACATGAGTTGACACACATCATGTCTGTCTGTTCTGTAATCAGCATACCAATCAATGTGTAATTAACTTTATTGATTAAGTAAGACAGGTGAGACAGGTAAACCAAGTGAGAGAGGTGAGAATTCGTAGTGATCATCTTTTGTCTTTACCCATCTAAAGTAGACCTGTTTCCATTCCACCCGCTGTTGTACCACCTCAAGCGCTGGTCGTTTCCTTCCCTCACCCCTCTCACCACCCGCTCTCCCTCGTAACAACCCTCACGCCACCCTATCAACCTTTCCACACCCTCATCCCATTCTATCACCCCTCGCTCATTCATCCCCGGCATGACACCCTCAGCAACCTCGTGCCATCCTCTCACTCCGACTTTCCCCTCCCCAGGGATGCTGCCCTCAACGATATCTACTAAACGGGATTTACACGTGGCCTCTTTCCCTTCACAGCTGGAACTAAAATGTCTAGAAGAGAGATGGTGGAGCGGGGTTGTGGAGGACGTAGACACACACGCACGCACACACACACACACACACACACTCACACACACATATATATATATACACACACACACTCACACACACGCAGAGACACAATTACACACACATATACACAGACACACACACACAGACACACACATACATACGCATACACACACTCACACACGCAGAGACACAATTACACACACACACACATATATACACACACACTCACACACACGCAGAGACACAATTACACACACGTATACACAGACACACACACACAGACACACACACACACATACACATACACACACTCACACACACACACACACACACACACACTGCAGAAACAACGGATGTTATCACAATCTTTCCGTTCCAAGGCGGTAATTCTCTAATGTGACCTGTTACGATGCAATATCCACCGGCACCCTGGTGAAACCGGCGTCAACTCCTGGCCCCCCATGGCTCGACAAATTGAGGAACGCAAGTTGACAAAATACACGTTCGTATCTTGTACTGGAAAGCTGGAAAAGAGGGCCAACAGGCAGAGTCTTTATAGAACGGCAGATAAATGCTTTGTCATATCCGTTCTAGCTCTCTGCCGTTCAACAGATTGAAAGAGGTATACAGCCCTGATGAAGGGTAATGACCCAGAAACATGTTGATTGTTCCTCAAAGCCAGTGTTGAACAAACAGCTGACGATCGGGTCGTTTGTTTACAAACGAATTGAACATTATTATTAATGGCTTTGAAGCATAGAGTTACGTCCCTTTATGATCTGAGTTCAAATCCCGCCGAGGTTAACTTTGCCTTTCATCCTTTCGGGGTCGATAAAATAAAGTACCAGCATTGTACTGGATAATTGCTGGCCTTGTTCCAAACGTAGAAACAATTATTAATGCTCGATATAACCTTTACGTACATATGTATATACAGAAATGATGATTTCTCTCGAATGAAACAGTTCTAGTCCTGTAGAAGCCATTTCTATATTAAATATTTATACTCTGCTATGTATTGAGTATCTTACTTACTGTGGTTACCCCCTATTGAACCCGGGATAAACACACACACACACACACATATATATATATATATGGTATATTTCCTTTTTCTTGGTGAAATACTTGCTTATATATGTGTGTGTGTGTGTATGTATAATATCTATATATATATACATACATTTATCTATCTACCCCTTGAACCCGGGATAAACACACACACACACACACACACACACACACACACACACATATATACTCTTTTACCCTTTTACCTGTTTCAGCCATCCGGCTGAGGCCATGCTGGGGCACCGCCCTTGTATATATATATATATGGTATATTTTCTTTTTCTTGGTGAAATACTTGCTTATATATATGTGTGTGTGTGTGTATATATAATATCTATATATATATACATACATTTATTTATCAATCTACCCCTATCAGTCTGTCTATCTGTCTATCTATCCATCCACCTATCTATCTATCTATCTATCTATCTATCTATCTATCTACACGTTTTTATTGTATGTAAACTTCCCCCTTTGTATTTGTCCCCTTCTTTTGTGCCCCTGTGGCTAATAAAGAAATATATCTATCTACCTATCTACCTACCTACCTACCTACCTACCTACCCACCTACCTATCTACCCACCTATCTATCTACCTACCTATCTATCTACCTACCTACCTACCTACCTACCTACCTACCCACCTACCTATCTACCCACCTATCTATCTACCTACCTATCTACCTATCTACCTACCTACCTACCTACCTACCTACCTACCTACCTACCCACCTACCTACCCACCTACGTATCTGTCAGTCTGTGTGTGAGTCAATATGTTTCTAACTAGTACCCCACCCAAACATGACTGCCTTCTATTATTATCCGGATCATCTCACCGTACCCACCTCCATAATTATCTCCCCTAGCTACCCCTTACAACTCAGCCCACCCCGCTCAACTGAGTTCACATCAATACACGCACCCGGGCACACATCTTTAATTATAACAATAAGGCTTTCTAACACAGGCACAACGACTCGCATGTGGGGGGTGAGAGGTGTAGTCGATTAAATTGACCCCAAATGTTTCAATGGTAATTTATTTTATTACTAAGCTAGAGGGATCAATGGCATGAGTGACCTCGGTGGGATTTGAACTCAGAACGTACAACACCAGAACAAACACCGCAAAACAGTTTTTCCAACGCTCCAACGAGTTTGCGGAAAATAATAATTATTGTTTCTACATTTGGCTCAAGGCCTGCAATTATCTCAGTGCATTACTGGTACTTTATTTTATTATCGACCCCCATAAGGATGAAAGGCAAAGTTAACCTCCGCGGGATTTGAACTCAGAACGTAAAGGGCCGTAACTCTGTGGTGCAAAGCATGGTGTCCGACACTCTACCGATGCTGCTAATCCTGCGGAAAATAATGATTTCTAGTATAGGCACAAGGCCATCAATTTGGGGGGGAGGGGAAAGTCGATTAAATCGATCCCAGTGCGTGACTGGTACTTTATTTTATCGACCCCGTAAGGATTAAAGGCAAAGTTAACCCCGGCAGGTTTTGAACTCAGAACGTATAGGGCCATAACTCTATGCTGGCGTCTGACGCTCTACCGATACTGCCAATCCACTGCCTAATATTAAAAATGGTGATGAGGGCGATGACGATGTTGATGATGATGATGATGATGATGATGAGGAATTTGGTGGTGGCGTTGGATATGGTGGCTGTGGCGGTGGTAGTGGTGGTGGTGGTGGTGGGATGAGTATGATGGTGAAAAGAAAAATGATAATGATGATAATGATGATGATAATGATGATGATGATGGTGATACTGATGATCATCATCATTTCAACATATAACTACTACTACTACTACTACTACTACTACCACTACCACTACCACCACTACTACTACTATTACTACTACAATGACTGCTGTTGCTGCTATGTGTCCTGTGGTCGCCCTCATTACCTGCAATTTGACTGCATCATTGCTTCTATTACCACTTTCTCTCACCAGATGGCGGCAGTAACAGTATTCCTGTTATATCTCTATTGTAAATGAAGGTTCGCGCCAATTCTAGCTTACTGTGGTGAGATGTAGCACATGTAATTAGTACCTTGCTTCCCATCACACTCACTGTATATGTGTGTGTGCATGTGTGTTCGTGTGTGTGTGTGTTCGTATGTTTGTATATATATATATATATATACACATATACGAACTCACACACGAACACACACACACACACACATATATATATATATATATATATATATATATATATACATATCTACATATATATATATATGTGTGTGTGTGTGTGTGTGTGTGTGTGTGTGTGTGTGTGTGTGTGTGTGAGTGTGTATGTGTGCATGTATAATACAAACATGTATATACACACGCCCCTTCGTTCTTAACATCTCTCAAATTAATTGAACAGTACAAGAAGCGCTCTGTAATCAGGCGAGCTCTCTTTTGTAAATACTTCCAAATAACAATAAAGTCAGCCAACTACAGAACTCTTTAAGAAGCTAAGAAACGCTTGTCTCTTTCCAAACGATCCCCGACGATGGCTGTAGAATAGAGCACACAATCACACAGACACTTACACATACACAAACTGACAGACACTCACACATATACATACACACACAGGCACTCACACATGCACACACTGATACATACACACACAGAGACACATACACACACACTGATACACACACAGGCGCTCACACATGCACACACTGATACACACACACACACACACACACAGAGACACATACACACTGATATACACACAGGCGCTCACCCATGCACACACTGATACACATTCACACAGAAACACATACACACTGATACACACACAGGCGCTTACACATGCACACACTGATACACATTCACACACAGAGACACATACACACTGATATACACACAGGAGCTCACCCATGCACACACTGATACACACACACACTCACACAGAGACACATACACACTGATACACACACAGGCGCTCACACATGCACACACTGATACACATTCACACAGAAACACATACACACTGATACACACACAGGCGCTCACACATGC
>OZ024759.1:14375288-14380288 GCA_964016885.1 Eledone cirrhosa | reverse complement strand
TAGAAGACAAAGAAATAACGAAACAGGAAAAAGGAGAAAAGGGAAGAATGAAAGAGAAAGAAAGAAACAAAAAACCCCCAAAAAAAACAAAAAAAAAACAAACAAACAAAGAAGAAAGAAAGAAAGAAAGAAAGAAAGAAAGAAAGAAAGAAAGAAAGAAAGAAAGGAAGGAAGAAGGAAAGAAATGAAAGAGTTCTAGAGAAAGAAGGCAAAGGATGAAAAGAGAACCGGAGATGGAATGAAGGAGTTTGTAAAAGAAATAGTCCTGTTTATGTTAAGAAACTCCCTACAACTTAAATTCATATTATGTGCGTCTATTATATACGCCTCTCTTCTTCTAACACTATTTTTCCCGCCTTTCAAATCAGTCGTCTGCTTATTTGATGGCAGACGTTATAAATTGTAACCGCCCCGCTTTAGAATAGCATCCATTTTGTTTTTTATTTTGGTTTTGTTTTTTGGAAGAAGGCAACACAGATGATCATAAATAGATCGACCGAAGACAAATTCCTTCTGTCCCGCTTTCTTCCTTTCTTGTGTATTTTCTTCTTTTTATTTTTTCCTCATACACACACATACACACATACACACACACGTTCACACACATATACACAAAAATACACACATACACACACACGTTCACACACATATACACAAAAATACACACATACACACACACATACACACACACACAGACACACATACACACATACCTACACACACACACTCATTCTTTCTCCATCTTTTCTCTCCCCATCTCTCTCCCTCTCTCCATTTCTCTCTCTAAGGCGATACTCGCTGCACAGCCCTTCCTCGGGGGCCCCGGTTTTTTAAATATATTTTTTATTTTATCCTTAGTTTCTATTCTTTAACACTTACTAAATCATCAAAAATTACACACACACACAAACACACACATACACACACACACACACACATATATATATATATATATGTGTGTGTGTGTGTGTGTGTGTGTGTGTGTGTGTGTGTGTGTGTGTGTGTGTGTAAATGTGGTTGGTATTAGGAAGGGTATCCAGCCGTAGAAAACCTGCCAGGTATAGTCCTATACGAGTGAAACACGGTCACTCGATCAATCTTGACTCAAGTGGGAAAATTCCCGTCTAACCCATGCTAGCGTGGAAGACAGACGTTAAAAGATGGTGATGATGATGATGATGATGAGCATGATGATGATATATATGTATGCATGTATGTATGTAAAACGTAAACAGAAATAACAACACAATCGGTACAGTCTATGGAAGGAATATATTAGGTTAACGCTTGAAATAGCAGGAAGAAGGTCTTAACATTTCGGACGCTAGTCCTTCATCAGAAGAAAGAAGGAGAAATTAGAAAGATTGAAGGGACGGGCAGGGTGGAATCTGAAAAAATGTTTTTAGTGAAAAATAACAGGTCCATTCATATTACCAACTCTTAGAAAACTGTTGATGCTGGCGTTTGGTGTATGATATACTTTTTGAGAAAAGTGGATAATGGAGGACGTCTACCTGAAATGGAAAAAAAGCCGTTTCATATATAAAGCTATACGTGTGCACGTGCGTATACGTGTGCGTGTATATACACACACACACACACACACACATATATTTTTATATATATATATATATATATATATATATATATATATATATATATATATATATATAAATAGTTTTAATATAGATGAGATTCTACAGGACTAGAACTGTTTCATTCTTTAGAAATCATCAGGAATCCCTGGATTCCTGATGATTTCTAAAGAATGAAACAGTTCTAGTCCTGTAGAATCTCATCTATATTAAAACTTTTATACTCTGCTATGTATTGAGTACCTTACTTACTGTGGTTACCTCCGATTCAACCCGGAATAACGTATATATATAAATATATATATGTGTGTGTGTGTGTGTATGTGTGTAAAAGGTAAACAGAAATAACAACACAAACGATACAGTACATGTATGGAATATATTAGGTTAACGCTTGAAATAGCAGGAAGAGAATATATGTATGTAATTTATTTTATACCATTAACATTGATATAAAAATCTATAATTATTTAACATTTTTTAGAGAAGGGCCATAAATTAAATATAGCTTAATGCCCCAGCTGGTGAAAGTTCGGCCCTGCATCTGGGCGCTTGCCCTCACCACGGTCGAGACCGGCAGGTTCCTGCTGTATCTTACATTAGAAATATGTTGGCCTCCTCTCATTTGCTGAGGTAAAATTTTGGGCTGCTATTTCATGCAGGTCGAATTGTCCTCGATGGATCGGCTCCCGTACCAACGAGAAATCTTCTTAAGCTGTCATTTATAAATATCTTCTTAAAGTATCCTTTATTGTATCATTGTACTCATCTGGGGTTGACAGACGTCTACCCACTTCAAACATACAGGTAGCTGGTTCAATTGACTTAAGACCCCTAAAAAAAATCCCCCTGAAATTAACACAAGACAAAGTAGTTAGCTTTTCTTTCCCTGATCCGCTTTCTCCAAATCAATCAAGCATGTTGACATTTGACTTGGCATTTTAGGGTGCTAACTAATAAAAAGAGACAGAGACAGAGAGGGAGACAGGGGGGGGGTAGAGAGAGAGAGAGAGAGAGAAAGAGAGAGGGGGAGGAGGACAGATGGAGAGAGAGAGGGGTAGACAGAGAGAGAGAGAGAGAGAGAGAGTAAGTGATCGTAAATTAACTTTTTCCATAGTAGTGTGTATATGCGTCTAGGTATGCAAATATACATGTATGTATGTATAATTGTATGTATACATGTATGTATGTAACATGCATTTATGTATGTATCTATATATGTATGTATGTATATATGTATGTATGTATATATGTATGTATGTATTTATGTATGTATGTGTACATGCATGTACGTTTGTATTATATACACATTTGTGGATGGATGGTTGGATGGAATGAAGAGTGGATGGAAGCGGAGGTGAATAGATAGATATATGGATGGCTGGACCAACGGATGTTTTGTATATATCTATATATATATATATATGTGAGTCTGTGTGTGTGTGTGTGTGTGTTAGGTAATTCTGAAAGAAAAGCGAAGGAAAAAAGAGTGCTCTATGTATAGAACAGAGCTATTTAATTAGAAAGTGAACAACACAAAATATAACTACTCCATTATCAAATGTTTCTGGAGTGGGGAATATATTATAGAAAGAGTGGGGAATATATAGAAAGAGTGGGGAATATATAGAAAGAGTGGGGAATATATAGAAAGAGTGGGGAATATATAGAAAGAGTGGGAATATATAGAAAGAGTGGGAATATATAGAAAGAGTGGGGAATATATAGAAAGCGTGAGGAATATATAGAAAGCGTGAGGAATATATAGAAAGAGTGGGGAATATATAGAAAGAGTGGGAATATATAGAAAGAGTGGGAATATATAGAAAGAGTGGGAATATATAGAAAGCGTGAGGAATATATAGAAAGAGTGGGGAATATATAGAAAGAGTGGGGAATATATAGAAAGAGTGGGGAATATATAGAAAGAGTGGGGAATATATAGAAAGAGTGGGAATATATAGAAAGAGTGGGGAATATATAGAAAGAGTGGGAATATATAGAAAGAGTGGGGAATATATAGAAAGAGTGGGGAATATATAGAAAGCTTGAGGAATATATAGAAAGAGTGGGGAATATATAGAAAGAGTGGGAATATATAGAAAGAGTGGGGAATATATAGAAAGAGTGGGGAATATATAGAAAGCGTGAGGAATATATAGAAAGAGTGGGGAATATATAGAAAGAGTGATGAATATATAGAAAGAGTGGGGAATATATAGAAAGAGTGATGAATATATAGAAAGAGTGGGGAATATATTATAGAAAGTATGGGGGATATGTTATGGATAAAAAATATTTTTTATCCATAACATCTCTGTCTGGTGACCGATCCAGACGTATATTAATATTGTCTGGGATCCAGAAACCTTTGGTAATGTAGTAGTTATATTTTGTGTTGTTCACTCTCTATATATAATATATACAACCATGCGAATGACAGGCGTCCTGTCCAGGGAGAGTCATCTAATTTCGATCGCTTAACACCAAAGTCAGTTGCAGTTGTACAAAGAAAGTCGGTTGGCAGAATCGATAGAGCGTCAGACACCATGCTTTGCAGCATAAAGTTACGGCCCTCTGCGTTCTGAGTTCAAATCCCGCCGAGGTTAGCTTTGCCTTTCATCCTTACGGGGTCGATAAAAGAAAGCACCAGTAATGCACTGGGGTAGTTGGTGGCCTTGTACCAAAAGTAGAAACATTATTATAAGCAAGCTTCAAAGAGTCGTGTATAACCAATTCTAGGAGCGCGAATTCTGTTGCAGATCTATGGCTAATAGTTCGCTTAATAACAAATGGTTAAGCAATGCGATTGCTAAAATAACATGCCAAGTGGATGGCTTAAACATTGACAAAATCAACATCAAGAGCGGATCCAACGAGTATGAAGGGAAAACGATACAGCTTAGTTGAACCATATAAGGAGACTGAAGGACTTGTATGTGAACTATTTTGATAAAGAACCGTTTTGATATGGAACTATGATATACACACGCGGAGCATAGTCATCCCTATACTGTACTGCTGAGAAATATCACATTATTTATCTGTAATTCGTGATGCTAAACTAACAAAAATCTTTAACGGCACACTAAACTAAACATTGCGTTACAGGTACACTTGAGCTGTAGAATACTTAGCCGCTTACACGTCAGTTTCAGGAGTAGAAATTCATTTGCCCAAGCAACTCAATACACACCGTTCATATCGACGGGGAATCCATTATTTATAATTGTGTGACCGTATGTCAATGTGCTTTTGTGTCAGGGCTTTATAAATTCCATGCACGGACATAGGTTTTTTTAGCTGGACAGTTTGAAAAGAAGCTACGACACCCCACTCCCCACGTGGCGCTGAATTATCCCATCATCACCAACCCACACAGAATCAAGTAAGATGCACACACAC
>OZ024759.1:14345288-14350288 GCA_964016885.1 Eledone cirrhosa | reverse complement strand
ACCACCACCACCACCACAACCACCACTACCACCAACACCACCACCACAACCACAACAACCACCACAACCACCACCACCAACACCACCACAACCACCACCAACACCACCACAACCACCACCACAACCACCACCACCACCAACACCACCACTACAACCACCACCACCACCACAACCACCACCACCACAACCACCACCACCACCAACACCACCACCACCAACACCACCACCACCACCACCACCATTGTCTGTGATGAAGGTGAGAAATTGCGGTATCTTTTCATGTGACAGTCACCTGTACTAGAGGCGGGCAGTTACACCATTTGGTTGGCTGGTCACAAATCTGTGATTAGGAAGCGGTAATTCTATTTGAGAGGGGGTTGTGTCAAGACACCGCCACCAACACGACAGTAAGAGAGATGGTGGGGGTGATGGTGAGAGAGTAGCAGGAGGGGGATGTGAGAGAGGGCTGGGAGGAGAAGTTATAGAGAGAGAGAGTGGGGTGAGGGGGGGGGGAGAAGTGAGAGAGGGGGCTGGGAGGAGAAGTTATAGAGGGAGAGTGTGGGAGGGGCAGAGAGAGGAGGTAGGATAAGTTATAGAGAGAGAGTTGGGAGGGGGAGGGAGAGAAAGGAGGTAGGAGACGTTATAGAGAGAGTTGGGAAGGGGAAGGAGAAGTGAGAGAGAGGAGGTAGGAGAAGTTATAGAGAGAGAGTGGGGGGAAGGAGAAGTGAGAGAGAGGAGGTAGGAGAAATTATAGAGAGAGAATGTGGAGGGGAAGAGAGAGAGAGAGGAGGGAGAAGTGATACAGAGAGAGAGAGAAAGAAAGACATGTGCGAGGGGAGATGATAGAGAGCGGGAGAAAGAGAAAGCAAAATAGCGTGCGAGTGTAAAAGAGAGAGCGGGAGTGAAAAGAGAACCGGTAAATAGGTGATATGGTGTTGGAGGTGTTGTGTGGTTGAGTGGCCAAGACCACTGGATTGAGAATATGTAGGGGGTGAAGAGGCTACGGTTTTTCACCTATACCGCCCGTTTACACACACACACGCGCACATACACGCACACATATATATACGTGTGTGTATATATATATACATACATACTTGGGGAGGGTCATATTGTTGTAATAGTATTGCCAGAAATAATAACAGAACACAGTCATGTTTGGTTGGTTTGGCAATCAACGTTTATCATTGATTGACCCAACGGTTAAAAGTACAGATATAAATATATATATATATATATATGTGTGTGTGTGTGTGTGTGTGTGTGTGTGTGTGTGTGTGTGTGTGTGTGTGTGTTGGCTCAAGGTGACTCAAAACTCCTATGGGTCACCTTGAGCCAATCCTCAGCGAAACGCGCGTAACAGGTCGATATGCAATAAATATTTTTCGTATGTAAACGAAACTTCCTCGTTTTTTCAATTTTATATATATATATATATATATATATATATATATATATATATATATATATATATATATATATATATATATATATATAAACAGACTAAATAAAGATGGCGTAGAAAATACAATGCAACGGGAGGAAACAATAGCACCACTGACGATGTTGCAGATGTGCAACGAAAGAACTTTGATAAACTATATATATGTGTTTGTGTCTATATTGTATCTGTATTATTTTTTACCGTTGGTCAGTCAATGGCAACATTGAGGACCGAATAAATTAGATTACCGATATAAAAGACACTGAAGCGAAAAGCGAAAACCAACCAAACAGTGAGTGTGTTCTGTTATTAATTCTGGCAATATTACACAAATATGACCCTCCCCAAGTATAACAATATTTGTTTCGACACACGATTTCATATCAAAAACCTCTCAAAACTAATTCATCGCCGTTATATATATATATATATATATATATATATATATATATATATATATATATGTAGGAGGTGAGTTTTATTGTAGTACAATAAAGCAATGCAGATATCGGATAGGAAGCACTCTACAGTTTGTGGGACTGGAGTATGCATAATATAAGATCAAAAGATGGTTAAAGGAGTTCCATATATTTTATTATGCGCATTTCAAAAACAAACATCATCATGCAATAATATCTGTGTTTTCGTCAGACAAAATAGGAGAACATGATATGAAGGCTAAAAAACACTTGTGGATAGTGCAGTTTTAAATCAACATGTTGATTTAAAACTGCACTATCCACAAGTGTTTTTTAGCCTTCATATCATGTTCTCCTATTTTGTCTGACGAAAACACAGATATTATTGCATGATGATGTTTGTTTTTGAAATGCGCATAATAAAATATATGGAACTCCTTTAACCATCTTTTGATCTTATATTATATATATATATATATATATATACTGTATATATATATATATATATATATATATATATATATATATATATATATATATATATATATATATATATATATATATATATATATATATATATATAAGACAATGCGAAGTAGTTTCGGATGTTAAAGACCTTTATTGATAAGGCTGTGATATATACTTCAATGACGACAGTGGCCACGCGATTCCGCCTAACCAGTGACATGAGCTCATCAGACAGCTTCTTACCTTCTTATATAATAAGGTTATATTCTCGAGGCAATCCAAATTGACACAAGGGAACGGGCCAAGATGATGTTCTTGAAGCCTTCGCTCGTTCACAGCCTTATCAATAAAGGACTTCAACATCTGAAACTATTTCTTATTCTAAATATTCTAAATAAAGGACTTCAACATCTGAAACATTTTCTTATTCTAAATATACTCCGTAGTTCCTAGGAATTGAATTGCAGCAATATTTACCCGAAATAATTTCTATACAAAATAAAGATATATTTTATATATAACGTTGCTAATTTTGATAGATTTCGACCAGTATTGGATCAAGCCATGTCTAACTTAATAGCACTACCTAGCGAGGTCTTTCAAATCGGGATTGGACATCATAGCCCATTCAAGTTGAGAGTTATTGTTTATCCATGTGTATGAAGTTTATCCAGGATCTCTTGGAGGAATTTGTCCAAAGACTTTTTAAATTTTATGGGATCTGTTTCTGTTTAAATGTGTTTTGTTGTAATGTTAAAGAGAGCGGGACCAATTGAGGTGAAATATATATATATATTTATATACATATATATATATATATATATATATATATATATATATATATATATATACATATATCACATAAGAAACGGAGAATCAGTGTTGCGACGAATAGAGTTTATTAGACATATTACAATCTTTTCTCTGGCGACCAGCTCGAGGCACGATCGATGTAATGATCGAACCTGACTCTGAAATCACAAGGTCCTAAGATACGTCTCTTATGTGATATATATATATATATATATATATATATATATATATATATATATATATATGACAAGTAAAATATGTTTTGAAACAGTGAGCAGGTTTGAAATTAGAAAATAGAATAGCTTTCACCGTATTTTTTTACTAAAGAAATTTTAGTCTGATAATGGGGTTTAGAACCCTCAGATAAATGGAAAAAGATGAGTATTGACGTACAGGGTGATGTGTTGGTGTAAATGGTAGCACAGTGGTCTGGATAACCAAAGATGTGGCTTCGACTCCCATGTACGTCAATACTCATCTTTTTCCATTTATCTGAGGGTTCTAAACCCCATTATCAGACTAAAATTTCTTTAGTTAAAAAATACGGTGAATATATATATATATATATATAGAGAGAGAGGGAGAGAGAGAGAGAGTAGAATAAAGAAATACAAAGTAGTTTAGATGTTAAAGTTCTTTATTGATAAGACCGTGATACATATTTCGATAACGACAGAGGTCACGCGATTCCGCGTAGTACCCAGTAAAGAGAGTCATATAATTATATTTAATTATTTAATTATATACTTTGGTAGTATCTATAAAATAATATGAGAGTTAAGAATGTGTAGAAGTGGTAGAATACCAATTTAAATTTTTTTTTAAATTGAGATATACAACAAATTATTGGATCTATTCAAATCATGAGTTATAATATTATATAGATTATATTTATAAGTATATTTTAAGGTTGTAAGTATATTTTAGTTTATTATATTACAACGGGTTATTTATATAAGTATTTATATAAATATTTTTGGTGAGTATATATGTTGTTATTTTCACTAAATAGATAAATTAAATCTTTTTTATATGTTAAGGGTTACGAAGAATTTTTGTGTTTACATTTTCAATATATAGTTAAGAAAAGGACGTAGTTATAAATTTTATTTGAGAAGATTATTTTGTACATTTAGATAATTCAATCAAGATAGGAAACATTCACAAAAAATTTATTAAGTCAACGAAAATAAATATTTATGTAAAGTTTTTACGTAGAAGGAATGTTTAAGCGTGTTATATTATAAAGGAAAAGATAACTCCAATATTTCTTAGAATTGTTCCATTTGTCATTTAATTCTAAAATTTACTTTTAAAGAAATATTCAATTAAGAAATATGCGGAATATAGGTAGAAAAATTTAATATATTATTTTGTATATGATTATAAGGTATTTTATATTAGATGTTTTCAAAGATGAGAATTCTTTTATATATGTATTTAGATAGTATTATCTACATCAATGCATGTTAAATTCTATATAGTGAAAAAATATTATTACAGACATCATAAGTGTATTTAGAAACATTATCAAAATTATCACAAAAAAGATATATTTCAAAATACCATTGAAAACCATTAAAAAGAATATCACTGATATGATCCATACAATTTTCTCTTAATAATAATAGTGTATTTCTAACTATAATTTGTTCTTATAATCATTCCTTAAATTTTCTTACACACTAATATTAATAATAGCCTCTGTTTTTTTTCTTTTTTTTCTTTCTTCTTCCATTTATAAATTATCCTAATAATTATTTAAATTTACCTAGCGTCTAAATATAACGATCTTTTTTCAGCCTTACGTTTCAACCTCATTTACATATTCATCCTAAAGATTTAAAATTTTTCTT
>OZ024759.1:14337788-14340288 GCA_964016885.1 Eledone cirrhosa | reverse complement strand
AAACGAAAACCTTATTTCCACCCGGATTAAGGGCTCACCATGAAAACTCCAACATTAGACCTACCGAATGATCGCCATATATATATATATATATATATATATATTGAAGATTCCACCTGCCATCGACACCAGAGACTCAGAACAGAAATAGCAAACCCAATGATTCCACAAGGTCCCTCAATAAGGCCACCAAGACCCTCAATAAGTCCACCCTCACCCTCAATGAGACCACCAAAAGCCTCAATGAGATCACCAATGCCCTCAATGAGACCAACAAAACCCTCAATGACGGTATTCGTTCCGGCTTCTGCTCTCTGAGTTCAAATCCTGCCGAGGTCAATTTTGCTTTTCGTCTTTCGAGATCAATAAATAAAAGTACCAATCTAGTACTGGGTCGTTTATTTCTTTATATCTCTTTCTCACTTCCTTTCTCTCGCTCTCTATCGTTCTCTGAAAGAAATTTACTGTGCTCAGACCTGGAGAGGGATGGGCTCCACCATGTTTTAAAATACTCTAGAAACGCCGTATATCATAACGGCGCCGCCATAACTGTATGTACCCACAACCGCAAGGATATGGTCCGAACGTGGAAGAGCCGAACTCCCACTGGCATCGCCTCCATCTCTCTCACCCTCCCCATATCTCCGTATGGTGAGCAAATGGGGTCCCACGTGCTGGCCTCCCCACATCCCCGCTGAACAGAATGGAGAAGGCGTTTCCCCGGATGATGTTAAGGAAGATGCGCTGAAGGAGCCATTCCAACTCCTGATGCAGTCGTATTGAGCGCCGTGTTTTGTATACTTTAAACTTGGCGGAGCAAATACCACAAAGCATTCTATCTGACGTTCTAACAACTCTGTCAATTCACCACTTAAGTCTCGCATATTCTCGTACATTATCTGAGAATGAGACGCATACTTAGAAACAGGTAGACAGACAGACAGACAGATGTATAGAGAGACTGACGGACAGATAGAGAACCAGACGTACAGATAGAGAGGCAGACGGACAGATAGACAGGCGGACAGACAGACAGTCAGGGAGAGTCGCTTTAATGAATATATGAGGAGGGAAAGAAAGAAAAACAAGATTACAACAAAGGTATATCAAAACACACACACACACACACACACATATATATATATATATATATATATATATATGCAAACTCACACACGCACACACATGCATACAGACATATATATATATATACACATATATATATACATATGTATATATATATATGTATATATGTATATATATATATATATATATATATAAATATATGTGTGTGTGTGTATGTATATATGTATATATGTATATATAGGTGTGTGTATATACATACACGCACACATACATACATACATACATACATACATACATACATACATACATACATACATACATACATACATACATACATACATACATACATCATTACCCACACACAGACACACACACGCACACACACACACATACATTTACACACATATAACCACATAAACTGAGAGAAGCTGGCGGGATTCGATTGTGTCGGAGTGTGCAATGTGCAGGGTACAGAAGAAAGAAGACACAGAGGTTAGGGGAGAGGAAAAGGGTTCGACTCCGTCCTCTAATTTTCTCCCTTTTTTCATGTTTTCTTCTTCTTTACCCCTCCTACCTTTTTGCCCCCGTTTTTTTAATTCTAAAGGGATACTTTTTGAATCTAATGAAGCAGTAAACTGAAAAAATGTAAACCCAAAGAATATTTGGCAAGGACAAAAACCCTTAAAATCCGCAAAGACAAAAGGTAAAAGAGTAAATGGTTTGTTATGGGTCCGCCCCTTCTGTAGCAAGCTAGCTAAGTAACTTAACGCATGCCCTATGTAATTATGTAAGGCAGCTGCAACAGACATCAAGCAACGGACCCTTTACAACAACAACAGCAACTACTACTACTACTACTGCTGCTACTACCACTACTGCTGCTGCTGCTACTGCTACTACCACTATTACTACTACTGCTGTTGATGCTACTGCTACTACTACTACTACTGCTGCTGCTGCTACTACCACTACTACTACTACTGCTGCTGCTACTGCTACTACCATTATTACTACTACTGCTGTTGATGCTACTGCTACTACTACTACTACTGCTGCTGCTACTACTACCACTACTACTACTACTGCTGCTGCTACTGCTACTACCACTATTACTACTACTGCTGTTGATGCTACTGCTACTACTACTACTACTGCTGCTGTTACTACTGCTGTTGCTACTACTACTACTAATACTACTACTGCTGCTGCTGTTGTTGCTGCACTGCTACTACTGCTGCAGCTATTACTACTACTGCTGCTGCTGTTACTGCTGCTGCTGTTGCTACTACTACTACTACTACTACTACTACTACTACTACTACTACTACTACTATTACTACTACTACTGCTGCTGCTGCTGCTGCTACTGCTGTTACTGCTATACGACTACTAACGTCACTACTACTACTGTTAA
>OZ024759.1:14330288-14332788 GCA_964016885.1 Eledone cirrhosa | reverse complement strand
AACAATTATTTTAGTAAGGCGGTGGATTGGCAGTATCGGTAGAGGGTCGGACGCCATGCTTTGATGCATAGAGTTACGGCCCTTGCCATTCTGAGTTCAAATCCCGCCGAGGTTAACTTTGCATTTCATCCTTATGGGGTCGATAAAATAAAGTACCAGTAATGCACTGAGATAATTGCTGGCCTTGTGCCAAAAGTAAAAACAATTATTTTAGTAAGGCGGTGGATTGGCAGTATCGGTAGAGGGTCGGACGCCATGCTTTGATGCATAGAGTTACGGCCCTTGCCATTCTGAGTTCAAATCCCGCCGACGTTAACTTTGTATTTCATTCTTATGGGGTCGATAAAATAAAGTATCAGTAATGCACTGAGATAATTGCTGGCCTTGTGCCAAAAAGTAGAAACAATTATTTTAGTAAAGAAAGAAAGGTTTTAATTCGTTCGGTGTTGGTCAGGTGCAGTGGAGGGTGTCCGTCACAGCCAATTGACAGCTCAACAAGTCAATGGTAAAACCATTCACCAGAAAATTATTACAAAATGTCACCTACGAAGGATAAGCCGCACAGCACCGCTCCACTGTTCCTAGTGGTGGTGTCTTGTTGGTGATGGTAGAGGTGGTAGTGGTGCTGGTGCCTTGCTGAGGTTGTTGCTGTGGTTATAGTGGTGGTGGTGTTGGTGGTAGTGATCCTAGTGGTGGTGATGGTGGTGGTGGTGGTAGTGATCGTAGTGGTGGCTGGTAGTGGTGGTAGTGGTGGTAGTGGTGGTGGTAGTGGTTGGTGGTGGTGGTGTTGTTGATGTGGCTATGGTGGTGGGTATGGTGGTGGTGTTGGTGTTGGTGGTGTTGGTGGTGGTGTTGGTGTTGGTGGTGTTGGTGGTGGTGATGGTGGTGGTGGTAGTGTTGGTGGTGGTGGTAGTGGTGGTGGTGGTGATGGTAGTAGTGGTGGTAGTGGTGGTGGTAGTGATAGTACTGGTGGTAGTGGCGGTAGTGATGGTGGTGGTGGTGGTGGTGGTGGTGTTTTACTGTTGTGGCTATGGGCATTTTGTTGTTTCTATTGTTGTGGCTGTTGTTGTTGTTGGTGGTGGTGGTGGTGATGGTGGCGGCGGTGGCGTTGTTGTTTTTACTGATGCATTGTTGCACTCGTAGTAGTAGTAGTAGTAGTAGTAGTAGTAGTAGTAGTAGTAGTAGTAGTTTTAGTAGTAGCAGTAGCAGCAACAGCAGAAGCAGCAGCAGCAGCAGTAGTATAGTAGTCGTTGTTGTTTTGACTGTTGTTAAAGTTATTATTGGTACTGGTACTGGACTGGTACTTTGTGTATCGACCTGGAAAGGATGAAAGGCAAAGTGGACCCCGGCGGGATTTGAACTCAGAGCACACAACGAAGTGGGACAAACACCGTAAAGCAGGCATGTCAAACTGAGTGTCCCCCGGGGGGTGGGCACATGGGTGACATATGTATTGTCTGAGGGCCACACATGACAACTAATTGCACACATTAAAACACATTTTTTGTTTTTTTTCATATTACGAAGATAAAACATGCTCACGCTGTAAAGACCTTTGTACGGGCTTCAGGTGTGCTTGTAAAGGGCTGAATGCGGCCCGGTGGTGCGATGTGTCCTGGAACAAGGCACTTTGTTTTGCGCTGCTTTATGAGTTGTCTCTGTAATTCAAACGGCCAGTCAGGGCACGCACTATGTCTCGGCGAATATCGCTCAGAAAAATGTTAAGGGTACATGTGTCTGTGGAATGCCTAGCCACCATCCACTTATGACCTATGGTAATAGGTTTAGTGCTTAATTAATTCGTGTTTTAAGATCGTTTCAAAAGGTGGTATGAACTATGATAATATTGATAATATTGATGATATTGATAAATTGACTAATCGATAGTAGTTATGTAACTCCATATCATTAACCTTGAGCAAACAAATCCATCTTACAGTTTTCATCAGAAACAATGTGTTTATATATTGTGTCTAGGGCAGGTAAAATTCCCGAGATCCATGGGCGAGTTCTCTCCAGCGGTCTCTGTCCCTCATTATCGCTGCCATGTCTTGCGTCTCCAAGAGACCAGTGTCTGTCCTTAGGGCATCAACATATGTTAACCTCGGTCTTCCTCTTCCAGTGTGTCCATGCAGGGGCTCCCACAGGAGCACTGAGTGCAGTGTCAACTCTGGATGTCGGTGAGCATGTCCAGCTAACCTCAGTCTCCTCTGTGTCACTTTCGAGATGACTTTTGGGAGGCTCCCGTACAGCTCTGAGCTCTTCATCCTCAGTGTATACTGATTAATGTTTAGAGCCATGCTAAACATTCTCGTGTAGCACTCATCCACCATCTGAGTGAGTTTCTTGGTCAGTGTCCAAGTCTCAGACAAGGAGAGTTAAGGCGAAAAAGATATCAGATGCTGAATTTGCCGACGACATAGTTCTGTTGACAAACACAGTGAAGGAGTCAGAGGATTTGATGCAGGAGGTGGAGACTGTCGATGAGTGTGGGGCTGAG
>OZ024759.1:14305288-14327788 GCA_964016885.1 Eledone cirrhosa | reverse complement strand
GGTGGAAAGGTGACAAAAGGAAGAAAGATAATCCTAAAGTATTTAGAAGAATGTATTGCAGAAATTGACGTAAAGGTGACTAACAGATGTGACTCAGAGATTGTGAAGGATTATAGTGTGGTGGTGGTGGTGGTGTGGTGTTGGGTTAGGGTGAGGAGCGAGGGGTGGGGGTGGGGGGTGCGGTGGTGATAGTGATGTTGTTGGTGATGGTTTTGATGGTAGTGGTGGTGGTAGTAATGGTGGTGATGGTGATGGTGTTGGTGGTGGTTTTGATGGTAGTGGCTGTCGTAGTAGTGGTAGTGATGGTGTTGGTGGTGGTGATGGTGATGGTTTTAATGGTAGTGGTCGTGGTAGTAGTGGTGGTGTTGGTGATGGTGTGGTGTGGTGTTGGGTTAGGGTGAGGAGCGAGGGGGGGGGAGGTGATGGTGATGTTGTTGGTGATGGTTTTGATGGTAGTGGTGGCGGTAGTAGTGGTGGTGATGGTGATGGTGTTGGTGGTGGTTTTGATGGTAGTGGCGGTGGTAGTAGTGGTGGTGATGGTGATGGTGTTGGTGATGGTGTGGAGTTGGGTTAGGGTTAGGGTTAGGATGAGGAACGAGGGTGGAGGTAGGTGGGGCGGTGGTTATGGTGATGTTGTTGGTGATGGTTTTGATAGTAGTGGCGGTGGTAGTAGTGGTGGTGATGGTGTTGGTGGTGGTTTTGATGGTAGTGGCGGTGGTAGTAGTGGTAGTGATGGTGTTGGTGGTGGTGATGATGATGGTTTTAATGGTAGTGGTCGTGGTAGTAGTGGTGGTGTTGGTGATGGTGTTGGTGGTGGTTTTGATGGTAGTGGCGGTGGTAGTAGTGGTAGTGATGGTGTTGGTGGTGGTGATGATGATGGTTTTAATGGTAGTGGTCGTGGTAGTAGTGGTGGTGTTGGTGATGGTGATGGTGATGGTGATGGTTTTAATGGTAGTGGTCGTGGTAGTAGTGGTGGTGTTGGTGATGGTGATGGTGATGGTGATGGTTTTAATGGTAGTGGTCGTGGTAGTAGTGGTGGTGTTGGTGATGGTGATGGTGATGGTGATGGTTTTAATGGTAGTGGTCGTGGTAGTAGTGGTGGTGTTGGTGATGGTGTTGGTGATGGTTTTGATGGTAATGGTGGTGATGGTGGTGGTTGCGTTGTTGTTATTGCTGACAATACAGAGGATGGTGTGGTGGATGTCTCTCTATTGACCATTGGCCGCTGGTTTCTGTCCTCTGAAGCATTTTTGCTCATCCAAATCATCAGCAGCATTTAGCTGTTTTAACGGCTGGTCGAACGATGAGTTTCAGCCGGATGGCTGGAACAGGTAAAAGAGTAAAGGAGTATTCAAATACAATCTCGCTTCATGTCAATCAGAGTTGACATTGTTTTTTTTTTTCATTATATATATCGAGATATGGTGGCTGCCAACTCGTTTTCGAGTACGGCCACTACTTTATATCCATGTAGGAGAACCCCTACCGATACGCTGAACGAGTGTGACTTTTTAGTCCAGCCAGCGACTTGAAAACTCTGGTACAAACACTACACTTGTAACAATTATTGACACATAGTGCTGGGCCCATGGTACCATGTGACGACAAGTGCAGAGAGATCTCCAGATATAAAGCAATGCCTGTGCCGTGAAGCTTTTATAGTGAGCAAAGGCTCTGCACAAAGCCAGTCCCACTCTCTTAACCAAGATGATATTTACCAAAAAGAAGAACAAGTCAACATCATTGGATACCATCAGGGTTGCAGGTGTTATATCAGTTTTCCTTCTCCTAGAATTCTGCCTTGACAAAGGCTAAGGGGTTAATATATATATATATATATATCGAGATATATATATATATATATACATACAAACATATACCTATATACACATACATTCGTGCATATACATGCATACACATGCATACACACATATACATACATACATGCATACATATATTCATACACACTCATATACGCACATACACACACACACACACATACACACATACACGCATACACGCATACACATATTCATACATATGCACATATACACATACACACATATACACACATGCACATATGCATACATATACACATATACACACATGCACATATGCATACATATACACATATACACATATACATATATACACACATGCTTTTTCCCCTGTTCTCAAGCAACGTATTTAGCTTTGTTATATAAGAGAGACAATATATGCAGCCCTCAGAAAACAAACACCAAACAAACAGCAAGAACGTCTGCTTTGATCATCTGCTTCGATGGTCTGCCCAAGTTCCTGTCGTCTGAACGACGTTCGCCTTTATCAATATGTTACCTATCATTTTCTTTGAAATAACGAACTGCCACTGATAGTTCAAACTGGTATAACGTGAGGCAAGGAGAGAGAAAAAGAGAGATTATTGCATTGTTCTACACACATATGTACAAGAGACATAGCATATAATATATATGTGAGTGTGTGTGTGGTGTGTGTGTGTCAGCGTGTGTTTGAACGAGCGAATATGTACATGCATGCATGCTATGTTTGTCTATGTTGACGCGTGACTGTCTCTGTATAAGTGTGCATGTATTTGCACTGGTGTCTCTCTCACTCGCTCTCGCTCTCTCTCTCTCTCTCTATATATATATATATATATATATATATATAGAGAGAGAGAGAGAGAGAGAGAAAGAGAGAGAGAGAGAGAGAGTGAGAGAGGGAGAGAAAGAGAAAGAGAGGGGAGGGGACAGAGACAGACAGACAAACAGAGAGGTAGATACTTACATATATAGATATATATAGATATACACACACAATAGACAGGACATAACGGAACTGGTTCTTCTCTACAAGTTAACAATAAAATATCGTGTAACAGGGTGTAATAAATCATACTAAACTTTTTAAGCAGTTACTGTCAAGATAAGCTAGAGTTGGCGTTAAATCCATAAGAAACTCTCTCTAATGTAAACTTAAACAATTGAAAACATTGTTATAACATAGAGATGTATAACCATCTTCTTAATTTACACAAAAATCCATGTGTTGGGAGAAGAAAGAAAAAAAACAGTTTAGTTATATTTTATTACTAAAAGATAAATTGTAATAATTTTGTTTTTTTGTTATTTTCTTTTGTGAAAAAGAAAAAAGATTTAGAAATCGATTTGACATAACCAAAATCAATTGACTATGTAATGAGCTGTGCTTAAATGTTTAAAATGGCCTATGTACACCGTGACGTTATTATGATGTACACGAACGACATTAATTTATGTACGCTTCTATGATATGCGTGTGTGTGCGTGTGCGTGTGTGTGTGCGTGCGTGTGTGCGTGAGTGCGTGTGTGCGTGTTGAGGCTGCGGGGGCTCGGCTGTCGAGCCCCAACTCTTTATATATAGCCATACTCTACTATCCAAAGTATCGAGTACTCTGTTGAGTAATGGCCTAACGAGTTTTAAACTGGTTCTACCTGAGAGTATTGCAATCGCTTGTCAGATTACAGAAAATGGTGCACTTTTAGGCTACGGCCGGCCACACGAACCTGTAACAGATCTTGAACAAGCAATGCCTGTGCTTTGAAGGTATTTTAAGTGGGGAAAGGCCTTACACACTCGACCAATCCCACTCTCTCAGCATCGAAAACACTACCCGAAAAGGAGAACTGGTTAACATCATCGGAAGCTTCCGAAGCCGCAGGTGTTTTTTTTTTTCAAAGTTTCCCTCTCATAGAAAGGTATTGTATCAACAACTGGGGTCTTTCACTCCCAGGTAAAAAAAAAAGTACTATTTGGATGGCCGTTGACTCTGTTGAGTTCCTCCACCCTTCGCAGCGTGTTGTATTTCATCCCGAAGGGTGTCCAAATATCACCCTCCTCACCAAGCAGGCTTGTTGGGATTGCCGGTTTAGTCCCCGCTGACCCGACCATGTGACAGCTTGTACTGGGTTACATGTTACCAGTAGCACTCGAGAGCGACCTGACATAACATACATACATACATACATGCATACATACATACATACAAACATACATACATACATACATACATAATGGCGACCGTTGAGGTCAGTCCGATGATTGGACGCATGTAATTACGACTTATACGAAGATAACATACCATATATTGGAAAGGTTGAGCCACATATTGCGGTAAGATTACATACAATATTTCTACATAAGTGTTTGAACTGTAAATATATTGCCACACATCTATTTATATGAACATTACATAGATTTTAACATATAAACGTTACATAGATTTTAACATATAAATAGAGCGTTGTATGTTAAAATCTAAGTAACGTTACAAAACGATTCACAAAAAAAAGTAGAAAACGCTAAATATGAACGTTTAAAATAGTTGTAGAATTAAAAACTAGCTGAAAGGAAATATTACCGAAGCTGTGAACAACTTTAAATTTAATTCTAACAAAACTTTGTCGAAACTTTTAAAGATCATCGTGTATTTTGATCCACCGTGGACTCTTTCGGCCTCCACCCGCTTTCCTGTCGCTACAGTGCCGGCCGCCTTCCACGCCATGCCGCCCTCAACGAGGTCATAAAGCATCGCTTGGATGCTGCAGGCTTCCCCTCCCAGCTCGAGCCGGTGGGGCTTGACCGAGGGGACGGCAAAAGGCCAGATGGTATGACCATCTTCCCGTTCCGCGGTGGCAAACCCTTCGTCTGGGGTACCACTTGCAGCGACACTTTCTCCAGTCGCAACCTGGTGCAGTCTGCGACTAATCCATGTTCTGCTGCACTTCGGACTGAGGAGGACAAACTCTCCAAGTATCGGTCGCTCTCCGACAGGTTTGCGGTCGTGCACATAGCAGTGGATACTTCTGGTGTCCTGAGCACTAGGGCTACCTCCCTACATACCACCATTGGCGCTGAGCTGGCTAACCGCAGGTGTGAGCCTCACGAGATGGAATGGCTCTTCCAGCGCTTCTCCCTTACCATCCTCCGGGGAAACACCTTCTCCATTCTGTCTGCCGAGACCATGGGGCGTCCAGCACGTGGGAGCTCATTTGCTCATAATACAGAGAGATGGTGAGGGCGAAAGAGATGGAGGCGATGGCAGTAGGAGTTGGGCTCTTCCGAGTTCGGACCTGGTGTGCAGCGTCAGTTGTCTGTGGGGAGGTAATGGTTCGTACTTAGCGAAGGTTTTTAGAACCTTGTGTTTGCGATTCCCGTATGTATTATTATTTGTCTGCTTAGAATAAATGAACCTTGAAAATTATGAATCAAAATTAGGTTCCAAACAGCAAAAAGAAAATCATTCCACTTCCATTGACAGACAGAGAGAATGGTCAGCTGAATCTAGCAGTAAACAGCACACCAACAACGTAGCTGAAATTCATAATTCTACTGTACAAACAGAACGCCAAAAACTTGTGGACACATTACAAGTGATATAGGAGGATATGTTTCAAGAGATATACAGCCTTAATGTGAGTAATAGACCATACAACACCAGAATCAGTAAATAACCCACTAAAATGGAATTGGAAGCAGTGAACGAAATAGCTGACAATTATCTGAAGGCCACACGATCCAAAGATGTTGGAACGACATGAATTGCTTAATATTTTGTTATATGTTTCAGCTATCACATTGCAATCCTATCATAAACAACTAAAGCCACGCAACCAAGATATAAACAGAAAGCCTGAACCAGCATGGATGAGTAATTTAAAAAACAAAATTTTGTCCCTGAGACGAAATATCGTACAGATCACTTAAATTATAAAATGCAACATAGGGAGCAACTTCATACGACACCAGGAAGACGTAAGAAAATAACTAGAGAGGCGATTTGGAGATACAAGATTTAAAACTCTAAACTCCAAACTACACCAGTTGAAACAACAACTCACAGCTGCAGCAGATAAACTAAAATATAAGTCAACAGCACATAAACGGCAAGTGCTAAATAGATTATTTACCAGCGATCCTAAATCAGTTTGTCGCAGCTTCAATGGGAAAAGCTCAATCTCTGTAAATGACACCCCTACAAAAGAACAGGTTGAGAGCTACTGGAGATCTGTATGGGAAACGAATGACGGATTTACCAAATTAAATGGCTAAATGAACTGGAACAGGATTACTGCCAGCATGTCCAGACAAAACAATATGACATAGATGGGTCAATACTGGAAACAGCTCTGCAGAAAATATCGAATAGGAAATCACCAGGCCCAGACATCATAATAGGATACTGGCTGAAGAATTTCACCTATCGGCAAGATCTCATACGGCTGTTTAGAGAAACCACCAAAGGCACACAAGAACTGCCCCAATGGTTATCAACTGCCACTACTCTCCTCATCCCCCAAAATAGCCAGACCACCCTTGCTAAAAATTACCGCCCAGTAGCCTGCCAGATTATCATGTATAAATTATACCATGGGTGCCTTAATCTGTTCTTACAGGATCATTGTACCATCAACAAAATTATAACACCTGAGCAAGCTGGTGGAAAGAAGGAGGTGTGGGGTTGCATAGATCACTTACTAACAAATAAAATGATACAAGATAAAAGAAATGGACCAATTTACAGAGAAAGTTGTACATGGGTACCTGAAACGAAAAACACAGACCATAGAGGGGATAAATCATTCAAAAAGCTTGGAATCGAGTTCCGACAAGTTTGACATCCCACCTTGAAGGATATCTCTATGCAATACAGGAACACGAAATCCCTACCAAATATCAGCTACACAAAATAGGAGGACCATCAGTCGACAATAAATGTAGGCTATATAAAACAAAGATCGAAGATGTTAGCCTCATTATTGCCAACTGCGAAAGAATGTCGTCTCGCTACTACCTCCCTATGAGACACGATGTGATAGCTAGAACCATCTAGCACTTAGTAAAACAAAATTAAAAACAAATGAGGAGGAATATGTACCATCAACAAGATAGATGGCACTAAAGAATACTTGTGGGACCTTAAAATAAAAACTTCCACCAAATTAAAGCACAACCGGCCTGATATTGTTGTTTGGGACTATACATTGAAAACGTACTCTGTTATAGAGATAAGCTGCCCACTTGATGTCAACGTTGTAAGAAAAATACAAGAGGAGGACATCTACAGACCATTGATAAGGAGTTTGCAAATCCAGTATCCAAGACACACCTTCAGCTTCATACCCATCATCATTGGAGCTACAGGTTATATACCAACCCTTTTGGACCAAAGTATAACTGAACTTGGATATGTGGACAAAGAGCGCAGCTCCCTAATTCGTAGAATACAAATGGCTGCGATAGCTGGCACCTTCAAAATTTGCAAAATATTCTTGCGACTCAAGTGATGACAATTTTTTTTCTTTTACAACTTTGCCACCAGGAAGGTGGCCGGTCAAATCTTGGGAAGCTGGGCTTCACAGAAACAGAAAGAACAAGACTAGTTAGGAAATTACAAGTACAATCCATTAAAGGAAGAGTAAAAATATGTAAAACATTGCTAAAATTCTGCATCTAATAACTGCATGTACACATGTACAGATAGAAGCATAAGCACATGCACACATATAACTCAAAACATACATATCCACACATATAATAACACCCATACCCGCACACACATGCATGCATGCATGCAGACATGCAGACATATCTACCTAGTTGATGTTTAAATTCCAATGAGAGAGTCTTGAATCTATGTTAGAAACCGATTCGCTCTCTCTATTGGCAAAAGAATTATGAAATTATAAAACCAGAACATACATGATGGCTGCCCCCTCGTTATCGAGTATGGCCATTGCACGATATACCATTATTAATAATTATTAATTAATTCTATCGTGCAATGCCTATGCGTGAAGATATTTTTAAAGTGAGGAAAGACTGTGCACTAAGCCAATCCCACTCTCTGAGCGACAGTAGCTATAACCCGAAAAGAAGAAAAGATCAACATCATCAGTAACTACTGAGCCGCAGGTTTTATATCGGAGTTATCCCAGTCTCCTGAGTTGCCTTCTCCTAAAAGAATGCCCTGACAAAGGCTAGGGGTCCTTCACTCCCAGTGGCTTAACCACGCGGTACATGTGTATATACATATTTACACACTTTCGGATGGCCGTTGACCCTTATGAGTTCTTCCTCCCTTATGAGTTCTTCCGCATACATACATACATACATATATACACATACATACATACATACATACATATATACACATACATACATACATACATACATACATACATACATACATACATATATACACATACATACATACATACATACATACATACATACATACATATATACACATACATACATACATACATACATACATACATACATACATACATACATACATACATACATACATACATACATATATACATACATATATACATACATACATATATATGTGTCTGAACCACAACATGACATTGTATACCCACCCTGAGAAAAATATTACAATAACACAAAATCCTCTTATACACACATACATACATATACATAGAGATATCTATACATTATATATATATATGTGTGTGTATGGGTGTATATATATATGTATATGATGTGAGTGTGTGTATATATTTAGTTATTTCTGTTGGATTGTCAGGATTAGCTTTGAGCCTCCCCCCCCCACCCCAGTCTAAAAATTAACAATCACCATCATACGAGGTATAACAGTAGTAGTGGCGGGGGTAGTGGGGTACATTGTTGTTGGTGGTCGTGGTAGTGGTGGTGGTGATGGTGGTAGTTGTAGTGGTGGTGGTACTGCTGCTGGTGATGGTAGTGATGGTGGCGGTGGTAGTAGTAGTTGTAGTGGTGGTGGTCGTGGTCGTGGTGATGTTCGTGGTGGTGGTGGTAGTGATTGTGATGTTGATGGTGATGTTCGTGGGGGTGATGTTGGTAGTGGTGGTGGTGGCAGTGGTGGTGATGGTAGTTGTAGTGGTGGTGGTGGTGGTGGTGGTGGTGATGGTGGTGGTAATTGTAGTGGTGGTTGTAGTGATGTTGGTGATGATGGTAGTGATGGTGGAGGTCGTGGTAGTGGTGGTGATGTTGGTGGTAGTGATGGTATGATGGTGATATTGGTGGTGGTGGTGGTAGTGGTGGTGTTTGTGGTGGTAGTGCTGGTGATGTTGATGGTGGTAGTGGCAGTGGTAGTAGTGTAGTGATGTTGTGGTGGCACAGTGGTGCAATGGCGCAGTAGTGCAGTAGTGGAGCGGTGTAGTGGTAGCTATGTGTAAAGTATGTGCAAATACTAATCAAAGTTAATATCTTTTAGTTTAGTTTTTCTACCCGAGGCATCTTCGTTTTGTTGTCGAAAGACTTGGCCGACTTTTATGATGACACAAATTTCAGAATCATGAGTTGATCTGCACCCCCCACCCCCTTCTTCTCTCTCTTTCTCTCTCTCGCTGCCTCTCTCTGTATATATATATATATATAAATCTGTCTGTCTGATTATCTTTCGCTCTATATATCTATCAAACTATCTATCTATCTATCTATCTCTCTCTCTATATATATATATATATACGTGGGTGTGTGTGTCTATCTATCCTGCTATGCCTCTCTCTCTCTCTCTCTCTCTCTCTCTTTCGTGGATATATTTATTAATTTCCATTTAAATCCACTATTGTTCATCAGTCGTTTCTTACACTTTCTAACTTCAACTTAATTGTTGATACAATACTTGCCTCCTCCCGCCTCCTCTCACCACCCTCAACTCTCCAGCCAGCCCCATCTCAAACACCCAACTTTAATCTCTATAACTTTTAAAACTTTTCTCTTTCTTTCCTTATTCTTTAATGTTTGTTAATTAATTAATTTATTTATAGTACTTCTTCCATTACACTGTTCTACAAAATATATGATTTAACGAAGAGATTAATTATAAGAGTATAACTAATAAAATAACAAATCTAGAAAGTTGTTTAATCCGCCATATGGTATGAATGTACAAATTAACTTGGCTATGTATGTAAAAATTAACTTGCTCTTAACCTCTAAGACCGTAGATCAACAGCCATCATTCAATCACAGATCTTATTTTCAAAAGTGGGTAATGTATAGACCCATGACAACACGCGATGAAAGTGTCGGGAGAAAACATACTAGACTATCAGAAGGTATATTTAAAAGCAGGTTCAACTAACATACATACTCCTTGAGATTCGGAGTTAGAATAGACACCACCTCTCTATCACAGAAGGTTTGGAAATGGAACTACAAACGAGATAAAAGTATCCATCATTTTCCCTGGATCATACTAGGTAAAGCACCTATACACACACACACACACACACACACATATATATAAGTATATATATATATATATATAGAAAAAAAGATGAAATCGAAAATGCAACTGGAGTCTTATTTTTAAAAAAATATATATATTTATTTGGTTCCTTTACCGGTTTCGCAGTTCTTCTGCTTTTCAAAAGTAGAGTTGAGATGGAGGGTCTGTGGTTTTTCTCACATCTGGTTGGTCTCTGAATGTTACTTGTTTTATATGGAAAAAGTGGCTCGAAATGCCAGGTTTTTCGAGAGGTAATTTGATTGGTTGGTCAATAATTATAATAAATTTCGCGCCAGTTCGCGTTACAAAGTTCTTCAAACAAGGGGAGGGGGTGTCAGGGGTTGTTTTTTTCATATATGAGTGTTTGAATTTCTTTTTACTTAAAAAAAGGGGGGCTCACGAAGGCTTTTTTTTAAATAAACGTAATTTGATTGATTATAAATGAAATTATGGCTGTCACGTGAACAAATTTTCATTAAATTTTCGCGCCCTTATTTGGAAATCCATTCTGTAGCCTATATAGAGAATTTTATGAATTATATATATATATAGTATGTGTGTGTGTGTGGGGGGGGGGGGGGCGGTATCCCAAAATATAGATCGAATAAATTATATCTATCCAAAAATACCATAAAAAGCTCAATGAACCTTCTAAGTATGAGGATGGTTTGTCTTCATTTACTAATTAACTATTTTAATTATGGTAATTAGTATCTTTTCTTTGTTGTACGAAACCACGGCCAAGGCAATTATAATTGCACTTACTAATTATATTGTATCTAAAATAGCGTTAGCCTTTAAATGTATTTTTGTTTACTATACCTCAATAATAATAATAATAATAATAATAATAATAATAATGGTTTCTTATTTAGGCACAAGGCCAACAATTTTTTTTGGGGGGGGTCGATGAAATTGACCCCAGTGCGTAACTGGTGCTTTATTTAATCGACCCCTTAAGGAAGAAAGGCAAAGTTAGCCTCGGCAGGATTTGAACTCAGATCATAAAGGGCCGTAACTCTATGCGGTAAAGCATGGCGTCCGATATATGTAATTGTTTCTACTTTAGGCACAAGGCCAGCAATTACCCAGTGCATTACTGGTACTTTATTTTATCGACCCCGTAAGGATGAAAGGCAAAGTCAACCTCGGCGGGATTTGAACTCAGATCATAAAGGGCCGTAACTCTATGCGGTAAAGCATGGCGTCCGATATATGTAATGATATATACATATGTGTGTGTATGTGTGTGTGTGTGTGTGTGTATTAAGCATCTCCTTTTGTGTCTTTTTTTTCGCGATCGTATTCTTTTGGTCTTTACCCAAGATTCATGACCATATGACCATAGGTAGGGGTTGGAATGAATACTGAATTGAAGATGTAGATGGATAGATAGATAGACAGACAAACACAGACAAAGAGAGTAATGGATGGACGGACGAAAGGACGGCCAGAGAGACAGACAGACAGACAGACAGGCAGACAGACAGACAGACAGACAGACAGGCAGGCAGACAGACAGATAAATTGATAGATAGATATGTTTCTTTATTAGCCACAGGGACACAAAAGAAGGGGAAAATTACAAAGGGGGGAGTTTACATACAATAAAAACGTGTAAAATGTTATCACAATTGTAAATTAAAAGTTAATCGATTTTCCCCAATAGGGGGAGACAGTTCATATGGGTAGCACATACCCCCGAAAAAAATGTGCAACCCTCATCTCCAGGAGTACGAAGAGTGTGTACCCCTTTCCTCTCTTCCTCTTTTTCCTCAACCTACAGGCTGATATAGAGAGAAGGCCCATTCACTCGGGCCTTTCTCGCCACTTTCACCCACCTTTCATAAAACTTGCTGGGGTACAGCACCTCTCTCTTCCAAAGTGGTATTTGAAAAAAAGAATCAGTTGTTGGCCGGAGAGAAAGGTGTCTGACCTCAGCCCTTTTAACCTCGTCCACCGTACAACCTCTTTCGCCATAGCTATCACACAAAGGAAAACCGCCTCTCCTTCGTTTTTGAAGGAGAGTGGCGGTTTGATCCTGACAATGGACTCGGTGGTCAACTGGATTGGTCCCACCCGCGACAATAGTCGTTCTACATATCCCCACAAGTCGGTAAAGATAGATAGATAGATAGATAGATAGATTTCTTTATTAGCCACAGGGGCACAAAAGAAGGGGACAAATACAAAGGGGGAAGTTTACATACAATAAAAACGTGTAAAATGTTATCACAGATGGAATTTAAAAGTTAGTCGATTTTCCCCAATAGAGGGAGACAGTTTATATGGGTAACACATACCCCCGAAAAAAAATGTGCAACCCTCATCTCCAGGAGTACGAAGAGCTTGTACTCCTTTCCTCTCCTCCTCCTTTTCCTCAACCTACAGGCTGATATAGAGAGAAGGCCCATTCACTCGGGCCATTCTCGCCACTTTCACCCACCTTTCATAAAACTTGCTGGGGTACAGCACCTCTCTCTCCATCCGGATTCTTCTTCCAAAGTGGTATTTGAAAAAAAGAATCAGTTGTTGGCCGGAGAGAAAGGTGTCTGACCTCAGCCCTTTCAACCTTGTCCACCATACAACCTCTTTCGCCATAGCTATCACACAAAGGAAAACCGCCTCTCCTTCGTTTTTGATAGATATATAGATAGATAGATAGATAGATAGATAGATAGATAGATAGATAGATAGATAGATTTCTTTATTAGCCACAGGGGCACAAAAGAAGGGGAGAAATACAAAGGGGGAAGATTACATACAATAAAAACGTGTAAAATGTTAGATAGATAGATAGATAGATAGATAGATAGATAGATATCTTTCTTTATTTGCCACAGGGGCGTACAAAAATGGGACATTACAAGACGTGACGGCGGGGGTTTTACATAAAAATAACTTTAACATTAATAAATAACAATAAACTATATATAATAAAATAACAATTGAAATCCCCAATAGGGGGAACGTTACTGCAGGGTTGTTTTACACCCCGTGGATAGAACAACCCTCAACACAAGGAACACGTTTTGTAGGTGTTCTTGTCTTCCCTCTGTTTATCTTCCTCAACCTACAGGTTTATATACAGAGAAGGCCCATTCACTCGGGCCATTTTCGCCACATTCACCCACCTTTCAGCAAATTTACTGGGGTGTAGCACCTCTCTCTCCACTCTCACCTTCCTTCTGAAGAGATACTTAAAGAAGGGGATAAGTTGTTGTCCGGAGAGAAAGGTGTTTGCTCTCAGTCCTTTTAACCTCGTCCACCATATTACCTCTTTCGCCATAGCCACCAGACAGAGGAAAACCGCCTCTCCTTCATTCTTAAATGAAGGCGGCGGGGTGATCCTCACGATGGACTCGGCTGACACGTGACAGCAGCTCTTCGACACACGTGACATCAGCTGCTCGACACAATTCCACAGGTCGGTCACCCCTGGGCACTGAACAATTGCGTGCAGAACGGTTTCGGTGTCCTGCTCGCATCTTGGACAGGTCCTTTTGGCAGGATCTCTGCCAGGGCGTTCGTGCCTGTAGATTTTGTCTCGAACTGGTAGAGCTCCTTGGTAGTACTGCCAGGCCAGAGACCTCTGGAAGTTATCCATAGGCCCTGGACCGAAAGTCTTCCCGAACAGACTGGTCAGTTCGTCCCCCTCGATTCCTAGAGTTTCCCCGACAACGTCGTCGCACTTATCCTCCACTAATCCCCTATAGAATGTCGAAGTAGAGTCTCCGCTGATTGCTGTTTCCGCTTGGTAGAGGGATGTGAGCGCCTGTAGGCACTCGAGGTGCCATAGATAGATACGATAGATAGATAAATGGAGGACGAAATAAATAACTGATAAACGATAACGAGTAAATAAATAGATATATATTTAGTCATTTCTTTTTGCCATGTTGACGATAGACAAAATCGATGTGATTAACATGAATTGAGCTTTTTTTTGCCATAAATCTGTCAGCTCCACATATCTGACCTAGGGCTAAACAACCACAACAACAACGTGATCAATAACAAGATGATGTGTCTTTGTGTGTGATTCCATTACAGGTTCAAGTAACAGCAGTTAACCACCTGTAGCTGACTGATCGATAGATTGATATGGCATCATATAATTACAGATATCCTTAGATTAGGCTCATCAAATACGAGTTAAACAATAAAACGCACACATATATATATACAAACAAACATATACAAATACATATACAAACATATAGATAAACATACAATCGCGTTTTGTATTACACATACATACACACATACACACACACATACACACACACTAACGCACATCCATATACATACAACCACACACACATATACACACAACCACAGACACAAACTCAAACATCTTGAAATGGGTGCTAATTCTCTGCTACATTAGGATTACAATGACCCTAAATAAGCATAACCCGGACGTGAACCAAATACCAGGACTTGAGCGAACGTCGAGACCCCTGGTACCCTCCATTACCTAATTGCTGTGAGGAGGAGTGACTGACACGGGGGATGTCACTGGCTGTTACCGCCTAAACAGGGGTGCAGAGTCTACCCCTACCCCCAACATTTCCCTTACTTTCGCTATTTAATTTTATTTTATTTCTGTCTTATTTTTTTTTCTTTTAAGAAGACTAATATGGCCTATTATTTTGAACTATTTCTCTTCTGAAATAAGCTCTCTCACACACACACACACACACACACACACACACACACACACACACACGGCCTCAGACGGAGGGCTAGAACAGGTAAAATAGTAAAAGAGTATACTCACACACATATATATATATATTATTTACGAAATATAAATATATATATATATTTATATACAAAGAAGGTATGGTAAGATACCAGGTGGACCATAACTGTGGACCTTAACTGTACCCCTTGATAAGTTCAGCTAGATTCCCACCGTTCTTATACTGGCGGCTTAGTTCGGATCTAGCTGTCGAAACGACCGGAGCTCAGCCGTCGGGGTCCTGACTCTTTTCCTATATTTATCTACATATATATTATATATATATATATATATATATATATATATATATATGTATATATATATATATATATATATATATATATATATATATATATATATATATATATATATATATATATATATATTCTTCCTCTTCTTCTTTGCCCTCTTATTCCTGAGACGATCGTGGTGGCAGAGTGTTCGAACACTCCCTCCAGTAATTCCTGTCAGAAACAACCGTCTCCAATTGATCCGGCTGGATCCCCAAGCGTGACCAGCCAAGCTCATGGATGTCATCTAACTATCTTGCTCGGGGTCTACCCCTGGGTTTCCTACCTGTTGGTTTTGCCCGTAAAATCTGTCCAGAGATTCTTTCCTGAGATATACTAACCACATGCCCATAGTATCGGAGCTGCTGTGATCTCTCAATTCGGAGAAGCAACGGCTCTACCTGGAGTGATTCTCTCATCTCCGAGCTACGCACTTTATCGAATAAGGTTACTCCAAAGACCCTTCGAGGGAATCCCATTTCGACGGCTTGTATTCGCGATCGTATTCTTTCGGTCATTACCCAAGATTCATGACTATAGGTAAGGGTTGGCATGAAAACTGAATTAAAGACAGCGAGTTTGGGTTTTACGCATACCCTTCTTCTAATAAGTATATACATAGATATATATATATTTGTTTTGCAAGTTTTTTAATATGAAATCGTGTGTTGAAACAAATATTGTTATATTTGGAGTGTGTGTTCGTCTCTGAATTTATGTGTATATATTCAACCTTTGTTCATTAGTGTGTGTTTATTTGTGGTTGTTGTTATTGCACCTGTGTATATTTATTTATTTATATTTACCTTAGGTCAGTATTGTGTGTTTGTGTATGGTGGTTGTTGTTGTTACATTCATTTTTTTCTGTTCAACTTTGGTTTTCTTAGTTCTATTTCTGTTGCTTCTCTGATTTGTCTACTTGTTGAGTCATTTCTATGTTTAGATATTATTTTAATTTCAATGTTGTCTATATTACCATCAAGTCTTTGTCTGGCATGTTCATATAGTACCGAACCATCTTTTTGTACTTTTAGCCCCCACCCCGTGTTGGTTTATTCCCTCACCTATGTATGTCGTTGCCTTGTTTCTGCAAGTACCCTCTCTACATCTTATGCTATAGACTACATTTCTAGTTTTACAATTTATTTGTGGATTTATTCTACATATAACACATTTCTTATTCGTACAGTGGGTTTTCTTAAAGGGGTATGTTTTTCTGATGGCGTAGACATTACAATACAACGGGAGGAAACATGATAGTACCACTGATGATGTCACAGGTGTGTGATGAAAGAACTTTGATATATATATATTTATATCTATATTTTTAACCGTTGGTCAAACAATGATAAACATTGATTGCCAGGTAAATTAACTATGGAGATATAAAAGATACAGAAGCTAAAACCAATCCAAACCAAACAGTGAGTGTGTTTTATTATTATTTCTGGCAATATTATAACAATATGACCATCCCCAAATATTGTCTAAAGTCTGTCTTAAGCCAGAAAGCTCATTTGGCCGGTGCTTATCCCGGTTTCGTGACGTGAAGCGACAGAGAGTACAAGACTCCCCCCTGGACAGGACGCTAGTCCATCTCAGGGTCAAGTAATTTTCAGTTGAGTTTACTGGAGCAACGTGAAATGAAGTGTTTTGCTCAAGAACACAACACACAACCCAGGAATCGAATCCACGTCATTATGATCGTGAGTCCAACACCCTTACCACTAGGCCACGTGCCTCCACTCCCAAATATAACAATATGTATATATATATATATATTTGTGTGTGTGTGTGTGTGTATGTGTGTGTGTGTGTGCGTGTGTGTGTTTTCTATATGGTCTTTTGTGCAACAGATTGCAAGTAACATAAGAAGGAACGTCACCAGGTCATATATATACGAGATAACATCTTTTTCTCCCTCTCTCTCCCTCTCTCTTTCTCTCTCTCTCTCTCTCTCTATATATATATATATATATATATATAGCGATTAGTCTTGCTTTGGGTTCTTTTATTTTCGTGTAAAAAGAAATCATGCGCACACACGTATACACATGCACACACACATACGAACACACCCATAGACACAAACTCACTCACACAAAACGCACAAACTCTCTCACATACAGACACATACATACTCTCTCACATACATACACAGTAAACAGCAGGTGACAAGGAACCCGGAAACCAGCTACACAGTCAAGAGGTCGTATGAGATTGATAACCGTTCAGTTGTGAAGTGGTTAGGGTATTCGGCTTAAGATCGTAAACGTCGCAAGTTCAATTCAGATACAGAGAAACATATGCGAGGGAGAAAGAGAGAGAAAGGGAGAAATACAGGTAACGAGAGAGGGGGAGAGAAAAAGAAAGAGAAGCAGAGAGAGAGAGAGAGGGGGAAAGAAATGTAGATGGAGAAAAAAGACATGTAGAGAGAGAGGGGGAAAGACACGTATAGAGAGAGGGGAAGAGAGAGAGAGAGAGAGAGAGAGAGAGAGAGAGAGAGAGAGAGAACAATTAGCAATATTTTATTGCTTTGCAACATAGAGTTACGGCCCTTTATGATCTGAGTTCAAATCCCGTCGAGGTTAACTTTGCCATTCATCCTTACGGGGTCGATATAAGAAACCAATATTTTATTGGCGGTGGATTGGCAGAATTGGTAGAGCATCGGATAAATGCCACTTCGGTATTTGTTCTGGCTCTTTACATTCTGAGTTCTAATCCCGCCAAGGTCAATTTCTGGGGTCCATGAAATAAAATACTACTCAAAGTCTGGGGTTCATTGAATCAACTTTACCCTTCTCCCGAATTTAATGGCCTTGTGAATTGGTAGAATTAGCAAATCCCCGGAAAAACTACTTTACTGTATTTCTTCCTACTCTTTACGTTTTGAGTTCAAATCCCAGCGTAGTCATCATCATCATCATCATCATCATCATCATCATCATCATTTTACGTCCGCTTTTCCCTGTTTGCAAGGGTTGGACGGGTCCTATTCAACACAGCATCTCTCCACTTATCACGGTCCTTCGTCATCTCCTCCGTGAGCTTCAGCGATCTGAGGTCTGCTCTCACCACCTCCGTCCATATTTTTCGTGGTCAATTTGCTATTATTTCTTCGGGGGGATCGGATCGATAAAATTATTTAACAGTCAAGTACCGGGATTGATTTAATCAACTTTGCTATTTCCCTAAATTTTCTGACCGTGTGCTTAAATTAAAAATGAATAATATATTACAGTAAAGTACCAGTCAAGTACTCTAAAATGTCTAAAGTCTGTCTCGAACCATTGGGCTCATCAGGCCAGTGTTTATCCTGGTTTCCGTGGCGTGAGGCAACTGAAAGTACAAGACTCCCCCTTGGACAGGACGCCAGTCCATCGAAAGGTTAATACCCCACCCAGTTATTGCTGGTAATCATTTCCAATTGAGTATACTGAAGCAACCTGAAATGAAGCATTTTGCTCAAGAACACAACGCACAACCCAGTCCAGGAATCGAACCTACAACATTATGATTGTAAGTTAAACACCCTTACCACTAGATCACGTACTTTCACAAGTACTGGGGTTGATTTAATCAACTTTGCCCATCCCTCAGATTTGCTGGCCTTGTACCAGAAGGAGAAATCAATATGTTACACGCGGCCTTACGTTGGTTGTCGTCTGCTTTTGATGACGATATCAACAAGTCTGCTATGGTTGCTTCTGTCGTCTGCCGTCTTTCTATCCTCTGTTGTGTATGCTGCAATAGCTTACACTATGTACAGTGTATCGTGTTGTGGACAGTATGCAAGAAAATTACACAGGTAACGTAAACCACGTCCCAAATTAAGCATATACCTATTTGACTAATATTAGATGTCGGTATGGGACAAACACTAGTATAGTATAGTATCCTTTTCAGTCATTTAGTGGTGGTAGGGGCTTAACGTACTTTTTTTTACCAGCTGTTGGAAATTAAGATTAATCTTATATATATATATATGTGTGTGTGTGTGTATGTGTGTGTGATTGGGCGCGTGTGTGTGTATTATTTACACATATATAGATATATTAATATAAGTATTTACATATATACATTATATATACACACACACATATACAGATTTTTGTAGATTGAGAGCTCTGTGTGTTTGTTTGTGCATGGGTGCGGGTGTGATGGGTTTGTTTGTTTGTGGGGGAGTACAGGTGTATAGCGGGTTTGTTTGTTTGTGAAACGAGCTAGATTGAATATCAAACGAGAAGAAAAATAGAAAAAAAACACAGTGAATCAATGGGTGTGGTATTGAAATCTCTTTCGATTATAACCAGTCACACCCGAAAACTTAAACTATTTCAGATATTTTCCTTCCTCCGCAGCTGAAAAGCTTCTGCTGCTTTATCAAATATCAAATATCAAATTATGAAACATGGATATTTTCGGTTTATTATAATTTTTATAATTGACACTATCGGTAGAGGGTCAGAGGCCATGCTTTGCAGCATTGAGTTACGGTCCTTTACGGTCTGAGTTCAAATCCCGCCGAGGTTAACTTTGCCTTTCATCCTTACGAGGGTCGATAAAATAAAGCACCAGTAACGTACTGGGATCGATTTAATCGACTTTCCCCTCCCCCAAATTACTGGCCTTGTGCCTATACTAGAAATCATAATTTTTATAATTGGCACTATCTGTAGAGGGTCAGACGCCATGCTTTGCAGCATAGAGTTATGTCCCTTTGCGGTCTGAGTTCAAATCCCGCCGAGGTTATTTGCCTTTCATCGATACGGGGTCAATAAAATAAAGTACCAGTAATGCACTGGGGTAATTGCTGGCCTTGTGCCAAAAGTAGAAACAAATATTAGAAAGGAATTATTATTGTTAATAAAGAAATTATTATTAGGAGGGTAAGGCGGTGGATTGACAGAATCGTTAGAACCTCAGACAAAATGCTGTGCAGTATTTAGTTATGGCCCTTTTCATTCTGAATTAAAATCCCTCCGAGGTGAGCTTTGCCTTTCATCCTTACGGAGTCGTAAAAATAAAGCACCAGTAATGCACTGGGTCGATTTAATCGACTTCTCCCTCCCTTAAAATCGTTGGCCTTGTGCCTAAATCAGAAACAATTATTAGAAAAGAAGGAGGGGGAGTGGATTTGCAGGGTCGGCAGAGCGTCAGACAAAATGCTTCGAAGCATAGAGTTACGGCCCTTAACATTCTGAGTTCAAATCCCGCCGAGGTTAGCTTTGTCTTCCATCCTTACACAGTCGATAAAATAACGTATCCGTAACGTACTGGGTTCGATTCAATCGATTCCCCCTCCCTCCTTGTGGCCTAAATGGATTATAGAAAATGGTGATTTGGCAGAGTCGTTAGACTGTTGGATATAAAGCTTTGCGGCATTCGTTTCGGCTCTCTGCTCTTTGAGTTCAAATCCTGCCGAGATCAACTTTACCTTTCATCCATACGAGATCGATAACAAGAAGTACCAGTCAAGTACTGGGGTAGATTCTTCCTCTGTATCTCTTTCTCACTTCCATTCTCTCACTCTCTATCCTTCTCTGAAAGAAATCTACTGTATTCAGACCAGGAGAGGAGATGAACTCTGTCAGGTTTTAAAAGATGCCTTAGAAACGCCGTATAAAAATGCGGCGCCCCAACGACTCAAGAGTTATGGACATAGTACATTTTAATGTCTTGGGTGACATTGATACCATTATTGCTGTAGAACTTCTTGAACTGAATGAAAACAAAGTATTGATGGAGAGAATTGAAAGGGAAGAATTGATTGAATGGCTGAAAATAAAATCCTTCCAACCTTTGTTCTTGGAAAAGGTTGTTCCATTCTTACTTGTTTGGTTATGGCGGGATTTTCTGCAGCAAATGATGTACTTGCGAAGAACCGTAATTTAATGCAGATCGAAAAGAGAGGAGACTTACACCTGAAGCTGAACCAAGACTTGGAAGTTCAACTTGAGAAGCTGATAGATATATTTCTTTATTTGCCACAGGAGCGTAAACAAATGGGACATTACAAGACTTGACGGCGGGGGTTTTACATAAAAATCATATAACTTTAACATTAATAGATAACAATAAGCTATATATAATAAAATAACAATTGAAATCCCCAATAGGGGAGAACGTTATTGCAGAGTTGTTTTACACCCCGTGGATAGAACAATCCTCAACACCAGGAACACGTTTTGTAGGTGTTCCCGTCTTCCCTCTGTTTACCTTCCTCAACCTACAGGCTTATATACAGAGAAGGATCATTCACTAGTTGATAGATAGACACCAAGAGTGATGTAGTCATTAGTCAGGATTTATATTTTCTACTACATTTTCCTTTTGTAAATAAAATGTATTTCCTCTTAGATGGAATTTCTATTTGACTTTATGTGGGCCTGAAATGCTTTTGACACCAAACATGAACCACAAGGAAGGAAGGGTTGAGAAATACTGGTTTAGATCAAGTGATGCTTGTGCTTGAAACTTGATGTCCAAAGTCACCCTCCTCACCAAGAAACCTTGATGGGGTTGCCAGTTTAGTCGCCAACGACCCGACCATGAGACAGGTTGTACTGGGATACATGTTACCAGTAGCACCAACTGGTGACCTGACACATACATACATACATACATACATATATACATACATACAGACATACATACATACAATCCAAGAACAGGAGATTAACTAGAAATACCTGATTCACAAAAGAGATAGGGATGCAGGCAAAACACCTCGATGTGATAACAAGTGCAGACTCTGCAGAACTAACATCGAGGATATCACCCATGTCATCAGCAGCTGTCCAAAGATGTCATCGCGGTACTATCTACCTATGAGGCATGATGTAGTGGCCAAAACACTGTACAATGCAGTTCGTAAAAAAGATAGTCCCGATAATAAACACATTAAAAGCTACAGCAATGTGGAAGAAATCCATGTACATAATATGAAAGAGTACTGGTGGAATGTTCCAGTAAAAACCCCAATAAAATGCAGGCATAACAGACCAGATATTATGATATGGGACAGGGAGAAGAAAGCATGCACAGTAGTGGAAATTAGCTGCCCAGCAGATGCAAATATAATATCAAAGATTAGCGAAAAGGAGAATATTTATGCAGAACTGATGAAAAATCTGCAGATACTCCACCTTGATTACACCTTCAGATTTATGTCTGTG
>OZ024759.1:14287788-14300288 GCA_964016885.1 Eledone cirrhosa | reverse complement strand
GTTGTGACACACCAGAGATTATGGCACACTAAAGTGTTGTGACACAATAGGGATTAGTAATGGTACACTAAGTTGTTGTGACACACACCAGGGGTTATTTATAGAATACTAAGGTGTTGTGACACACCAGGGGTTATTAATGACATACTAAGGTGTTGTGACACACCAGAGATTATTTATAGAATACTAAGGTGTTGTGACACACCAGGGGTTATTAATGACATACTAAGGTGTTGTGACACACCAGAGATTATTTATAGAATACTAAGGTGTTGTTACAAACAGTTTAGAAAACTATAACCGTAGTTTTTTTCTGCAAACAACCACTTAAGTGTCTGTGACACAATAAAATGGCAGCAGAGGAGCATGTTGGAAGATGGTTGGTGACAAGGAGGGCATCCAGCTGCAAAAAAGAAACCGTGCTAAGACAAATAATCACATACAACATATATAACAACAGAGATTAGAGGTTATCACTTTATTGCGAATGTCAGATGATGAAGGAGTGCACTAAACCCGTCGAACCCATGCCAGCATGGAAAAAAACAAAAGCAGATGAAATGATGATGATGATGATGATGATGATGATGATGATGATGATAATGATGATGGTGGTGGTCAATGATGATTATAATAGTTATAACAATTTTAACAATAATAATTGTTTCTACTTTTGGCACAAGGCCAGCAATTAACCCAGTGCATTACTGGTACTTTATTTCATCGACCCCGTAAGGATGAAAGGCAAAGTTAACCTCGGAGGGATTTGAACTCAGACCATAAAGGGCCATAACTCTATGCTGCAAATCATGGCGTTCAAATAATAATAATAATAATAATAATAATAATAATGTTTTCTGATTTTGGCACAAGGCCAGCAAATTTGGAACAGGAGAAGGTTGATTAAATCGACCCAAGTGCATTACTGGTACTTTATTTTAACCTAGTTGTGACCCAACCTTAAGGACAAAATTTCCAATTTATTTGGATGAAACAACAACAACAATATTAATAATTATGTTTAAGGTTTACACCATTAGAGCCTAGGTCTTTGTTATGTTACACAATCATCATCATCATCATCATCATCATCATCATCTTCTTCATCATCATCATTGTCATCATCATTATCATCATCGTCATCATCTTCAACCTCCTCATCTGCCTCCTCATCGTCATTTTCGTCGATAACAGCATCGGCATCTTCATCATCATCATCATCATCATCGTCGTCGTCATCTCCCATCTCCTCACCCTCGTTAACATCATTATCATCAACGTCTTTGACTTTGTTATTGTCATCGCGGCAGTCATCGACAGCCACAGCAATGCCACCGGATGTGTCGGCGACGCGGAGGAGGTCACAGCTTTCTGATTGCAGTGCCACTGTCATTCTCTCCTCACTACACGTACCACTGCTGACACCACCACTACCACCTATATCACCACCACCACCACCACCATCATCATCACTCACAATGCCACCACCATCACAACCCCCACCATCGTCACCAGCAGTAGGAGTAGCAACAGCAACAGCAGTAGGGTTTCTACTACCCTTACATGTGCCACTGTGCCGTTTCAAGTGATATTTGGTGTAGAACGACTTGGGACACTTCACACAGGTGTAGTTACGCTCTCCGGAATGTATTTTCAAATGTTTCTTAAAGTTCTGTATTTTATAGAAGCTCTTATCACAGTGTGAACAGTTGTAGAGTTTCTCGCGTGTGTGCTGGTACTGGTGTTGTTTAAGGTCAGAGGAACGAGAGAACATCTTCTCACAGAACTGACACTGTAGCTTTTTCTCACCTGTGTGGGTGAACATGTGCGATGTCAGGTGAGCTTTCTGGCGGAACTGTTTCTTGCAGATGCTGCATGCAAATTTCCTCTCACCTAGTTGAAAGAAAAGATAAAGAAATGTAACTTAATAAAATAAAATAGATAATAAATATAGGTGCCATGATAAAAAACACCCAGTCCACTCTGTAAGGTGGTAGTGCTGGTGCCATGACAAAAAACACCCAGTCCACCCCATAAGGTGGTACTGCTGGTGCCATGACAAAAAGCACCAGTCAACCATGTAAGGTGGTAGTGCTGGTGCCACAATAAAAAGCACCTTGTATACCCTGTAAGGTGGTAGTACTAGTACCTTGACAAAAAGCACCCAGTACACTCTGTAAGGTGGTAGTGCTGGTGCCATGATAAAAAAACATCCAATCCACTCTGTAAGGTGACAGTGCTGGTATCACAAAAAATTTCCCAGTATACACTGTAAAGTGGTTAGCACTAAGGGGGGTCATCCAGCTATAGAAACCATGCCAAAAATGGAGTATATGAGCAAGATGTGGTCACCTAAGCAGTTTAGACTCAGTTCATGACAAACTGTCTAGCCCATGCAAGCATGGAAAATAGACGTTAAACAGTAGTGTTGATGATGATGTTGGTGATGTTGATGATGATGTTGGTGATGATGATGTTGATCATAATGTAGATGATGATGATAATGGTGATAATGATCATGTTGGTGATGATGACGATGATGATGGTGATGATGATAATCTAGATGTTGATGATGCTGGGGATGGGGTGGTGATGATGATGATGATGATGATGATGATGGCGGTAGTGATGATGATGTTGATGACAATAATGTAGACGATGATGATGATGTTGGTGATGATGGTAATGATGGTGATGATGATGATTGTTGATGGTGATAATGATGATGAAATTAGATAACAAGAGTGTTTTAAGGTTCTTTGAACTCAGACTAGTAAGAGCCAGAACTATAACCACAAGAACAGTCTAATAATTCCACACATCTACCATTCTGGATGGCGACCTTATTTTATTGACCCTAAAAATATAAAAAGTCAAAGGGTTAACTAATAAATGAAGTCAGTCAGATGTGAACTTACCTGTATGAATATACAGGTGCATGCGAAGGTTACTCTGGTCAGTGAATCTCTTGCCACACTGTGAACATGAGTGGGGTTTGGCACCAATGTGGGTCAGCAGGTGTGTCTTTAGTTTGGTTGTTGATGTGAACCCTCTATTGCAGAACTGACAGTGCAACCGTCGAGATGTGACATCAGGGTGGACTGACCTAATGTGTTGTGCTAGAAGTTTCTGGCTGGCAAATATCTTGCTGCATACACAACAGCTTAACGTAACATTGGCCTTCTGTGGTACACCTACATACAATGACAATGACAACAACATTATATACTTGGTGTGGCAATAAAGACTTTAGAATAACCCTTTAAATGAAAATGCACAACATATTGAAACTAAAAGTTATTTATTCTGCAAAACATAATCTCCATTCAATGTGATATCTTTACAATGCTTATGCGAAGCATTTAACTCTTTCTGGAACTGTTCCTTCGGCAATTATCGAAACCACCACAACAATTCATCTACCACCACTTCTAATGAAGCAAAAATAAATTTTCAAAGCTGTTACTTCAATATCATACAATCACACAAATTATGTCAGGACTATAGAGTTTCCACTGTATTTTTGACTAAGTAAATTAGCCTACTAGTTGGAGTAATAAAAACCCACAGAATGTAAAATACAGCAGAAGCTCCATTTCACTATTTAATTTTCAAATTCTCCACTGTTTGTAAACAAAAGCTTAAGCTTTGTATCTTATATACATGTATTCATACGCTATGAGTATATAGCTTCAAAATTGAATGGAAAAAGATGGGTGACATATTAGTGTAAATGGTTAGCATAGTGGCCATGGTAGCCAAATATGTTGGTTTGTATCCCACGTACGTCAATGCCCATCCTTTTTCCATTCTGTGGGTTTTTATAACTCCAACTATTAGGCTAATTTACTTAGTAAAAAATACAGCGGAAGCTCTATTTCACTATCTAATATATATATATATATATTGAAAATAGAATTAGAAGCTTTTGCCATATACTGACTATAGAAAATAGTCTAATATTAGAGCATACAAACCCTCATAACTAATAAAATGGTCATTAGCACACATACTAATGCTGATTTTATCCATTATGGGGGTTCATATGCCCTAATATTGAATTATTTTCTCTAGTCAATATACAGTGAAAGCTTCACATTCAATTTTCAATCATCTTCATCATCATCATTGTTTTTAACATCTGCTTGCCCTGCTAGCAAGGACTGGACAGGTCTACACAGACCAAGTCAGTACTAAAGTGGGGCTACTGATCTTCCAGATAGGCCAGGGATCTGTGTCTCGTCAAGTACGGTCTCATGTTCCACCAAGTGCACAGGAGAGGTGTCAGGTCATTGATACAACTGAGGGTCCTCGCCCAACCCTTTGTTTGGCAAGATTTCTATGGCTTGATCATAGAACCACTTTATCATCAACCACTTTACAGCATGTACTGAATGTGTTCATTGTGTAGATCACCAAACACTAGTGAGGTTGTCATGTCCTTGACACAACTGATGGATCATCCAAACCCTTTGTTTGGCAAGCCCTCCATGGTTGGATGCTCTTCCCGTGGTATGAAAGGATTTAAATGAACAAGATATGTGATAATAAAATGGTTTGGGAACCACTGGTTTAGACAAAAACCCACCTGAAACATATCATCATCATCATTTAACGTCCGTTTTCCTTGCTACCAAGGGTTAAATGGGTCTACATAGACCAAGTCAGTACCGAAGCAGGGCTACTGACTTCCCAGAAAGGCCAAGTGGGTCTACATCTCACTTACATACACTCAGACATTCTATCAAGTGCAGAGAAGTTGTCAAAACAAAATAAAGTACTCAGCCATACCTAATGCACTGGCATAGTCGTTGGCGTACCAGACTAGGAGCTCTTGATGGGGTTGGACATCACAACACGTCATGAAGTAAATACTATACTGCTGTTGGTATGCTACCAGGTTCTGTTCTTCTGGTGTCCGCGCAGGTTTCACGAACATCATCCAGTTACACTCGTTCTCATCACTGACATCAAGTACATCAGCAACTGGTCCTTCCATGGAAAAGATCTGAAATTAAGAAAGGTTGCAGGAGAGTTAGTTAATAGTGGGTAAGATTTTTGTAGGTCATGGGAAATTTATAGGCACACCAATAATTAAATCTGGATGAAAACATAAAAGGTGTTGGGTGTGTGTATATTTGTGGATGTATGTATGTGGTATGTAAATGTGTGCATATGTATGTATGTGTGTATGCACCATCATCATCATCATCATCGTTTAACGTATATCTTCCACTTGAGGCAAGATTGGTCGGGTGACCGTGTCTCGCTCGTATAGGACTGTCTGGCGGGTTTTCTATGGCTGGATGCCCTTCCTAACACCAACCACATTTACAGTGTGGACTGGGAGGTTTTTACCGTGTTACCTACATGGCTACATTACTGCGTGGACTGTGTGTGTGTGTGTGTGTTTTTGTTGTGACACCTACACAACCTCATTGGTTTGGGCTGGATATTATGGTACCAACATAACTTTACAGAGAAAGGGTGATGTTGGTGGGAGTGGGAGGGTGGAGTAGGGGTAGTGGGTTGGGGTGTATATTTGGTTAAGAGATGCCTACTGACTGTAGGTTTTGCTTCGTACATAGGCAAGGCGGGTCTTCTGTATTACTGCATGGCGCCAAAGATCTCGGTCCAGTGACATTGTCTTAGAGAGGCACAAGTGTGTAAGGTCGGAATTTATCAAATTGTCCCAGGTTTTTCTGGGTCTACCTACTCCGTAACTTCCATCAATTTTGATTGCCCTGCACTTTTTTATACAGCTGTTGTCTTTCATGCGCATCACATGACCATACCAACGTAGTCTTCTCTCGACTAAACAGCATCTGATCCCTCTTATTCCTAATTTCTCACTTAGTTCATTTATGTTTTGCCGTTCGCGTATATTACTATTACATATCCAACGGAGCATGCATGCTTTGTTCCTTTCCAGTCTGCGCAGGTCCTCTGCACACAATACCCATGTCTCACTGCCATGTAACATTGCTGTTCATATACAGGCATCATACAATCTGTCTTTCATTTTTAGAGAGAAACCTTTTGTGACTAACAGCGATATAATCTCTCTGAACTTTTTCCATCCTGTTCTGACTCTGGCTACTGTACTTTCAGAGCACCCTCCACCACTGTTGCTTTTGTCACCCAGGTAATGGAAAGTGTCCACTATTTCTATAGAACTATCTGGGCAATAGAAGGAGCTAGTATCCTGTGGGCACTTGCTACTTATTGCACCTGAGCATTAGCCACATATAAAATCAACGTTCTTAGATAGCTTACCTGTGATCCCACTACATCTTTTATGTACCCATAGTTTACATTTGGGACATAAAATGGAATTTCTACCTACTCCTTTCCTACACACTGAGCATGGCCATTTCCCAGAGGGCACCTGTGCCCTATTTTCCTTTCTACATACTAGAACTTTAGTCTTAGACAAGTTAACTTTAAGGCCTTTTGATTCTAGGTTATGCTTCCATGTTTGGAATATGCTTGTATATGTATATATGTATATGTGTGTATGTATATATATATATATATAAAGTTGTAGTTCCTGTCTGTTTGTTTGTTTGTTTGTTCACGAACTCCTCCTATGGTTTTGGAGATAGACCTCCCATAATCATATATATTCTGAAACTACATTGCCCAGGGTACTTGGATAAGTATATTTCATTTTAATCAAAGGGCTCCCCGGGGGCACAAACCCCCGCTGAAAATGTTTTCCCTTCGATTTATATGAAATTTAAACTATAGATAAATGACAAGATATGATGCCTATTCACAAAAGTTTTGAATTAATATTTTGAAAAAGATTATTTACAAGAAACAAAATAAGAATAAGATTTAATAATGTAATTTTTCATTTGATATATTACAAAAAATAATGTTTTCCAATTTTTCATGTATTACATTTTACATTGAGTAATGTTGAAATGCAGAGTTTTTCTCCATAAATTATATCACTGATTTAAAATCAATCATCATTTTCTTACAAAAAAAATGTGTGAAACACAGCAAGGCGCAGGTAATTCGGCTAGTATATATATATAATACTGAAATGAAGTCATCGGATTGGCCCAAAGTACCTTTGATCGTTTTCCCACACACCCAAAGCTCTAATTAAGCCAGTATCATTAAGATACCAGCCAAAAGGAAAGCAGAGTGTGCATTTATATGTTATATAGTCAGAAAAACGATTTTGTGTGGGTGTAGAGTTTGATTCTTTAGCCCTGTAGTAATGCATTAGTTTCTGCTACTCCACCTGCTGGCAACAGTCCATATGGAGCTGATGTGCACAGCAATTATGTAATGCTATTAAGTATTAAGTAATTGGCTCAGAGCAGCTTCATCAGCAAGGAATTAGCCTCTTCAGAACAAGACAGTATGAACTTACAGTCTTCACAAGCCACAAAATGGAGAACATAGAAGTTATCAAGCTGCAGCTGACATATTACATAGTTTCTCTTTTACTCTTTTACCTGTTCCAGCCAGCCAGCTGAGGCCATGCTGGGGCACCGCCCTTGTTCTGTATAATAAAATTATTATTATCTGCAGCAACTACAGCCACATTGTGTAAAAGGTCCTATGTATGCATGATGTAAGTATATGTGTGAATGTATGAATGTGTGTGTATATGAATGTATGTGTGTATGCATGTATGTGTGTATGTATATGAGTATGTATGTGTATGCATTAATGTGTGTGGTGTGTAGGTATGTCTATATATCTGTGTGTGGGTATGTCTGTATGTATGTGTGAGGGTATGTACTTCTGTATGTATATGTGTGGGTATGTATATATGGACCCATAACTCTTGATAGAGACGTAGGGGCACCGTACTATCATACAGGGTTTCTTGGGTATATTTTAAAGATAGCAGAGCCCACCTGCTCTTCAGATCTAACAACCCTACAAATTCACTGAAATTTTGCTATGTATATTATTTCAAACTAAATGAGTAAAAAATATGGGAAAGAACTCTACACTACACGTTGATCAAGGGATTCAACTCTTATAAAATTCTTTACTTGCTGTAATTTCTAAAGGAGTGACGTGTATTTCTAAGGAATGGAGGTTTTCCTTACCCTTCAAAAATTACTATTTACATGCTGACCCTGTAGAAATTCAATGGTTCAATTAGAAACAACCACCAGGTATTAAAAATCAATATGACATTTTAAATGTGTATATAAGCGTTTTTGTATTTATATATCATCATCACCGCTTTGTCAGTTTTTCCTTACTAGCATGGGTTAGACAAGTTGCTGTGGGCTATGCTAGGTCAGCTGACCATCTCTTGCACATGCAGAACTGATTTGGGGTTGGTTTCTATAGCTGGATGCCCTTCCTAACGCCAACCTCATTTACAGTGAGTACTGGGTGTTTTTTGTCATGTTACAACATGACAACTTTACAGTGTGGACTGGGTGCTTTTTACGATGCCACCATCACGACTACTTTACAGTGTGGGCTGGGTGCTTTTTGCCATGACAACCTCTTTAGTGCTGGTGGCACAAATAAAAGCACCCAGTCCATGCTGTAAAGTGGTGCTGGTGTTAGGAAGGGCATCCAACCAGTATATATTAATGCCAAAAACTATGTGCACAACAAATGAGAATTGCAACAACTGCGTAAACAGCAATAACACTAACCATGTTAGGGCTGTGCATGGTAGTGGGCTAGCTGGTGTGGCCATGTGCGAGAACCCTCCGACCGTCATCAAGCAATCGCACAACAGGAACAAGAACAAGAATATGAAGACGTCACATCTCAGAGTTGACACACTTAATGTTGGCACTTTAGCAAGTGAGATATAGGAGATATCTGGTGAGATATTGGAAATGCTAGAGAGAAGGCATGTGGATGTGTGCTGCATGCAAGAGGTGACATGGAGAGGTGCCTCAGCGAGACTAGTCGCAGGCAAACATCTTAGTTACAAGGTTTTCTGGGTAGGCAATGATGATGGGTTAGGTGGAGTAGGCATTTTACTGGTTGAGAGATGGATCGATAAGACAATAGAGGTAGTTAGAGTTAGTAATAGAATAATTAAGCTTAGATTAGTTGTAGGCAAGAGACTGCTGACAATCATCTCTACCTATGCTCCCCAGGCAAGCCTAGGTAAAGAAGAGAAAGACTGCTTTTATGAGCAGCATTTAGAAACAGCCACAATGACAGAGGACGGAGACATCGCTATGTTAGCATGGAACTTCAATGGTCATGTTGGACAGCTCCAGGATGGATACACTGGGGTTCATGTTGGGCACAGTTATGGCTCAAGAAAGGAAGAAGGAGTGAGGCTTCTTGAATTTTGTGATGCAAGTGCATTAACCATTTGCAACATTAATTTCAAAAAACCTACCAACCATCTAATAACCTACAAATTAGGCGAACACATAAGCCAGATTGACTTCTTACTAGTTAGGCAGTGAGACAGACAGATGGAGTCAAATACTAAGGCATACCCTGGGGAAGAATGTACCCCACAACATAGGTCAGTCGTTAGTGATATCTCAGTAAGCAAGAGACAAAATGAGACATACAGGAAGGTGTGGAAAAGGAAGGTAGATAGGTCCATTAGAGACAAAAGACTAGCATGGAACGCTTGGAAAAATGGTGGGAGTAGAGACCGATACACAGCTGCTAAGAGAGAAGCTAGACATCAGGTGTACTTAGCACACAGGGAGGCTGAGAGTAGGAGGTTTGCCAATGTTCTGTGACGGGAAGATCAGAGACGTGCAGTGTTCCACATTGCAAGGCAGTGTGTCAGTGTAAATCAGGATGTTGTTGGAGATAAGTGTGTCCGGAATGATGCTGGTGTACTTAGTGTCACGAATGATCAGAAAAAGGAAATGTCATTATGAAAGACTGATGAATGTGGAGAACAAATGGGAGAGAGAGAAATTACCCCCAGTAGACCTGAGAGAGGGACCAGCTATTGAGATTGACGAATATAGGGTCCAAGAGGCAATTAAGGAAATGAAAAATGGTAAAGCTGCTGGACTATTGGGGATAGTTGCTGAGATGCTGAAGGCATCAGGAGAAGTAGGTACTCAACTGGTTGCACGCATCATCAATTAGGCTATATATGGTAGTGTCATACCCAAAGACTGGTGCAGCAGTATTCTCATAAATTGCTACAAAGGTAAAGGGGATGTTCTGGAGAGGAGCAATTATAGGGGTATGAAACTGATGGATCAGGTTATGAAAGTGGCAGAGAGAATATTAGCGCAACTAATTACAGAAAGGGTCAAATTAGATGAGATGCAGTTTGGTTTTGTGCCTGGGAAAAATACAACAGATGCCCTCTTCTTAGTGAGACGACTACAAGAGAGGTTCTTAGAGAAGAATAAGCCACTATACCTAGCTTTTGTTGACCTAGAGAAGGCCTTTGATAGGGTACCCCCAGATCTGTCATCTGGTGGTCCCTAAGGAAACTAGGTGTAGAGGAATGGTTTGTGAGGACAGTGCAAGCTATGTACAGAGGTGCTGTCAGTAAAGTGAGAGTAGGAATGGAGTTTATTGAGGAATTCCAGATACAAGTAGGAGTACTTCAGCGTTCGGTCCTCAGCCCGCTCTTGTTCATTATAGTCCTCCAAGCCATAACAGAGGAGTTTAAGACTGACTGCCTATGGGAACTTCTCTATGCTGACAATCTGGTTCTTATAACAGAATCAGTAGAGGAGCTAGAGAATAAATTCTGGCTTTGGAAACAGCAGTTGGAATCAAGAGGACTGAGAGTGAACATAGCTAAGACAAAAGTGTTGATAAGTAGAAAAGAGGACAAAACTCTGATTCCATCAGGGAAATGGCCATGTTCGATATGTAGAAAAGAAACTGGCATAAATTCTATAAAATGTACACAATACAGATCTTGGGTAAACAAGAGATGTAGTGGGATAGTAGGCAAACTAAGAGGTAGGGAAAACTACGTATGCAGTAGATGTACAGGGAAATTTGACAGCAGAAGTTGCAGTGATAGACACATTTTTCAAATGCAGGTGGGTTCTATAGAAGTGGTTGATAGCTTCCAGTACCTAGATGATCAGATTAGCATGGGGGGGGGGGGTATTCCGAGGCCATAGTATCTAGAATAAGGACGGGTTGGAAGAAGTGTAGGGAGCTGCTTCCTCTGTTGACAAAGAAGGGTTTCTCCCTGCGTACGAAAAGCCAGTTATATGATGCCTGCGTGAGATGCGCGATGCTGCATGGTTGTGAGACATGGGCAGCAACTGCAGAGGATGTGCGACAGCTGGAGAGAAATGAAGCAAGCATGTTCCGTTGGATGTGCAATGTCAATGTGCGTGAACGACCAAGCATAGATGAGTTGAAAGAGAAACTGAGTATAAGAGGGATAAGTTGTAGTGTGCAGGAGAGAAGACTGTGATGGTATGGACATGGAGGATGACCGATGGGTAAAGAAGTGCCAAGAAATCCCAGTAGAAGGAAGACACAGTAGAGGAAGACCACAAAAAACATGCTGAATAGGACCCGTCCCACCCTTGCAAGCAGGGAAAAGCGGACATAAAATGATGATGATGGTGATGATGATGATGACCTACATGACCACTTTACAGTGTGGGCTGGGTGATTTTTCCTTGACACCTACACGACCACTTTACAGTGTGGGCTTGGGGCTTCACTGGATGTATACTTTGTACTGCCCTCATGGGAGATGTATGGGAGGGTGAGGTGGGGTGGGTTGGTGCATACTGTATATATGCTTCAGTTTCAGCCTGTACCTGTGGGAAGACGGGTCTTCTGTATAACTGTGTAATGTCAGAGATCTCGGTACTGTGTCATCCCCTTTGAGAGGTACATTTGGGCAAGGTCAACTTTTATCACCTCATAGCAAGTCTTCCTGGGTGTCCCCACTCCAAGGCTTCCATCGACTTTGAGAGCTCTGCACTTTTTTATGCAGCTGTCATATATATATATATATAACTTGAAATTAAAACATTTAAAATGTCATATTGATTGATCTTTAATACAATTCATATGTTTATGTTGGTGTGATAGTGGTCGTGATGGTGATAGTGATTGTGGCAGTGACAGTGGTGGTGGTAGTGTTGCTGATGTTTATGGGTGTTGTTGGTGCTGATGTTGTTAGTGGTATTGTTATTGGCGGTGATGGTGGTGGTAGTAGTGGAGTTGATGGTGATAGTGTCAAACTGGAGGTATGGTGTGGTGTGAGGATAAATCATATACTTACCATCCAAATAGGGAAATCAGATATCTTTTCTATGTCCACAGAACACTTTCCCTTTAGTCTCGCAACCAAAGGACCAAACCTACTTCGACATGGAATGGGCTCCTTCGACCAGACGCCTAGCAAGAGACAGAAGAAACCAAGTAAGTAATAGTTATTATTATTATTATTTCTAATAGTTATTATCATTATTTCTAATAACGATTTGAGTTCAAATCCCACCGAGGTTAACTTTGCATTTCATCCTTAGAGGGTCGATAAAATAAAGCACCAGTAACGTACTGGTAACGTACCAGTA
>OZ024759.1:14215288-14282788 GCA_964016885.1 Eledone cirrhosa | reverse complement strand
GTATTGCTTCGCATATATATATATATATATGTAGATAAATCTACCAAAAGTTTACGGTAGTGTCCAATCCGTATGAAGAACTCAATGTAATCCGGATATCGTGAAAAGAGAAGATGCATTCAAAAACTACTTTCGGTGAAAAATAAACGGAAAACAGAGTCAAGATAGATTATTAAAAAAATAATGAATAAACAAAGAAACAGTTCCTTATATTAAACAAAAAAAGTTCATTATTTTACGATCGTTTCTAGGATATATATGTGTTAGAATTGGTATGCATATTCTACAGATCTATGTACAATATTTATACAAACTATCAGAGGGAATATACATATCTTCACATATATATGCTGTCTTCAGAAATAATGATATATATATATATATATATATATATATTTTTAAATAGAGATTGCTCTGGAAGAATATATGGAATATTTCTGTAGCTTCCACAGTTTTTGTCAGAACATTCCCGGCGTCCAATGAGCAAACATTTTTGTTGTATTTTGGTCTTTCAGAATACGAAAATTAGTAAAAACTTATCCCCACAAAAAGCCGTGTGTTGTCCTATCTATCAGCTCCCTCTCTCAATATCTGTCCCACCCTTGCAAGCAGGGAAAAGCGGACGTAAAATGATGATGATGATGATGATATATATATATAGTAGATCCACAACAGTTAGTTCACCATTACCGAGAACAATCGTTTTACCTTATTTGGATCATCAGCTCAGTTTAAATGAGGTTGTACGGAAAAGGAAAAAGAACTGTACGAATACACATATGCAGAAACAGTTACTTACCAAAGGTGAGGTAAACCCATGGTAGATCGGGGCTAGGGAAACAACTGTGGATACTCAGAATAATTATAGATTATTCATGTTATTCAGTCCAAAATATTATAGATTATTCATGTTATTCAGTCCAAAATATTATAGATTGTTCATGTTAGTCAATCTGGAGCTTTGTAATTACATAATACATGTTTTCTAACGTGTGGACAACGCGAAAAAAGTTCATTCCTTGAAGTTAGGCAAGTGAGAGTGAGAGAGAATCAAAATGTTGGAAAATTAAGGATTTCTATATAAATAATGTAACAGGAAAAATGATAAAGATATGAAAAAAGCACTTAATGTATTTTTATTTTATATACATGTTACATGTAAGGTACACTGCAAAAAAATATTTTCTACATGAAAAAGAATAGTTTTTGTACTTTTATACTTGACCGGTTTTGCTGAAAAGAGTTTTTCAATAGTTTTTTTCATGTCTAGTTTACTAAGTTTCCATTTGTAATTACATTATGAATGGAAACAACCGAAATACAACATAAACAACACAAACATCTTTCTAGTATAAATCTTAATTACCTGACATATTGTTGACATCTAGAAGCGCCGAAGAAGCGGTGGAGTTTCCATCACATAGTTTGTTCGTTACCATACCAATGGAAGTGAAAGAACTGGCTGCATCATTGCTGCAATGTTCTTCTTGCTGCTGCTGCTGCTGATGATGGTGATATTGATGATGATGATGATGAAGAGAAGATGTATTCATGATTGACTGAAGGTTGGCGGCACTACTGGACAAAGATCCAGCTGCAATTCCTGCAGCAGCAGTGCCATTAGTCAGTTCAAGTGTTGCACCATTTTGTTGCATGATGCACCCAGCATTGTTAGCAACAACAGGTGCATCAGCAGCACTGGATTTATTATTCTCCGCATGTGTTTGATTGAACTGGTTTGCAGCCTGCAATAGGGGAGATAACTGCGTGTCTGGCATAGATGATGATGAGGTAGAGAAGGGATCATTCTGTGGGATGATTCCCATACCGAATTGAATATCTGAGAGATTGGAGAGACTGGAAGTGACTAGTGCTTGATTCTGTAGAGTAGCTTGCATGTTTGTAGTTATAAGTGCATTGGGGTGGTTTGGGTTGTGGTGACTGGTTTCCTCAATTGCCTGCTGACCTTCACCAGCAGCAGGTGATGAGCAACCTTCGATATTGTGATGCTGCTGCTGGAGGTGCTGTTTGAGATGGTGGTGGTGATGGTCATCGCTGGACTCTACTGTTTGTACACACTCAAGGATGTTCATGTCTTGCATGGTGGAACAACTATCGGCCTCCCTCTGAATGGTTGATGCCATAACTGAAGGAAATGTGATTGGGGCTGGAGCTGAAAACACAGAATATACACAAACATTCTTATACTTATATATATATATATATATATATATATATATATATAATAATAAGTTGGCAAGACTAGCATGGGTTTCACTGCTAGTACCGGTTGCATCTCAGCGTACTCAATAGGTAATGTTAAGTAAATTCCCAAAGTAGACACACAGTTATTCACTTTAACACAACACACATAAATGGGTACCTTCAATCTATACCTGAACTTGAGTTTAGGCCACAGAATTCGATTCTAGTCCATGTCGTCTATGACTGAATGTGACAGCCAACACAGTAAAACATTAACAACTGAAATCCCTACGCGTCATCACAATGCCGATTGGCCATGGTGACAGCAGACGAAATTCAAATAGTTACGCTTCTGCCAGAAGCCCTCAGCCAATGTGTCTCAAACACAAATTAACAAGTGAGTGAAAAACGATTATTAAAAAATCATCTCTTATCGCTGTACAATATATATATATATATTGAATGTCTGCATAACTAATACTTTGTAGATAGCAGCTGTTTTCAGGTTATGTAACTGTTATAGAAACACGTGTCAATAAATTCCTTTCAACTAAACTGTATCCATTCAAATCTTTCTATTTTTCTCCGGATTACTTTTGGAACTACAACTGGAACCGTCGAGCAAACTCTACGTGAGCTGTCAATCTACTGTGTGTAATATTTATATTACAACACAACGGAAAATACTGTATATATATATATATATACATGTGTGTTTGTGTGTGTGTATATATATATTTATATATATATATATATATATATATATATACACACATATATATATGCTGAAGACATGAAAATTTCCCTAGTATTGGTGCCACAATAAAATGTTGTGTTCCTGGCCCTCCTAGAAGTCAGCAGCTCTCTTTTAGTACTGACCAGACTGTAACAGGTCCAACCCTTGCTAACAAGGAACGGGAACATTATTTATATATATATATATATGTGTGTGTGTATGTGTTTGTGTGTGTGTAAGAGGTAAACAGAAATAACAAAAATATATTGTATATATATACATATAAAATACCCTCATCAAAAAACGAGATGGAATAAATAGAATAAAAGCAGAACAAAGAGGATACATAGATGAGAAAGAAAAGTAACTGAGAAAGTCACAGGATGTGTGACAAAAGACTCTGCCATGTTTAAATGTGCCCTAGACACGCCATATGACGGTGCCTCTACGACTCCACAAGAAGTTATGGGATCTTTATCTTTTATCTATATGTGTGTGTGTTGGTAAAACAGACAATAAAAGAGGAGATCTATCAAATACAGCAAAAAGAATTTAAAAAATAAGAATAACATCAACAAAATCTGACCTTAAAGTAATGAGGGAGGACAAAGAAAGGGTCCTTACCTGTATGGATGGAAGCCCTGTTGATTGGAGCCTTGTCAATGGCAGAAATAAGGGATCGATGAGGTAGATTTAGGGAGTACATCAATGGTAACATGGAGATGGAATGTCCTGTAAGGGACACAGGAATGTGAAGAGATGGAACACTGTTTGTTGTTGGCATCACTGCAAATAGAGAATGGTTAGATACTAGTTGGTGGTGATGGTGTGTAGTAGTAGTGATATATGTGTTGGTGATGGTGATGGTGTTGGTGGTCGTGGGGATTATGGTAGTGGTGGGGATTGTGGTGGTAGTGGTGGTGGTGGTGGTGGTTGTGCTGGGGTGTGTGATAGTGGTGGTGATGGTGGGTAGTAGTAGTGATATATGTGTTGGTGATGGTGTTGGTGGTTGTGGGGATTATGTGGGTAGTGGTGGTGGTGGTGGTGGTGGTTGTGCTGGGGTGTGTGATAGTGGTGGTGATGGTGGGTAGTAGTAGTGATATATGTGTTGGTGATGGTGTTGGTAGTTGTGGGGATTGTGTGGGTAGTGGTGGTGGTGGTGGTGGTGGTTGTGCTGGGGTGTGTGATAGTGGTGGTGATGGTGGGTAGTAGTAGTGATATATGTGTTGGTGATGGTGTTGGTGGTTGTGGGGATTATGGTAGTGGTGGGGATTGTGGTGGTAGTGGTGGTGGTGGTGGTGGTTGTGCTGGGGTGTGTGATAGTGGTGGTGATGGTGGGTAGTAGTAGTGATATATGTGTTGGTGATGGTGTTGGTGGTTGTGGGGATTATGTGGGTAGTGGTGGTGGTGGTTGTGCTGGGGTGTGTGATAGTGGTGGTGATGGTGGGTAGTAGTAGTGATATATGTGTTGGTGATGGTGTTGGTAGTTGTGGGGATTGTGTGGGTAGTGGTGGTGGTGGTGGTGGTGGTTGTGCTGGGGTGTGTGATAGTGGTGGTGATGGTGGGTAGTAGTAGTGATATATGTGTTGGTGATGGTGTTGGTGGTTGTGGGGATTATGGTAGTGGTGGGGATTGTGGTGGTAGTGGTGGTGGTGGTGGTGGTTGTGCTGGGGTGTGTGATAGTGGTGGTGATGGTGGGTAGTAATAGTGATATATGTGTTGGTGGTTGTGGGGATTATGGTAGTGGTGGGGATTGTGTGGGTGGTGGTGGTGGTTGTGCTGGGGTTTGTGATGGTGGTGGTGATAGTGGTGGTTGTGCTGGGGTTTGTGATGGTGGTAGTAGTAGTGACATATGTAATGGTGGTGGTGGTGATGGTTGTGCTGGGGTTTGTGATGGTGGTGGTGGTGGTTGTGCTGATGGTGGTAGTGATGGGCATGGGGTGATGGTGAGGGGGGGGGGGGTCGTGTTGACGGTGGTCTAGACAGAGTAGTGTCCTCTAATAATGTAGTGTAGCCATAGTGGAGATGTGTGGTGGAGGTGGTAGTGGTGGGGTGTCTACAACTACTTACACCCAGAAGCCTGTGTCTGTAGAATATGAGGTAGACAAGAATCTGTGACAGGTTGGTTGTCAGTGGTGGCAGGGGAGGTGTCAATGGAGGAGGTTGTGGGGCTGGTGGTAGTGGTGCTGTTGGTGGCAAGGTTCACATTTGAGAAGGGTGTTGTTGTACCACCACTGCCATCAGATGAAACCTCAACCATTGAGTTCACTACACATGTCAGCTGTTCAACATTGACAGGCAGTGGGAAATTTTCCGCCATGGCCGGGGAGCTCATCATTGCCACAGTTGTTTCACTGAAAAATAAAACAAAGGAACAATAAAGCTTAACAGTCACAGGTCATTGGGTGCAGGCATACCTCATATATATATATATGTAATCTGTGTTTTTCGAATATTAATAAGAATATTCGATTTGTTTGCAATTATGCAAACAAGCCTCATTTTTAAAGCCATGTCAGTAGAATGAGTCCCATTTTTTTCTATCTGAATATGGCAAAGCCAGCCATTGATCGCTCATATACAGGAAACTGACTAGCCAGTCTGCTGATATGCAAATCTGGCTGATCATTGGATATGCTAATATGCAGATCTGACTGATCAGCCAGTCTGCTAATATGCAAATCAGGCCGGTCAGTGACTGTATATTTTAGAAAATAGCATATATTTTCACTAGCTCTGACAGTTGGCAGGTGAACAGTGAGCTGTACTGATGAAGGGTGATACTCAGAAACATTAGTGTCTGCAGTTCCGTTTACATGCCAACACAAGACAAGAATGAAGGGCTCATTCTACTACCCTTGCAAGCAGGGAAAAACGGACGTAAGATGATGCTGATATATATATATATATATATATATATATATATATATATTATAGTGGGAGAATAAATAACCAAATTCTTGAAAAAATATTTATTCATTTACAATTGTTTCAAAGGCCAAATCACATATATATATATATATATATATGTGTGTGTGTATATGTATATATATATATATATATATAAAAACAAATAACGAAACAAAATTTAATTTTGTTTCGTTATTTGTTTTTATCGTCTCCATTGAACCGGTACGTACTCACGCTCTATGCAAATTAGTCTGCCCACTACTAATTTTCATAGAAAAAGCATATAACGATATGTGCTTTTACGATTCTCTAGAAAGGCCGGAAGATAGGTAAATATTGCTGATGAGATGTAACAACATCGAAACTAGTTCAATATTCCTTGTCTGGCTTTCTGGAGAATAGAGGAAAGGTGTTTCCTCAAAAACCAGTATGACTCTAAAAACCGGTTTGTCTGTGTGTTTACATACAGAATAGCTGGACACTCACAGTAAAGTGACCAGTGAAAAACTCGGTACATCTACATATGTATACATGTGTGTATTCATATGCATACTAGTATTTCAGTATACATATGTGGATGTACATTTTTAACTTAATTATATATATATATATATACATATACATTTACACATGTGTATATGTATATATATATATATATACATGGAGGCACTTGGCTTAGTGGTTAGAGCATTGGCCTTGTAATCGAAAGGTTGTGAGTTCAATTCTCAGATCAGGTGATGTGTTGTTTCCTTGAGCAAGACACTTTATTTCACATTGCTCCAGTTTACTCAGCTGTAGAAATGAGATGATAGGGACTGGGGTCCCTATAATTCCACTGCAGAGTGGTCGTGGAGGTGCCACGGCAAAAAAAGCACCCAGCACTCACTGTAAATGAGGTTGGTGTTAGGAAGGGCATCCAGCTGTAGAAATCAAGCCAGAATCAGTTCCCGTCCCACCCTTGCAAGCAGGGAAAAGCGGACGTATGATGATGATGATATATATATATATATATATATATATATAAATACTTATATATATATATATCATCATCATCATTATATATATATATATATATATATATATTTATTAAAATACAGATTAAAGTTTAAGCAAAGAAATCGCTGCTTATATATATATATATATATATATAGATAGATAGATAGATAGATATATATATAGATAGATAGATAGATAGATAGATATAGATAGATTGATAGATAGATAGATAGATGTACATACATATATATATGTATGTTCTTTTGGTTTTATAATTTCACAAATTTTTGCCAATAGAGAGAGTCGGTTTCTAACATAGACACAAGACTCTCTCATAGGAATTTACACATCAACTAGGTAGATATGTATGCATGTATAGATATGGATGTTATTATATGTGTGGATGTGGATGTTTTGAGTTGTATGTGTGCATGTGTATATGCTTAGTATCTGTACATGTGTATATGCGGTTATTAGATGCAACATTTTTGGAATGTTTTACATATTTTTACTGTTCCATTAATGGATTGTACTTGTAATTTCCTAACTAGTTGTGTTCTTTCTGTTCCTGTGAAGCCCAGCTTCTCAAGATTTGTATTGTATCTATGTACATGTATATGTATGTATATATATAACGAGAGGGAGAGAGAGAGGGGGAGAGAGAGAGAGCGGCGGGGGGGGGGGGGGATCCTTGTTCTGTTACCAGAGCTTTCGATATCGTTAAATAGTGTAGAAAGGGATTATAAGTCGTCAGATGACAGGAGCAACGTGAAATGAAGCGTCTTGCAGGCAGGAATCGAACTCACAACCTTACGAACAACATAACTACGAAGGCACACGCCTCCGCGGAATGTATATGCATATATATTATATATTGGCAATAACATATGTACATATATATATATATATATAGAGAGAGAGAGAGAGAGAGAGAGAGGGGGGCAGATATATATATATGAAGAAGGAGTAAACTTGAAATAAATACAGTCAGAATGATATATGGAGTAAACAATGATATAGAGGGTGGTATGGGGGGACTAGTGGTGGTGTACTGTGGCCTAGAATTGAAACAGCATTCTTTGTTTTCATTGCTTACCTCTTTCATGCTTAATTACGCCAACGACAGTCAACACCGCTGCAATTAACGACGGTGTAACGTCAAAATAGTCTGCCATACGCAGCCTGCTCTGTTCTGGTTTTGTTTGTTCTGTCATCATGAGTTGTCATTGTTTAGCCTTAATCGTTCATACTTATGATCCAAGACGTTCCACTTATGGCTATCACGTCTGATTTTCAGAATTAGTGTATTGGCATAATTACAGTTAATCCTTCATCTGGTCTGACGAATTCGTTTCCTCATAATAACAATGGATATTTTTAAATGAAATTTTGAGAGAAACGTTTTCTCTTTTTCTTTATATATTCCTATCTTAGGCTAAGATTTACAACAAGAAAGGGCTGGAACCTTTCATTTTTCTTCACTTTTCATTTTATTGGTTACCATTTTATATACCAAAAGCGAACTATACCTAATTTGTTTTTGTAAATCATTCTTTGGCTTTCTTGATATTTTTAAAAAAATGTTATTCTAACTGGCATAACTGATAAACACTGATTTAGGTGGTATATTTTCAGCTGCACCCACACCACCACCACCCACCCCACACAGACAAAATGACAAAGGCTACAGAGAACAGCCAGCAGCACCCGTTACATCAGCCAATCCACCTCACTGATACCTATACATTCACACACTCATACCTATACATTCACACTCATACATACACATACATATACACACTCACACATATTCATACATGTGCACATACACACACTCTATACATACATATACACACACTGATATATATATATATACATGTACACACACTGATACATTTATGATATATATATATAAATAATAATAATAATTGTTTCTACTTTTGGCACAAGGCCAGCAATTATCTCAGTGCATTACTGGTACTTTATTTTATCGACCCCGTAAGGATGAAAGGCAAAGTCAACCTCGGTGGGATTTGAACTCAGATCGTAAAGGGACGTAACTATGCTCGAAAGCATGGCGTCCGACCCTCTACCGATACTGCCAATCCACCGCCCTAATAATAATAATGGTGAATAATAAAATGGTGAATTGTTCGCTTCCGAAAATCAGTGGGAAGAATTGTTGTCCTGTTTTGTGTGGTGACACATCTAGAGGTGGCTGTAGAGGCCAATCCTGGACCTGCAGATCCTGGTACAGTTGGGGCAAGTATGTACTGGGTCAGTTGGTTGTTGGGTGGTGGACAGCTTTCTACATTGAAGTTTGTCTTCAGCTGCCACCTTCCTGCCCTCCTCAAAGCTCGCTGCAGTTGTTTTGATGGTAGCTCTCCTTTTCTCTTTGTCTTCTGCCAGGTGTTTCCATTCCCCAAGATCAATATTGCCTTGGACTAGCTGGTGCTTGAGTTAGTCCATGAAGTGTTTTCCAGGGGGAAGGGGGCTTGTTTTCACTTGCCCTGGTGTAGTTTGCTGTAGAAAACTGCCTTAGGCATCCTAGAGTTGTTCATGCATATTACAAGGCCTGCCCACTGGAATTGTCTCAGCATGATCTCAATGCTTGTGATAGCGGCTCTCTTGAGGACTTCCTTGTTTGTTACATAGTCCTGCCAATAGATACCTATGATGGAATGAAGGTATCGCTGATTGAATCTTTTCAGTAGCTTGATCTGCTTCTGCTACAGGACCCATCTTTCAGCTCTGTAGAGGAGGGCAGTGATTACGACAACTCTGTAGACTCTGGTCTTTATGGTTAGGCATAGAAAGTGGTTCTTCCACATGCATTACTGCAAGTGTCCAAATGAGCTGCTGGCCTTAGCAATGCATTTGTCTATGTCCTTTGCTGAAGTAGCCTCATTGGTAATGGCGCTTCCCAAGTATGGGAAGTGTTCCACTGCTCTGAGAGGGTGCCCATTGATGTTAATATACGGAGGGTGTTACTCTTTTACTGGCTTCTGGGACATGACTTTAGATTTCTTGAGGCTGATGGTCAGGCCAAAGGCCTTGGTTACCCAAGCAAAGATGCTGACAGCTATCTGGAGATCTTCTGTGTGCGCCAGAAAGGCACAGTCATCTGCAAACAGCAGGTCCAGGATCAATTCCTCCAGCGTTTTGGTGTGGGTGAGCAGTCATCGCAAATTGAACACACTCCCATCAGTACAGAACCGAATGTAAATGCCCTCCCACAGATCTTTCTTTGCTTCATGGAGTATCATACTGAAGAAGATTGCAAATAGGGTTGGATCAAGGACACAGCCTTGTTTCACACCATTCTAGATGGAGAATTGATCGGAGAGACCACCATTGTACTTCACTTGTCCCTGCTGACCAGTGTGGAGTTACTGGAGCATGATCAGAAATTTTGTCGGACATCCAAGCCTGCTGAGGATCTTCCACAGTCCATCCCTACTGACTGTATCAAATGCCTTCGCCTACATTTTTCTTCGATCTGGTGGAGGACAAAAATCATGTCTCTGCTGTTGCGAATAGCATGAAATCCACATTGGTTTTCTTGGAGGACATCCTCTGCAATGGCTGGAATGAGTCTATTGAGCAGGACATGAGCTAGAATGTTGCCTGTGGTTGAGAGTAGTGTGATGCTACGGTACTTTGAGCAGTCTGATTTTTTACCTTTGTTCTTGTACAGGGACACTATCGTGGCATTTTAGAGGTCTCTTGGTATCTCTCCCTTCGACCAGAGCTGTACAAATAGGTCCATGAGCTTCTCAAGGAGTGAGTCACTGCCATACTTGTACACCTCTGCAGGAATTCTGTCAACCCAAGAAGCCCTGTATGTTTTCAGGTGGGTGACTGCAGTCTTTACCTCCTCTAGGGAGGGTGGTGCATCAAACTCACTTTTGACTTACTGCTGTGAGATGTTGTTGATCCAAGTGTCTGCTACTGAGGTTATCATAGTGTCCAGTCCAGCGGTTCAAGATGGCCTTTTTGTCTGTGAGCAGTACTGACCCATCTGCTGAATGGAGAGGGGCTTGTGTTTAGTGAATGGTACCATAAACTTTGCTGAGTGCCTCATAGAAGGCTCTGGCTTTGCCAGTATCCACATAGTGCTGCATTCTCTCAGCCTGTTCTGTGCACCAGTTATTCTGAATCTCCCTGAGCTTCCTCTGTAGGGTGCTGCAGGTTTTCCTGTATGTCAACTTGGCTGACTAGCTATTCGGGCTCAACATCACTTTTTGGTATATACATACACACACACACAAACATTGATATACATACATGTACACACATTTATACATACACACAAACACTGATCATCATCATCATCATCATCTTCATCACCACCATCATCATCATCATCATCATCATCATCATCATCATCATCATCATTATCATTGCTTAACGTCCATTTTCCACACTAGCATAGGTTAGACAGGTATACATACATATATACATACATATACACACTCAAACAGTGATATACATACATATATACATACATATACACATACATATACACACACAAACAGTGATATACATACATATATACATACATATTCACACGCAAACAGTGATATAAATACATATATACATACATATTCACACGCAAACAGTGATATAAATACATATATACATACATATACACATACAAACAGTGACATACATACATATATACATACATATAGACACACAAACAGTGATATACATACATATATACATACATACACACACACAAACAGTGACATACATACATATATACATACATGTACACACACAAACAGTGATATACATACATATATACACACACAAACACTGTCATACAGAGAGAGAAGGGGAGAGAGAGAGAGCTAGTGTGGTTAAGTGATGCTATGTTAAGTATGTATAGCCACAACAATAGAGCAGACTTTTAGTAATCTGTATCACACACACACATACACACACATTTACACATAAACATACACACACATATTCACATAAACATACAGACACAAACATACACACACATATACATACAAGCATACACACACAAGCATACACACACATGACACTATGCTACACACATATATATGCACACTACACACATACATATATACATACACACATACACCACACACACATAAACCACACCCATATAGACATACACTACACCACACACACACACACATACTATACACTCCCACATGCCACACCACACTCCCACATATACACATATCATCACAGAAACACAAACAGCATTACTGCCAACAATAACACAGTAAAACTAACAACAACACCACAACAACAGCAACAACACCACCACCACAACAACACCACCACAACAACAACACTACCACAACAACACTACCACAACACCACCACCACAACAACAACACTACCACAACAACACTACCACAACAACACTACCACAACAACACTACCACAACACCACCACAACAACAACAACACTACCACAACAACACTACCACAACACCACCACCACAACAACACTACCACAACACCACCACCACAACACCACCACAACAACAACACTACCACAACAACACTACCACCACAACACCACCACAACAACAACACTACCACAACAACACTACCACAACAACACTACCACAACAACACTACCACAACACCACCACCACAACAACACTACCACAACACCACCACCACAACACCACCACCACAACACCACCACAACAACACTACCACAACACCACCACCACAACAACACTACCACAACACCACCACCACAACAACACTACCACAACACCACCACCACAACACTACCACAACACCACCACCACAACAACACTACCACAACATCACTACCACAACATCACTACCACAACACCACTGCAACAACAACATCAACACCACTAACAACAACAGCGCCATCATCATCATCATCATTACCACTAACAACAACAACACCATCATCATCAACATCATCGCCACTAACAACATCAACATCATCATCATCATCACCACCACCACAACCTTGACTCTTCTTATATTTGACTTCTTCAGGGTGGACTTTGCTCACAGAGCTCAAAATATTGTATAGGAACACAAACACTCATACACATATATACATACATATACCTACACATAATAACACATACATACATACATACATACACACGTACACACACACATACATACATACACACACATACACAATAGTAGCAACAACAAAAGCAGGACAGTATTTAACTCTAAGTCATCCATGAAAACCTTAGGCAATGTCTTTCATTAGAAATATGGAAGTGGAATGAATAAGTGTTAATATTTATCCAGAAAATTTCCAGAATAATTTTATGCATCCTGGGCCTGTTTATCAACTTTGGGAACCTACATTTTACATCTGGCCTCTACCTGTGTTTTATATTTGTTTTGGACCTATGTTTTACATCTGGTCTGGGCCAATGTTTTACATCTGGTCTGGGCCTGTTTTACATCTGGTCTGGACCTATGTTTTACGTATGGCCTGGGTCTATGTTTTACATCTGGTCTGGACCTATGTTTTACGTATGGCCTGGGTCTATGTTTTACATCTGGTCTGGGCCTGTGTTTTACATCTGGCCTGTGCCCATGTTTTATAACTTCTGGCTTCACATCTGGTCCAAGCCTAATATCAGCTTGACCTGGATCAAGTACTTCAATTATTTGCTTTGTAAGGACTCCTGTGTACATATGTGTGTACATGTGTATGTGTATGTGTGAGAGAGAGGGAGCAAGGGAGAAAGAGAGAGAGGGTGGATACAGTGAAGTGAGTTAATGAAGGGAAAGAGAGTGCAGGAGGGGGAGACGAAGAGAGAAAGAGAGACTTAGGTAGTTTACTACTCTGTAATAACATGATGACTACTTCATGCATGGATGCACACATTGAGCACACATACACTCCCATATACACACACACACACACACTTAGTCAAACACCTATACATACCCATACATTAACACACATACAGTCAAGCATCCATACTCACACACACAGACACACTCACACACACTTAGTCAAACACCCATACACACACAGTCAAACACCCATTATCACACACAGACACACACACACACAGAGTGACGCATCCATACTCACACAGACACACTCAGTCAAACACACACACGCACAGTCAAGCATCCATACTCACACACACATACACTCACACAGATACACACACACATAGACAACACACATACACAGACGCATACACACACACAGCCACTAAGACACCCACCCACACACACACATGTGAAGCAGCACTCCTTGGCAGCAACAAACGATTAACTAAATTCATCGCATTTTTTACTTAACTATCTACTTATCTTGATTATTTATTTGTTTGTGATTTTATTCGCTTATTTATTCAAAGACTCCCAGTCCCTAGAAGAACTACCTTCCAGTCGCTCGAAGAACTACCTCCCAGTCCCTCGAAGAACTACCTCCCAGTCCCTAGAAGAACTACCTCCCAGTCCCTAGAAGAACTACCTCCCAGTTCCTAGAACTACCTCCCAGTCCCTCGAAGAACTACCTCCCAGTCCCTAGAACTACCTTCCAGTCCCTAGAACTACCTCCCAGTCCCTAGAACTGCCTCCCAGTCCCTAGAACTACCTCCCAGTCCCTAGAACTACCTTCCAGTTCCTTGAAGAACTACCTTCCAGTCCCTAGAACTACCTTCCAGTCCCTAGAACTACCTTCCAGTCCCTAGAACTACCTTCCAGTCCCTAGAACTACCTCCCAGTCCCTAGAAGAACTACCTTCCAGTCCCTAGAACTACCTTCCAGTCCCTAGAACTACCTTCCAGTCCCTAGAACTACCTCCCAGTCCCTAGAACTACCTTCCAGTCCCTAGAACTACCTTCCAGTCCCTAGAACTACCTTCCAGTCCCTAGAAGAACTACCTTCCAGTCCCTAGAAGAACTACCTTCCAGTCCCTAGAACTACCTTCCAGTCCCTAGAAGAACTACCTTCCAGTCCCTCGAACTACTACCTCCCAGTTCCTCGAAGAACTACCTCCCAGTTCCTAGAACTACCTCCCAGTCCCTAGAAGAACTACCTCCCAGTTCCTCGAAGAACTACCTCCCAGTCCCTAGAAGAACTACCTTCCAGTTGACCGTTTTAAGTTCGTCCCAGATATATTTATATATATAAAGTCTTTTAGTGGAGTAGAGGAATAGAGATGTAATAAGATACATAGATGGTTGTGGGAGTGAGAGAGGAAGAAAGTTAGATTCAGGGAGGGTGTGTATGTAAGGTAGAGAGAAGGTGTGTATGTGGGGGGGGGGGGAAGGACACATTAGCAGACAGAGAAGGGGGAGTGTATCTGAGAGAAAGAGGACACAGTAGCAGACAGAGAGGGGGGGGGGTATGTGAGAGAAAGAGGACACAGTAGCAGACAGAGGGGGGGGGTGTATATGAGAGAAAGAAACTGAGACAGAGGGAGAAAGAGAAAGGATGGGTAACTGAGAGAGAGGGGGACGTATGTGAGAGAAAGAGAAGGGCACGCAGAGAAAAGTAGAAAGAGTGCAAGAACAGAAGCTACAGTGTTGTTTTAAAGACTTCGTTGAAGGTAAGAGTACTATATACATTTGCTATATAAATATATATATACATAATTATACATACACACGCACGTACGCACCCACACACACACATATATATATATAATTGTTTCTATTTTTGGCACAAGGCCAGCATTTATCCCAGTGCATTACTAGTTCTTTATTTTATGGACCCCCGTAAGGATGAAAGGCAAAGTTAACCTCAGCAGGATTTGAACTCAGAACGTAAAGGGACGTAATTCTATGCTGCAAAGCATGGCGTCCGACCCTCTACTGATACTGCCAATACACTCAATAATTATATATTTACTCCCCAAACTACCAAAACACACCTCTATCTGTATATGCACTATAATTTGTGTACATGTTATGTTTATCGCATATCGAAGTTTTTTTTTATATCTTGGTTGATATTTGATAATAACAGCTAAACAAATCAATGCAACTAAATTGACCAAATTTGGCATTCCCAATTCAGAAATGCTTCCATCGCCCCTGTAATGCATGTATATACAGAATATATATATATATATATATGTGTGTGTGTGTGTGTATAATGCATGTCTTTACAGAATATATATACCCCATATGTTTATTGGTGTATAAGCTTACACTGTCTAATGTGTACCTTTCCTAGTATCGGTTGAGGGAGATTTCGCTACTATTTCCACTAGCGACCTTCTTGTTGTTAAGATGGTGGTGGCTGCTATTTCTAGCATGCCAGGTGACCAGGTGGTGGTTTCGTCGTTGGCTCAGATATTAGTGTTGATATTATTATTGTTGAGGTCCAGCTCATCTCTAATCGATACAAACATATGATCAAAGGAGCTCTAGCCGTCCCCACCCGAGCTTCTTATAGGTCAGAGATCTGAAAAGCAAGAGCTCTAAAGAGTCATTCCGTCTGGGGGTGCAGATGGGGGAGTGGCTCAGCAGCCCAAAAGTGAGATGAAGGGTGGCCCATGACTTCCACCAGTTATAATGCTAATCTGCAATACAGCTGATAGGCTGCTTTATATATATATGTATATATATATATATATATATATATATATATATTCCACTTGTATATATATATATATAATAACTTACTAGAGGCGACGGATGAGGTTTGTGGCTGGAGTAAGACCTCAAGCAGGAGGAGAGTGACTTGGTGGTGGAACAATAAGGTAAATGAGGCAGTTAAGGCCAAGAGACAGGCATGGAAAGAATGGAAAAACGGGGGGAGCAGGGTACATTACATAGAGACCAAGAGGGAAGCTAGGCGACAAGTATACTTAGTTAGGAGGGAAGCAGAGGATAGAAAATTCAAGCATGTTTTGCAACGTGAGGACCAGAAGCAGGAGGTGTTCAAGATTGCAAGGCAGTGTGTCAGAGAGAATTGTGATATCATTGGAGAGAAGTGTATCCAGAATGATAAAGGTGAGCTTGCCCTCACAAGTGCTGAGAAGAAAGATGCATGGAAGAGTCATTAAGATAGATTACTAAATGAGGAGAATGCATGGGAAGAAGAGACCCTACCCTAAGTAGACCCTATAGAGGGTTCAGCAGTACAAGTCAGCAGCAAGGTAGTAAGTAAGGCAATCAAAGATATGAAGATGGGGAAGGCAACCGGTCCATCGGGTATAGCTGCCGAGATGCTGAAGGCATCTGGGTCTGTAGGTCACACTATAACCACACGTATTGTTAACCAGGTAATACTAGAAGGTGTCATACCAAAAGATTGGTGCAGTAGCATCATTGTCAACTGCTACAAAGGTAAAGGTGATGCACTAGATAGAGGAAACTATAGAGGTATAAAGCTCATGGACCAGGTCATGAAAGTAACAGAAAGAGTTATAGCACAGTTGATTAGGGACCGGGTGAAACTAGACGAGATGCAATTTGGGTTTGTACCAGGAAGAGGCACCACTGATGCCCTCTTCCTTGTCAGGCAGTTACAGGAAAAGTACCTAGCTAAAAGTAAGCCACTCTACCTGGCATTTGTCGACCTTGAGAAAGCCTTTGACAGAGTTCCACGTGCTGTAATCTGGTGGGCTCTTAGAAAACTAAGAGCAGATGAATGGCTTGTGAAAGCGGTACAAGCCATGTATAGGGGAGCAGTCAGCAAAGTTAGGATTAGCAGTGAGTATAGCGAGGAATTTAGCGTACAGGTTGGGGTCCACCAGGGCTCTGTTCTTAGCCCCCTCCTGTTCATCATAGTCCTGCAGGCAATAACGGAGGAGTTTAAGACCGGATGCCCATGGGAACTCCTGTATGCTGATGACCTCGCACTTATAGCTGAATCTATGGTAGAACTAGAGAAGAAATTCCAAACTTGGAAGCAGGGACTAGAAAGAAAGGGTCTCAAAGTCAACATGACAAAGACAAAGGTCCTTGTAAGTAGACGAGAAAACAGAACCCAGATTCCCTCAGGGAAATGGCCTTGCTCAGTATGTAGGAAAGGTGTAGGTAGGAACTCCATTCTCTGCCCCAAATGCAAACAATGGGTACACAAGAGATGTAGCGGGACCTCAGGAAGCTTAATTAAGAATGTAGGCTTCACATGCAGCAGCTGTGTTGGGACAGCAAGCAGCAAACAGCCACAGGAAACAAGTACCACCAATCTCTGGGAGGGCTCTGTAGAAACAGCTTCTGCTACCTAGGTGAGAACAATTGTTTCACCTTGCGGATATTCAGCTCGGTCTGAATAAGTCTGAATAAGGATTTGCATAAGGTGAAACATTTGTTCTCGATATGGTGAACTAACTGTTGTGGAACTACTTCTACCAAACTCATCCCATGGACTGAGTGCTCTACTACTATGGATATAACCCTCCAGTGTTCTACTATTATATATATATGGGCTTCCTGATGATTTCTCCCGAATGAAAGAGTAGTAGTCCTGTAGAAGCCATTTATATATATATATATATATATATATATATATAAATATTATATATATTTATTAAAGTTTAAGCAAAGAATCACTGCTTTCACCCTATAGACTACCATTTGCCTCCATTATGGATCAACTTCTCTAAGCGCTCCTGCCATAATAAGACTTTTTGAACTGCTTATCAAAAGGACTAATTTGCTATCAAAAGGACTAATTAAGATAAAATATGAAGTCATTTGAAAAAATTAGACATTTTTTGATACTGAATTTTATTGATTGGTTGTCTGGAACATTACATATTCAATGAGATTGACTGGTTGTATGTAACATACTCTCAAATCCCAAATAATGAGTGAGGGCTGGTAATTTTTCTAGGTTGTCTCTGTTGATTTTTTTTAAAAATCAGAATTAGTCATTTAGTTTACATATTGAGACCCCCAACCCATCCTGTTTATTTTATAGCATATGGAATTTCTTGTAATGTACTTTTTTTGTCATGTATAATGAATTTTTAATGTAAAAAGAAAATTAATTGTTGCAGTAATGCTACCATTTAAAATAAAATTTTGCTGGAGATAGATAAGCAAAATTTAAGAAGTGGGAGCGGGTTGGAATAAGAATGGGGAAGGGGTGGGAAAAAAATCTGAAAAATTAATAAGCGAGGGGAGGGGGGCGATTATTTGAGACCCTAAGTATGTAACATAGTTTATGATCTCTCAGTTTTTGTAAAACGAAACTATACCATCATCCTTAAAAAGCTGTAAAGTACTTATCTCCATTTACACATGATTAATAGGATGTCCTTCCTTCCCTTTTCAAGATGCTAAGGTGTGGTTTCAGAGGGGAGTAATACTTCAGCTGTTATTTCTAGCAAACGAAGTGACTACTTTGACCAGGTGTGAAGGCGCATGGCTTAGTAGTAAGGGTGTTGGACTTATGATCATAATGTTGTGGGTTCGATTCCATTGCTCCAGTATACTCAGCTGAAAATGAGTACCAGCAATAGCTGGGGGTTTAACCCTGCAATGGACTGGCGTCCTGTCCTGGGGAAGTCTTGAACTTTCAGTTTCTTCTACCTGATGAGCCTCCTGGCTTGAAACTTTAGGCTTAGACAGATATCTATCCAGAGGGACAATTGAACTTTGGATCAAAGCCTTTGATATTTCTATAGGAAATGAAATATTATATTTAAAAAAATAATTGTTTCTAGTTTAGACTCAAGGCCAACAATTTTTTGGGGAGGGCAAAGTCGATTATATTGACCCCAGTACATAACTGGTTCTAGATTCATAAATATGTCTATATGATAAGACAGTAAGCATGCACATACACGTACACCAGGTCCGAACACACAGAGAAGCCGAACTCCCACTGTCATTGCCTCGATCTCTCTCGCCCTCCCCATTTCTCACTATTATGAGCAAATGGGATCCCACGTGCTGGACGCCCCACGGCCTCGGTGACAGAACGGATGTGTTTCCCTAGAGGATAGTATGATCCCCCAAACCCACCACCGCCAACACCCCTCCCCCCAAAAGATGAAAAGCAAATGTAACATAACTATAACACAGCTGTATCACAACACAACTCTTTCCTCTGTACTATTTTCTCTCTACCAAATTAAAAAAATACCATAATTTTAAATATCTCTTCAGTGAAGGCATGTGGCTGAGTGATTAGAGAATTAGATTCGCAATCACAAGGTAGTGAGTTCGATTCCCGACCGGGCAATGCGTTATGTCCTTGGGCAAGACACTTTATTTTGCTTTGCTCTTTCTACCTGGAGTTGCGACCGATAGATAATACTAGCAATTGGAAAGACCAATGGAAACAGTGTTTCCTTGGTCCGAATTGACGAAAGTTGATCGACTGTCGATCTCTTGATAAAATCACCTTTTGTCACTCTGCCAATATATAATTCTGGTATGTAAGTGAGGAGTGTATTAAGTAGGAGTTTCTTTAATGTTTAACTTATTGTTCATTATATGTGTATGTATGCTTGTGTGTGTATAATTGTGTATGTATCTACACTTGTGTGCGTGTGTATTCTTGTTTGTGTGTGTGTATGTGTTTAAAAATGTTTTCAATGTCGGTATCCAAACTTTTATCAGGAATAAACAACTGAGCTGAAGGAAAACACCTCAGAGGTGTGTGTGGTGGGGAGATGCATTTTATATATTAAAAATAAATATTTGATGGGTCAGTTTCGACGATGAATGTTCCAGTTGTTTGAGCAACAGTTTGACAGCCTGTTCTCATTAAATTAATGTGTAGGTGACTGAGCATTCCACAGCCACATTTAACCTTGACGTAATTGTCAGGGAGATTCAACATGACACAGCATGTGACAAGGGTGGCCTTTAGAATTTCAGGTATAATCCATCTTGTGTTATATTACAAGTGGCTGAGTATTCCATAGATATATGTACACTTAACGCAATTCTCAGGGAGATTCAGCATCAAACAGCATGTGACAAGGCTAGCCTTTAGAATTCCAAGTATAATCCATCCTGTGTTACAGTTGAAAAACTTTGATTATTAGTTGAAAAACTGATTATTAGCAATTAGTAGAGAAAAACTCCCTTAATCAATATTCTATAATTTAAAAACAACATGCAAGAGGATAACTTCAATAAGATCAGTTGATCAAAGTTTTTGGACAATATAGACAATGTAGATGGGAGTGGTTCCTTTACATAATATGGAATCTATGAGATTTTGATGTTATTTATTTTGAGAATACCTTAACACCAGTACGAGCAGCCAGTTACAGCCGGTTTGAATAGAAAGAGGTGAAAGAATTCTGGCCGGATATAGCCGGTTTAAATGCTAAAGGGTTAAACCAATATCTATCTAGCTATCTATCTAGCTAGAACACGTGCTCTAAGAAACAAGGGACCCAAAGCTGTTAGCTGGATCCGAGTGGCAGAGGCGAAAAGTGGCAACAAATCCACAATTCCAGTTGTCAGCCGAGTCCATCGTGAGGATCACCCCACCGCCTTCATTTAAGAATGAAGGAGAGGCAGTTTTCCTCTGTCTGGAGGCTATGGCGAAAGAGGTAATATGGTGGACGAGGTTAAAAGGACTGAGGGCAAGCACCTTTCTCTCCGGACAACAATTTATCCCCTTCTTTAAGTATCACTTCAGAAGGAAGGTGAGAGTGGAGAGAGAGGTGCTACACCCCAGTAAATTTGCTGAAAGGTGGGTGAATGTGGCGAAAATGGCCCGAGTGAATGGGCCTTCTCTGTATATAAACCTGTAGGTTGAGGATGATAAACAGAGGGAAGATGGGAACCCCTACAAAACGTGTTCCTGGTGTTGAGGGTTGTTCTATCCACGGGGTGTAAAACAACCCTGCAATAACGTTCCCCCCTTATTGGGGATTTCAATTGTTATTTTATTATATATAGTTTATTGTTATTTATTAATGTTAAAGTTATATGATTTTTATGTAAAAAACCCCGCCGTCACGTCTTGTAATGTCCCATTTTTGTATGCCCCTGTGGCAAATAAAGAAACATATCTATCTATCTATTTGTCCATATGTCTATCCATCCATCTGTCCATCCATTCATTTATGTATCAGTCTATTTCTCAATTTATCTATCAATTTATCTATCTATCTATCTATCTACCTATCTAGTTACATATCTATCTGTCTATGTATCTATTTATCTATCTATCCGTTCCACCCTTGCAAGCAGGGAAAAGCGGACGTAAAATGATGATGATGATATCCATCCATCCATCTACATATCTATCTATCTATCTATCCATCTACATATCTATCTATCTATCTGTCCATCTACATATTTATCTATCTAACATATCTATCTATCTATATATATATATATATATATATATATATATATATATATATATATATGGAAAAGAATGAAACGAAATTTCATTTCTCACTCTTAGTACAGCTGGTACTTAAATGTAAGTATGTATGTATACGTACATACATATATGTATACAGACATACAGTAGTATGTATATATATACATACATGCACACATATATATATATATGTACGTATGGGTTTACCGAACATGATATATATATATATATATATATATATATATATATATATATATATATATATATATATATATATATATATATATATATACATATATATATATAGGAAAATATATATATATAGAATAGAAAAATGCAAAGTAGTTTCAGATGTTAAATTCCTTTATTGAAATATGTATCACATCATTGAAATATGTATCACAGCATTTTCCTATTCTAAATATAATCTGTTTTTCTTGTGTGGAAAAAATATGTTGAGTGCTTGAATGAATTGCATCAATGTTTACCGTAATTATATATATAAATATGTATATATATATATATATATATATATATATATATATATATATATATGTGTATATATATATATATATATAGGAACCAGTAAGACCCCGACGGCTGAGCACAAGCCGTTTCGAGTCCAGAATTAGCCGTCGAAACGGCTTGAGCTCAGCCGTCGGGGTCTTACTGGTTCCTATTACCCACTCTACTACCCTAAGTATTGAGTACTTTGGTGCGTTATGGTCCACCTGGTTCCTTACCACATTTCCTTCGTTATATATATATATATATATATATATATATATATATATATATTACTTCAAATTATTATTAAATAGACATTCATGTGATCAAACATATTTTATTATACATATTTCAGAGGTACTGAGCTATTTCATCAGTACGTCCTCATCAGATAAAATAAATTGATGTCTGACATACCTCAACTGTATATATATATATATGTCTGACATACCTCAACTATATATATATAATTAGAAATTGAACAACACAAAATATAACTACTCCATTACCAAAGGTTTCTGGATTCCAGACGATAATGATATACGTCTGGATTGGTCGTCAGACAGAGATGTTACAGATAAAAGATATGAAATGAGATTTCATATGTCATTTCATATCTTTTATCTCTAACATCTCTGTCTGACGACCGATCCAGACGTATATTATTATTGTCTGTGATCCAGAAACCTTTGATAATGGAGTAGTTATATTTTGTGTTGTTTATTTTCTAATTAAATAGCTCTGATCTATACATAGAGCAGTCTTTTTTCCTTTGCTTTTCCTTCGGAATTACCTAACATATATATATATATTTACAGTATTTAGATACTAAGATGTCATGTAAAACAATATTGATATGCTGTGGTGTAATAGGATTAATGGCACTTTTCATAACGTTATTGGCCACTTCATTGAGGAAATTACAGACGTATGAAGGTAAATAAAACCATCTTTCTAATATTCTTATACACATATACATATACATATACATACATACATCATCATCAACGTTTAATGTCCATTGTTCCATGCTAGCATGGGTTAGACGGGTTGTCTCGTTTAAGGCAAGTTGGGTTAGGTGACCGTGTCCTGCTCAGAACTGTTTCTGGCTTGGTTTCTATCGCTGGATGCCCTTCCTAACTCCAACCACATTTACAGTTGTGGGCCAGGTGCTTTTTTGTCGTGACTCCTACATGACCACTTTACAGTGTGGGCCGGGGGCTTTTTTTGTCGTGACTCCTACATGACCACTTTACAGTGTGGGCTGGGTGCTTTTTGTTGTGACACCTACATGACCACGTCCTTGGTCATATGCTACCGCTTGTCCCCATGAAAGATGTATGGGAGGGTGGTGCGTACTATATATATTTGTATGCTTTAGCATACAACTATATATATATTTTGTTAAATTAATACCTAATATATATAATACGTGAATTTGTATATCTGGCGATATACGGTATGTTTATAAATAAACATTTTGAAAGCCTTCCACTATGAGTTTGAAAACTGATGGCATAGTGCCACCTAGTGTGTTCCAACAGAAGCTAAGTACGGTTAGCTAGCAATGATGACATCACCATTTCACCATTTCTGGCTCTGGTTGTAATCAAGCTAACACTCCTGACCACTTACTGCTGGAACTTAATATAAGCTAAAACAAAGTTTAGAAGTCTATTTACATGAGCTGATCAGCTACATTTGCATATAGAGTAATGGCTGGCTTGACCGGAAGATAAAATATATATATATATATATATATATATATATATATATATATATATATATATATGTAGAGAGAGAGAGAGAGAGTTATGTAATATACATAGTGAAGGCACATGGCTTAGTGGTTAGAGCATTGGACTTGCAATCGAAAGGTTGTGAGTTCAATTCTCGGACCGGATGATGTGTTGTTTACTTGAACAAGACACTTTATTTCACATTGCTCCAGTTTACTCAGCTGTAGAAATGAGATGATAGGACTGGGGTCCCTGTCATTCCACTGCAAAGTGGTCGTGGGTGGAGGTGCCACAGCAAAAAAGCACCCAGCACTCACTGGAAATGAGGTTGGTGTTAGGAAGGGCATCCAGCTGTAGAAATCAAGCCAGAATCAGTTCCTGTATGAGCAAGACAAGGTCAGCCGACCGGACACTGCCCACTACAGGACAACCCATCTAACCCATGCTAGCGTGGAAGAACAGATGTAAAGCGGTGATGATGATGATGATGATGATGATGATGATGATGATGCACATACACCTGTATACACACATATATATACATATACCAAAGGTTTCAGGACCCTGGACAATATTAATATATGATCTAGACGTATATTAATATATATATATATATATTTATTTACATACATATATATATATATATATATATATATATATATATATATATATATATATATACATACACACACACATATATAGTAGAAGTGTAAATATTATATTATTTTGTAACATTGCGACTGGCAATTGTCATTATATGTATATGTATGTATTTCTGTCTTTCTAGTTGGTCTCATCTACAACAAAATCACAAGAAAACTCCATGATCATCCTAAGTTTGAAGGACTTCATCTAGGACCACCTGGTTTCACTTTTATCAAATTTCCTAATGTTTACCAGAGCATGGCTTTTAAAGGCATAGTGGTAAGACATTTATTTACCTAGATACACAACCCCATCCACTGTATATATGTGTGGGGGCGTAAGTGAGTGTGTGTATGTGTATATTATGTTGGTACCACAAAACATGCAGGCCACACAGTAAAGTGGTCGTGTAAGTGTCATGACAAAAAGCACCCAGCCCACACTGTAAAGTGGTTGTGTAAAAGACACGGTAAAAAACACCTAGCACACACTGTAAATGTGGTTGGCGCTAGGAAGGGCATCCAGCCATAGAAAACCTGCCAGAAACAGTCCTATATGAGCGAGACTCAGTCACCTGATCCAACTTGCCTCTAAATAAGACAAACCCATCTCACCCATGCTAGCGTCGAAGATAGATAGACGTTAAACGATGATATATATATATATATAAAGGAATTGTAAAAACGGTTGTTTTTGAAAGCCTCTACAATGCAAATGAATAAATCTCTGGGCAACAAGATCAGGTGGTAGGAGGATATAGGGATATAAGAGGAGAGGAGGAAGAAATAGGAAAAAAAAAAAAACGTAAAATGAAATTAAAACCAAAGATGAAGTTACCTTGGAATCGATTTATTAGACCCTATATTTTGAATTTCTCATCCATCATCAGGGGCAAGTGTGATGAGAAGGAACCTCAGAGATTGTCAGAGAGGAATTTATATGGTTGTGTGTTGCTAGTGTCAAAACGTGGTTGGCATTAGAAAGGAGAACCAATCATAGAAACCAAGCCAAAATACAGCTCTGTGCGAGCAAGACATTGTCATCTGACCTAACTTGTCTTATAATATGACAACCTGTCTAACCCATGCAAGTGTGGAAAAATAGGCATTTGCATTTTTTTATCTGCCCTTAATATGTTCCATTTGGTTAGTGTCCCTCCATGACTATAGTTTATGAGTTAGCTCTGATACAGATATTTTTGTGTCTGTTATTATTGAGCAGTTCTGTGGACGACAAGATAGAAATAATAGTGAAAACTTCTATGCATTTAGAATTATATTGATCTAATTTCCTGTATTCAGACCTGGAGAGGAGATGGACTCAGCCAAGTTTAAAAAATGCCCTAAGCAATGCTATATGTTGATATGTCGCTCCAACAACACCCTCCTGAGTTACAAGTCCATACCATATATATACATACATTGTATTTTTGTCTGTGTGTTCTTACAGTGTCTCAACCGAAATGGAGTTCGAATCACACTCGATGTGTCTTGTCAATTCAAAATCCAGGTTCAAGCAATGAAAAATATCATCAAAGAATTTAAGAATTTTAAAGGGGTGGAAATAGTCCTCAAACATGCAGGTAAGAACAGTATTATTTTTATAAAGTAGTGTAGTTAATATGAAGCATTGTGAGATATGTAATAAAAGACTGATAATTTTCAAAAAGCCGGTACAAAGCGGTAGAAAAAAATAAAGAGCAAATTAATGACAAATAAAACAGAATAAAGTAATGTTTTTATTCAGTGTATTTCAACAGGATATTTTAGTGAAAAACACATTGATCGTTCATCTTGTTTTGAACTGTTTCAGCCCCACATTTAAAAAGAGGGTGATAGCCCTGAAATATCATATTGAAATACACAGAGGAAAACATTACTTTGTTACATTTGTCTTCATTTGCCCTTTGTATTTTTCTACCATGTTGCACTGGCTTTTTTAAAACTATCAGTAGTATATTTTTTTGTTCTAGTGTTCTGTGTTCAAATCCTGCTGGAGTAAACATTGCATTTCATCTTTTTGAGGGTCAATAAAATAAAATAACAATCAAAGATTATGGATTAGTGGAATTGTTAAAATGTCAATGAAATGCTTTGCAGTATAGTTCCAACTAGGAGTCCACATTTTAGCCATTAGGCCATACCTAGAACTATATTATCACATGTGTATTGTATATCTAGTATGGACAGCTCTAGAGAAGCAATAGAGTTGTTTATGAAGGTATACACAATATCATCATCATCATGTGCAATGCCAATGTGCATGAACGACCAAGCATACATGAGTTGAGAAAGAAACTGGGTATAAGAGGGATAAGTTGTGGTGTGCAGGAGAGAAGGTTGAGATGGTATGGACATGTGATGCACATGGAGGATGACCGCTGGGTGAAGAAGTGCCAGGAAGTCCCAGTGGAGGGAAGACGCAGTAGAGGTAGACCACGAAAAACATGGGCGGAGGTGGTGAGAGCAGACCTCAGATCGCTGAAACTCGCCGAGAAGATGACGAAGCACCGTGACGGGTGGAGAGATGCTGAATAGGACCCATCCAACCCTTGCAAGCAGGGAAAAGCGGACGTAAAATGATGATGATGATAATCATCATCATCATCATCAACGTTTAACGTCTATCTTCCATGCTAGCATGGGTTTAGACGGGAATTGTCCTACTTGAGGCAAGATTGGTCAGGTGACCATGTCTCGCTCATATAGAGCTGTCTGGCAAGTTTTCTACGGCTGGATGCCCTTCCTAACACCAACCACATTTACAGTGTGGACTGGGAGGTTTTTACCGTGTTACCTACACAGCCACATTACAGCGTGGACTGTGTGTTTTTTGTCGTGACACCTACACGACCTCATTTATTTTGGACTGGATGTTGTGGTACCAACATAAAGAAACCTATATAAGTCTCACTATGAATGTGAATGGTTAAAGCCATGATCATGTCACAGCTATCTCAGGCTATCTAAGGCTAGCAACCTTATCGTCATTAATCAAATTTGCTACAGAAACAATGAGCAGACACCTAGCCTAGTTGAAAGCTTGCAACCATGAGGAATGGAAATGTCTTGTCTCCCAATGCCTGGCCTGGAAAGAGACCTGTGACAAGACTTGCAACCATGAGGAATGGAGATCTCTCATCTCCCAATACCTGAGTGTGACAAGGCTTGTGACCGTGAGATATGGAGATGTCTCATCTCCCAATACCTGAGTGTGACAAGGCTTGTGACTGCGAGATGTGGAGATGTCTCATCTCCCAATACGTGAGTGTGACAAGGCTTGTGACCGTGAGATATGGAGATCTCTCATCTCCCAATACCTGAGTGTGACAAGGCTTGTGACTGCGAGATGTGGAGATGTCTCATCTCCCAATACCTGAGTGTGACAAGGCTTGTGACCGTGAGATATGGAGATGTCTCATCTCCCAATACCTGAGTGTGACAAGACTTGTGACTGTGAGATGTGGAGATGTCTCATCTCCCAATACCTGAGTGTGACAAGGCTTGTGACTGCGAGATGTGGAGATGTCTCATCTCCCAATACCTGAGTGTGACAAGACTTGCAACCATGAGGAATGGAGATCTCTCAACTCCCAATACCTGAGTGTGACAAGGCTTGTGACTGCGAGATGTGGAGATGTCTCATATCCCAATACCTGAGTGTGACAAGGCTTGTGACTGCGAGATGTGGAGATCTCTCATATCCCAATACCTGAGTGTGACAAGGCTTGTGACTGCGAGATGTGGAGATGTCTCATATCTCAATACCTGAGTGTGACAAGGCTTGTGACTGCGAGATGTGGAGATCTCTCATATCCCAATACCTGAGTGTGACAAGGCTTGTGACTGCGAGATGTGGAGATGTCTTATATCCCAATACCTGAGTGTGACAAGGCTTGTGACCGTGAGATATGGAGATGTCTCATCTCCCAATACCTGAGTGTGACAAGGCTTGTGACCGTGAGATATGGAGATGTCTCATATCCCAATACCTGAGTGTGACAAGGCTTGTGACTGCGAGATATGGAGATGTCTCATCTCCCAATACCTGAGTGTGACAAGACTTGTGACCGTGAGATATGGAGATGTCTCATATCCCAATACCTGAGTGTGACAAGACTTGTGACTGCGAGATGTGGAGATGTCTCATCTCCCAATACCTGAGTGTGACAAGGCTTGTGACTGCGAGATGTGGAGATGTCTCATCTCCCAATACCTGAGTGTGACAAGACTTGCAACCATGAGGAATGGAGATCTCTCAACTCCCAATACCTGAGTGTGACAAGGCTTGTGACTGCGAGATGTGGAGATGTCTCATATCCCAATACCTGAGTGTGACAAGGCTTGTGACTGCGAGATGTGGAGATCTCTCATATCCCAATACCTGAGTGTGACAAGGCTTGTGACTGCGAGATGTGGAGATGTCTTATATCCCAATACCTGAGTGTGACAAGGCTTGTGACCGTGAGATATGGAGATGTCTCATCTCCCAATACCTGAGTGTGACAAGGCTTGTGACCGTGAGATATGGAGATGTCTCATATCCCAATACCTGAGTGTGACAAGGCTTGTGACTGCGAGATATGGAGATGTCTCATCTCCCAATACCTGAGTGTGACAAGACTTGTGACCGTGAGATATGGAGATGTCTCATATCCCAATACCTGAGTGTGACAAGACTTGTGACTGCGAGATGTGGAGATGTCTCATCTCCCAATACCTGAGTGTGACAAGGCTTGTGACTGCGAGATGTGGAGATGTCTCATCTCCCAATACCTGAGTGTGACAAGACTTGCAACCATGAGGAATGGAGATCTCTCAACTCCCAATACCTGAGTGTGACAAGGCTTGTGACTACGAGATGTGGAGATGTCTCATCTCCCAATACCTGAGTGTGACAAGGCTTGTGACTGCAAGATGTGGAGATGTCTCATCTCCCAATACCTGAGTGTGACAAGGCTTGTGACTGCAAGATGTGGAGATGTCTCATCTCCCAATACCTGAGTGTGACAAGGCTTGTGATCATTAGATGTAGAGATCTCTCGTCTCCTAATGTCTGGCCTATGACAAGGCTTGTGACCATATAAAGTAGAGATACCTCATCACCCAATGCTCGAAAAGGGACAAAAAGGGAGACTAAGATTGTTTATTATTTCCAGGTGTTGCTGCCATACACGAAGCATGCAGTAATTACACAACAGCAGAGTTCCAAGAGAGGAGAGAAATGTTCCAGAGACTTGTCCAAACCACCATGGAATACAGATTTGACTATCTCAATGCTGCCATTTCTGGTGTTCAGGTATAACAAAAGAATTCCTCATACATTTTTTCATCTAAATACCTCTCATGTACCCCACAGAATATCTCTCTCTCTCTCTCTCTCTCTCTCTCTATATATATATATATATATATATATATATATATATATATATATATATATATATATATATATATATATATATATATATATATATATATATATCATCATCATCATCATCATCATTATCATCGTTTAACGTCCATGTTCCACGCTTGCATGGGTTTGGACGGGAGTTTTCCCACTTGAGGCAAGAGTGGTTGTCTTGCTCGCATAGGACTGTCTGGCGGGTTTTCTACAGCTGGATGCCCTTCCTAACACCAACCACATTTACAGTGTGGGACTGGGAGGTTTTTACCGTGTTGCCTACACGGCCACATTACAACGTCGACTGTGTGTTTTTTTGTCGTGACACCTACATGATCTCATTTGTTTCGGCCTGGATGTTGTGGCACCAACGTAACTTTACATTGAAAGGGGCGGTGTGGATGGGGTGGGGGTGGGGGGTGGGGCGTATTTTGTTAGAGATGCCTACTGACTGCAGTAGGTTTACTTTGTATTTAGGCAAGGCGGGTCTTCTCTATTACTGAGTACCGCCAAAGATCTCGGTCCAGTGACATTGTCTTGGAGAGGTGTGTGTGAGGTCGATATATATATATATATAACACAGTTCTCCAACCAGGTTTGTCTCAATGGTATAGCTCGTCTAACCCATGCTAGTGTGGAAAATAGACATTAAACAATTATGATGATATATATATATATACATACACACACGCACATATATATATACATTGTGTGAGTTTGTGTGTGTGTGTATTAAGTATTTCCATAGAAAAGGTAAAGGAAAGAAGTGTGCTCTATGTATAGTACATGGTAATGGAATAATTATTGTGTTGTTTATTATGTAAATAATATATATATATATACACACATACACGTGTAGGCGCCACGAAAAAGCACCCAGCACTCACTGTAAATGAGGTTGGTGTTAGGAAGGGCATCCAGCTGTAGAAATCAAGCCAAATCAGTTCCTGTATGAGCAAGGCATGGTCAGCCGACCAGACACTGCCCACAACAGGACAACCTGTCTAACCCATGCTAGCGTGGAAGAACGGACGTAAAACGATGATGATGATGATGATGATGATGATGATGACACATTTACACACACAAAATGCAGTATGCTGTAAAGTGCAGCCAATTGTAGAAACCATGATAAAATAGTTATATTACTAAATCTTTCAAAATTCTTGATTAATATAAAATTATAATTTTCAAATCATTTTGAAAATAATCAGTTTTTCATGAGAAATATAGTAACAAAAAGGTTAAAGTGTTTGTATTTGTCTAAACGCCTTCTACCACAATTTTATGTAAGAGCCTTTGTTATATTATGTTCCAAACATCAACTTAATAATGAGAAAGTTAGTTATATTTCAAAATTTGTCCCCATTCTTGATTATTTTTCAAAATGATTTGAATATCACAGACAATGTCTTTCATTTGAATATCGATGGCAACAAAAGTTTTAGTGAAACATGGTATGCGGTGAAGTGAGTGTAAGTCTTAATTGTAGCAGTAGAGTGAAGCTATTTTGGTCTAATTATTATGATGGTTCCACCTACAACTAAACTGCACGAGGGAATAGACCTATAATCACATGGTCAAACTTTATTTAATTAGTTTTGTTTTAATGACATTACTACTACTACTACTACAACCATCCCCATTGCCAGCACCAGCCCTATCACCACCACTATCACCACAATCTCCACCAAACTACCTCTACCACCATCACCACCATCAACACCAATACCCCTATCCCCACCACCACTATCACGTCTACCACCACCTCCATCACCACTATCACCACCATCACCTATTACCACTATCACCACTACAAATTACCACTATCACCATTATCACCACCTCCACCATCATCACCACCACCACCACCACAATTTAAACTTAACAATTTATACTCAAACAATCTATTCAGATGCCAGGATTTTTATAAAACAGCTTAAAATAATTGTTTTGTGTAAAGGAGGCGATTGGAGCTACTTGTGGTATACAGAGTGATGTTGGTAGTTGTGGTGGTATTGGTGTTGGTAGTTGTGGAGTGGTGGTGTTGATGGTGGTGTTGGTAGTTGTGGTGGTATTGGTGTTGGTAGGGGAGGTTTTGGTGGTGGTGGTGGTGTTGGTGTTGGTAGTTGTGGTGGTGGTGGTAGTGGTAGTGGTGTTGGTGATGGTGTTGGTAGTTGTGGTGGTGGTGGTGTTGGTAGTTGTGGTGGTGGTGTTGTTGGTGGTGGTATTGGTAGTTGTGGTGGTGTTGGTGATGAATAAATTTTTTAGACTATTTATAAAGTTATTTTTTGTTTATCATTTTCTTTTTTGTTCCCCTTCTCCATTCAGGTGAACAACATCAGAAGACCCAAACGATATGAAAAGGCTGTCCGTGATAAAGAAAGGGCCCGAGAAGATATATTGGTAAAGAAAATCCTTTCTCTTTTCTTTCCTACTTTTATCGTTGGACACAAACATGGTGGGTGGTTAAGAACTTTGCATCAGAACCCCGTGGTTGAGTTAAATTCCACTGCATGATATCTTGAGCACCAACACCATCTAGAGATATGTTGTTTTGATACTTAAAGGTCGACCTTAAAGCATTAAAATAACATATATGTCATCATCATCATCGTTTAACATCCATCTTCCACGCTAGCATGGGTGAGACGAGAATTGTCTTATTTGAGGCAAGATTGGTCGGGTGACAGTGTCTCGCTCGTATAGGACTATCTGGCAGGTTTTCTTCATCTGGATGCCCTTCCTAACACCAACCACATTTACCGTGTGGACTGGGAGCTTTTTACCGTGTTACCTACACAACCACATTACAGCGTGGACTGTGTATTTTTTTTTCTGTCGTAACACCTACACGACCTCATTAGTTTGAACTGGATGTTGTGGTACCAACATAACTTTATAGAGAAAGGGTGGTGTTGGCGGGTGTGGAAGGATGTAGTAGGGGTAGTGAGTTGGGGTGTATGTTTGGTTTGGAGGGGCCTACTGACTGTAGGTTAACTTTACACACACACACACACATATATATATATACACAGTGTACTCTCGACATTCACAGAATTTTCCTTAGAACCTAACTATTATTTGTTCATGGAGACCACCGCATATTTGCGGAATTGTAAATATCCTCCACGATTTTTTATGGCTTTTTTCTTGACAATATATATCTTTTAACACTAAACTATTAATAATAATATACTGTCTGCCAGCCTATTGGATGCTCTTTGCATAAGACTCTCCCTCCTTTTTTTATTATATTTTACGATATATTTTGACATTTATAGGCATTTTTATGGTCCATCTACAATATTCATGGTTTTTCACTCTTTGCAGGTGTTCTAAGAACATAAACCCTGTCATATACTATGGTTGATTTAATTAATTTTTCCCTTCTCCCAAATTTACTGGCTTGGTGCCTAAATTTAGTTTCTCTTCACCCTGGGCAGATAAATCTTTCATCTCAATTAGAAATCAATATTATATTATAATCAGGTACCAATCAAGGTGCATGGCTGAGTTAGATTCACAATTGAGAAGTTGCGAGTTCAATTCCCAGACTGGGTGGTGCGTTATGTCTTTGAGCAAGATACTTTATTTCATGTTGCTCTTTCTGCCAGCAGTTGTGAGCTGTAGATAGTATCAGCAATGGAAAGACCAATAGAAACATTCAGTGTTTCCTTGGTCCAATTTGATGAGTTCCACCCCACTTGATAAGTGAATGAGGTCTGGGATCTTGTCAATCATTTTCCATATATACGTATGTTTATATATGTGTGCATGTGTGTATATATGTGTGGGCTGTAGATAGTATCAACAATGGAAAAAAAACTAATGGAAACATTGTTTCCTTGGTTCGATTTGATAGACGCCACCCCACTTGGTAAGTGAATGAGGTCTTGGTTCCTCTCAATCGATGTACTGGGGTCTTTATTAATCAATTTTACCCCTCCACCAAATTTGCCGACCTTGTGCTTAAATTAGACATTATTATTCTAGGTGGCCGACCAAGAACGACCAAAACATTTGACAGAAGCAGAAACTAAGGTGAAAGAAGCTAAGACCATTGCTAACATTACTTTGGAGAAGGCCACATCTATGGCGAGAATCAAAAAGAAACAGTAAGTTTTTCTTATCACCACCACCACCATTTTCTGTTACCTTTCCTGTAATCCACTACACCTCGTGTAGTACCACCACTTTGTTACTTTTCCTCCAATCCCACTACACCTGTGTATCACCATTTTGTTACTTTCCCTACAATCCCACTACACCATCACTTCTACCACTACATTGCCTAGTCCCACTACACCATCACAACAACTTCTACCACTACATTGCCTACAGTCCCACTACACCATCACTTCTACCACTACATTGCCTACAGTCCCACTACACCATCACTTCTACTACTACATTGCCTACAGTCCCACTACACCATCATAACCTCTACCACTACATTGCCTAGTCCCACTACACCATCACAACCTCTACCACTACATTGCCTACAGTCCCACTACACCATCACCACTTCTACCACTACATTGCCTACAGTCCCACTACACCATCACAACTTCTACCACTACATTGCCTACAGTCCCACTACCCCATCACAACTTCTACCACTATATTGCCTACAATCCCACTACACCATCACAACAACCTCTACCACTACATTGCCTACAGTCCCACTACACCATCACAACAACCTCTACCACTACCTTGCCTACAGTCCCACTACACCATCACAACTTCTACCACTACATTGCCTAGTCCCACTACCCCATCACAACTTCTACCACTACATTGCCTACAGTCCCACTACACATTCACTTCTACCACTACATTGCCTACAATCCCAATACACCATCACAACAACCTCTACCACTACATTGCCTACAATCCCACTACACCATCACTTCTACCACTACATTGCCTACAGTCCCACTACATCATCACTTCTACCACTACACCATCACAACCTCTACCACTACATTGCCTACAATCCCACTACACCATCACAACCTCTACCACTACATTGCCTACAGTCCCACGACACCATCACAACTTCTACCACTACATTGCCTACAGTCCCACTACACCATCACCACTTCTACCACTACATTGCCTACAGTCCCACTACACCATCACCACTTCTACCACTACATTGCCTACAGTCCCACTACACCATCACCACTTCTACCACTACATTGCCTACAATCCCACTACACCATCACCACTTCTACCTCTACATTGCCTACAATCCCACTACACCATCACCACTTCTACCACTACATTGCCTACAGTCCCACTACACCATCACCACTTCTGCCACTACATTGCCTAGTCCCACTACACCATCACTTCTACCACTACATTGCCTACAGTCCCACTACACCATCACCACTTCTACCACTACATTGCCTACAGTCCCACTACACCATCACAACTTCTACCACTACATTGCCTACAATCCCACTACACCATCACTTCTACCACTACATTGCCTACAGTCCCACTACACCATCACTTCTACCACTACATTGCCTAGTCCCACTACACCATCACAACCTCTACCACTACATTGCCTACAATCCCACTACACCATCACAACCTCTACCACTACATTGCCTACAGTCCCACTACACCATCACAACTTCTACCACTACATTGCCTACAGTCCCACTACACCATCACCACTTCTACCACTACATTGCCTACAGTCCCACTACACCATCACCACTTCTACCACTACATTGCCTAGTCCCACTACACCATCACCACTTCTACCACTACATTGCCTACAATCCCACTACATCATCACTTCTACCACTACATTGCCTAGTCCCACTACACCATCACTTCTACCACTACATTGCCTACAGTCCCACTACACCATCACTTCTACCACTACATTGCCTACAGTCCCACTACACCATCACCACTTCTACCACTATATTGCCTACAGTCCCACTACACCATCACTTCTACCACTACATTGCCTACAGTCCCACTACACCATCACAACAACCTCTACCACTACATTGCCTACAATCCCACTACACCATCACAACTTCTACTACTACATTGCCTACAGTCCCACTACACCATCACAACTTCTACCACTACATTGCCTACAGTCCCACTACACCATCACTTCTACCACTACATTGCCTACAATCCCAATACACCATCGCAATCTCTACCACTACATTGCCTACAGTCCCACTACACTATCACAACTTCTACATTGCCTACAGTCCCACTACACCATCACAACAACCTCTACCACTACATTGCCTACAATCCCACTACACCATCACAACTTCTACTACTACATTGCCTACAGTCCCACTACACCATCACCACTTCTACCACTACATTGCCTACAGTCCCACTATACCATCACTTCTACCACTACATTGCCTACAATCCCAATACACCATCACAACAATCTCTACCACTACATTGCCTAGTCCCCCTACACCATCACAACTTCTACATTGCCTACAGTCCCACTACACCATCACAACAACCTCTACCACTACATTGCCTACAATCCCACTACACCATCACAACTTCTACTACTACATTGCCTACAGTCCCACTACACCATCACAACCTCTACCACTACATTGCCTACAGTCCCACTACACCATCACAACCTCTACCACTACATTGCCTACAATCCCACTACACCATCACTTCTACCACTACATTGCCTACAGTCCCACTACACCATCACAACTACTTCTACCACTACATTGCCTAGTCCCACTACACCATCACAACCTCTACCACTACATTGCCTAGTCCCACTACACCATCACAACCTCTACCACTACATTGCCTACAGTCCCACTACACCATCACAACCTCTACCACTACATTGCCTACAGTCCCACTACACCATCACAACAACCTCTACCACTACATTGCCTACAATCCCACTACACCATCACAACTTCTACCACCACATTGCCTACAGTCCCACTACACCATCACTTCTACCACTACATTGCCTACAATCCCAATACACCATCACAACCTCTACCACTACATTGCCTACAGTCCCACTACACCATCACAACTTCTACATTGCCTACAGTCCGACTACACCATCACAACAACCTCTACCACTACATTGCCTACAATCCCACTACACCATCACAACCTCTACATTGCCTACAATCCCACTACACCATCACAACAACCTCTACCACTACATTGCCTACAATCCCACTACACCATCACAACCTCTACATTGCCTACAATCCCACTACACCATCACAACAACCACTACATTGCCTACAGTCCCGCTACACCACCACAACTTCTACCACTACATTGCCTACAATCCCACTACACCATCACAACTTCTACCACTACATTGCCTACAATCCCACTACACCTCTTGTGTACTACCAACTTCTCATCGCCCTTTTTCTTTCTCTTTCGCAGAGCTGAAGCAGAGGCTGAATCAATACACATAAGGTATTACAAAGAGGCAGAATCTCTCAAAAATGTTCTGTCTTCCAGTGGTCTTAATTACTCTAACGAAGGACTTTTGTCCTTCATGGCTATTCGTTTGATTGCATCAGTTAAAAGACCTTTGTATGTTGGAATGAACATTCCAGAGAATCCAAATTATGTTATGAAATCACGAAAATAAGAGGAATTAACTGAAGAGAAATCATGTACTGTACATAATGGCAAATAAGACCCCCTCACACTTTTTTTCCTCCTCAAAAAATATCTCTCAAGTCTTATATGTGAAGTCGAGGTATCTGGTCGGCTAATGTTTATTTTTCTTAACTCTTAACATCCTGTACCACATGAAACTTCATTAACAAGACATTCTTGAAAATCATAAAAATTGCACAATGATTGCATCACATTAAAAACTGAAGCCTTCACTTTAATAGCACAAATTTTCACAAAGATCTATCCACTAGTAAAGATACTATAAACATTTAAATTTATAAACCTATTTCTAAAGATTTTCTGCTAAATCATTTCAGGATATTAAAAGTTAATATTTCCTACTATCCTAGGGTCTTGTATACCAACAAACAAGATAACAACATTTTTAAAAAGGTCCAATATATTTCAATAAAATCCAATTTTTTCTGTTAGTTTTTGATTTACAATGAATTTTTTTTTCAAATTCTTTTACTGATTTCAGTCATTAGACTGTATCCATGTCGGAAGCACTACCTTGTAGGGATTTAATCAACCATATCAACCTCAGTACTTATTTTTTCAAGTCTGGTACATATTTCATTGATTTCTTTTTCATCAAACTAAGTTATAAGACAGAAACACATACATATAAGAATATATATATATACAATGGTCTCATTCAGTCTTCATCTACTAAATTTCACTAACAGGGTTTTTATTGGTTAACCTGAGGCAATAACAGAAGACATTTACTAAGGTGTCACAGAGGGACTGAATGATAAACCCTGTGATGGCAAAGCAAACTCCTTAACTACACAACTATGGCTGTATATGTATATATATTATATACATACACAGCCATGCCAGTGTATGTATTAGGTTGACCAAAAAGTCCATGTGGTTTTCTTAGTGAAAATGAAACACCCAAAGCAATTTATTCAATCAATGATATATTTGCTATTTCGTTCCAGTACCTTCTAGGTAGATCTATTATTCCCTGTTCAAAGAGTTTCCTGTCTTTACTGGTGAAGAACCCTCCCAAATGAAACTTCACATCTTCCGAAGAATTGAAGGCCTGACCATTCAAAGAATTTTGAAGAGAGCAAAACAGATGGAAATTTGAAAGAGCAAGGTCGGGGGAATGTGGAGGGTGAGACAAAACTTCAGTCACGTCTGCAAGGAAATGTGTGGTCTGGCATTGCCTTGATGAAAAACAATACCCTTTCAATTAGCAAATTCTGGATGCTTCTGTTGGATTGCTGCGTTTAATTTATCTAGTTGTTCACAATAGACATCTGAATTGATGGTCTTGTTTGTGAGAAGAAGCTCATAAAAGACAACACCCTTCCAATCCCATAAAATTGAAAGCATAATCTTCTTTGGGTGAGGTCCTGCTTTGGATTATATCAAACATAGTATTTGATTGTTAATTTATTTTATTGACACTCTAAGGATGAAAGGCAAAGTTGATCTTGGAATGATTTAAACTCAGAATGTAAAATAACCAAAACAAATGCCACAAAGCATATTACACAATGCTTTAGTGATACTTCCACCAATCCATCACCCTCTACCCAATAATAACAATAATAAAAAACGTTTCAGTTGAAAATGAAAGCAGAATTGTATTCCATGGCCAAATATTTAATGGTTAAAAAAAGACAAAAAGGTGAAAAGAAAAAGGAAAAAATGATGAAATATTTACAATTAAGTATTTATGTATAAATGTAAATATATACACACATATATATATCTATCAATATATCATATAGATTATATGTATATATATATATATCAATATATCATGTAGATTATACATATATATATATACATACATCTATATATATATATATATATGTATATATACACACACACAGAGATGTATAGTTGAATGTATATATATATTTATATACCCACGTTTACTAGACATTATTCAAGATGTTTTTTTTTTGTTTTGTTCATTTAATATCTAATTTTATTTTTTTTTTTTTTATTCGACTGTGTGGAATATAAAAACTTATTTTCACACTTTCACACACACAATGATGACAGCAACAGCAACAATCTTTTTTTCTTTTCTTTCATCATGTGTCATCATAGTCTGTCAAGTTGGGATGGTGGTGGTAGTGGTGGTGGTGGTTTATGAGTAAATTTAGTTTGGATTATCACTCTAGTAGGAACTGAACTTGAGTCTACATCAAACTATAGTGTGGTAGGTACCTTAGGATGACACAGTGCAAGAGGATTATATGCATATATATATACACATATAATATGTTATATATAGATAATATATATAATATATAATCTAATATATACATATATATATACAAAGTTCCTCAATCTTGCTCCAATATTTGAGTGTCCAAATGGTTGTTTTTGTTGTTGTTTTTTAAAATTTAATAAGATAGGTCCCCCCTCCCACATTTCTTTTTCTTCCTATAAGTTTCTAGATTGATGTCACTCAGCACCCTGAAAATATACAAAAAAAAAAACATTTTGTTTTGCCATCAAAGCCTTTACAATTTTTCTGTTTGTTTGATGTGATAAATAGGTGAGTAACTCTTGTAGCTGGGTAACATTTATAGATTTTGACATTGTATAAATCCTTTTTTTTTTTAATTCTGATTGGTTAAATTGAAAGAAATAGTATATCTTCAAAATGGCTCACTGAATACGCACGTTTTCCCCTTGCTCCTTCCTCTTCTCATTCTTTATCTTTCTATTTTATCTTCTATTTCTAACTCTATTTTCTGATGAAGGACTAGTGTCCAAAACGTTAAGACTCTTTTCCTCCTATTTCAAGCGTTAAACTAATATATTTCTTCAATTTACTGTGTCATTTGCTTTGTTATTTCTGTTTACTTTTTACACACACACACACACACACACACATATATATAGACATATTCATACACATAATTCAAAATCTGAACACATGACATAGACAGGCAACTGTAAAACACGGACATCTCTTTTTCATCAGCTAACTACTGGATATCACTATGATTTCAGTACTTTTAAGTTATTATCGTTCCATCTAGTGTACACAGGATAGTAACACAAGAAAACAAGAAAACACAGTTTCTAGATAGAAAATTTCACTCACAGGGGATTGGTTAACCTAAGGTTATAGCAGAAGATACTTGCCACATAGGACTGAACATGAAACCATGTGGTTGCAAAATGTACTCTTTAACCACACAGACTGAGATGATTTTACTTTAGAACATAGTGAACATTTCAACAATCCCAAAACAAACCCAAAGTATCTTGTTACAAACTCACCTCCTTGGCTTTGCGTAGTTTAGCTTCCATTCTAAAAGAAATGAGAAAAATTACATTAATAATAATAATAACAACAATAATAATTGTTTCTACTTTAGGCTCAAGGCCAGCAATTTTGGGAATGGGAAAAGTCGATTAAATCGACCCCAGTGCATTACTGGTACTTTATTTTATCGACCACGTAAGGATGAAAGGCAAAGCTAACCTCAGCAGGATTTGAACTCAGATCGTAAAGGGGCGTAACTCTGTGCCATAAACGACACTCAACCGATACTGCCAATCTACCGCCATAATAATAATAATAATAATAATAATAATTGTTTCTACTTTTGGCACAAGGCCAGCAATTATCCCAGTGTATTACTGGTACTATATTTTATCTACCCCCGTAAGGATAAAAGGCAAAGTTAAACGCAGCCTTGCCTTTCATCCTTACGGGGTAGATAATAACAATAATAATGGTTTCATTTATTGGTCACAAGGGCCAACATATAGGGTACAATACAATAGACAGGGACAGTGGGGGTTTAGATATGAAACCTGTAAAAAAAAATAGAAATAGAAATAACAAGATAACAAGATAAATACAACAATGAGAATTCCCTAATGGAGTAGGGGGATAACCACCTAGGGTTGGCTCAGGTAGCCCAGCAATCCTGAACCACCCGAATCTTCGAGGGCACCCTGTGAACTGCTGGGGTAATGAAGTGAAGTCAGTCACCATTGTTCCAGGAGTAATTGGTACACTTAGCATGGTGACAAAACCTTGAGAACTACATGCCGAAGATAGACATTGCACAAAAGACTGAAACTCTCAAGAGAACAGCTCAAATAATAATTGAGGAAGATTTTGGACCACCAGCAGTAGCTAAATGTCAAGGAAGGCTATGAAAGGTTGGAGTTACTCCAGGCTACAAGTTGTAGCTCGGTTATTCCTAAAATAACCAACCCAAAGCAACATCAAAGTTTGTTGTGAGAAATAGTCAAATAATAATTGTTTCTACCTTTTAGCACAAGGCCAGCAATTACCCAGTGCATTACTGGTACTTTATTTTATCAACCCTGTAAGGATGAAAGGCAAAGTTAACCTCGGCGCGATTTGAACTCAAAATGGCAAGGGCCGTAACTCTATGCGTCAAAGCATGGCATCCGACCCTCTACCGATACTGCCAATCCATAATAATTGTTTCTACTTTAGGCACAAGGCCAGCAATTACCCAGTGCATTACTGGTACTTTATGTTATCGACCCCGTAAGGATGAAAGGCAAAGTCAACCTCGGCGGGATTTGAACGCAGATCGTAAAGGGACGTAACTATGCTGGAAAGCATGGCGTCCGACCCTCTACCGATACTGCCAATCCACCAATGATCTGTTTTAGGCACAAGGCCTGCAATTTTTTGTGTAAAGGTGGGGTGGTCACTATATCGACATCGGTATTTGACTGGTATTTCTTTTTATAGACATCCAGAAGGATGAAAGGCAGTGTTGATCTTGGCGGATTTGCAATCCAGACTAAAGAGGTGAAACAAATACCACAAAGCACTTTGTATTGTTGGTGGTGCCACGATAAAATGCCCCCGGTCACTCTGTAGGTTTGTGGCTCTGGCTAAGTACTGACATGATCTGTGATGACCTGTCCACCTCTTGCTTGTAGAGAAAACAGACATTAAATGATGAAGGGCGGTGGATGGGCAGTATCAGTAGATGCTTTGCATCAAAGAGTTACGGCCCTTTATGGCTGAGTTCAAATCTCCCTGAGGTTAACTTTGCCTTTCATCCTTACAGGGTTGATAAAATAAAGCACCAGTAATGCACTGGGATAATTGCTGGCCTTGTGCCAAAAGTAGAAATAATTAAATGATGACGATGATGATTAAACAAAAAAGATGAAAAAGAGAGAGACGAGACAAATATACTAACTTGTGCCTTGATTTTGCTTTCCCTTTTTTGTGTCTGATTGTGTTTTTGGTGACCTTTCCGGAATGGTTCTGTGTCGACGAGTGATTGGTTGTGCTGCTGCTGCTGTTGTTGTTGTTGTTGTTGCTGTTGTTGTTGTTGGTGTTGTTGTTGGTGTTGTTCATTGTTAGTTGTCCATTCGGTGTGGCTGAAGTGTCGTTGTTGTTGTTGCTGTTGTTGTTGTTTGTTTCCGGCTGGCTGCCAGCATTCGTTGATTCCGACGTAGGACTTGCAGCTTCCCCTACAGACAAACGCAAAGATACAAGAAACAAGGAGAATATGAGAATAGAAATAAAATGCAAGCGAATAATATATTACAACAGTTCCGGAAAGGTCATGTTTGTGTGTATGTACTTAGCATGTCTAAATGTTAAGAGAATTGCTTCTCAGGGTAGGATTGAACATGGGCTATCATGATTCAAAAGTGAATTTCTTAACCATTTAGACATGCCAAGTACATACACACGCATACCATGTTGAGTCAATAACTGTTGAAATACTCACGTTTCTCAGAGTTGTCTGCAATCCCACTCACAGCCTGAAAAAACAAATTTTTGAAAATTTGAGTTTCTTTTTTTATTTTCACAGCTTAGTTGAAAAGGAGAGCAATTATAACAATAGCTCAGAACTACATGGAACAGAGTGGCTTCTATGAAGCTACTCTGCTCAATGTATGTGCAATCCCCACCAGTTAAAGAAGACATCATTCATTTTTGTTTTGCATTGGAAAATAGGGTAAATCATCATCATCGTTTAATGTCTATCTTCCACGCTAGCATGGGTTTGTCCCATTTAAAGGCAAGTTGGGTTGGGTGACCATGTCTCGCTCATATAGGACTGTTTCAGGCTGGTTTTTTACGGCTGGATGCCCTTTCTAGTGCCAACCACGTTTACAGTGTGTGCTGGGTGCTTTTTGCCATGTCTCCTACACGACCACTTTACAATGTGGATTGGATATTTTGTGGTACCAACATAACATACACACACATACATATATATATATATATATATATATACACATACATATATATCATGATAATGGCATATATATATATATATATATATATATATATTTGTGTGTATATACATATATAAAGCCCTGAAATAATATACTGGGTAAAAAACATTAATTTGTTTTGTTTTATTTGTTATCCTTTGCCCTTTGTACATTTCTACCAGATTGTACTGGCTTTCTGAAGTCCTCCGCAATCAATTATTATATATATAATAATAGCTTTACAAATGTTTCAATACATCATATTCAATTGATGCTTATTTCATTTCAATTTAGTTAAAGTGGAAAAATACTACAACAAAACATTATTAAACATTAAAGATTAACCCTTTAGCATTTACATTACTTTATATTTAGTATTAATTTTCAGAGTAAAGGCTTTATCTTACATAACATTGAATCTACAAGATTTCAATGTTATTTATTTTGAGAATAATAGCTTAATGTAGGTAAGAATGGCCAGTTACAGCTGGTTTGAACAGAAAGAGGTGAGAGATTTCTGGCCAGATATGGCTGGTTTAATTGCTAAAAGGTTGAAGTTGCAGTCTTCCAAATGTACAACTTTTCTTTTGGACTTGCTGAACCTCAGGTCATTGTATAATCATTTATAATGCTTTTGAAGGTTTATTTGGCCTCCTACTGTGTCATTTGAAGTTTCTTTGGTGTTTTAATGATTGAGACCCAATTCTACAATCTACTACATGAAATGAAACATATTGCTTAAAAGCACAACATTACATCCAGTCCAGGAATCGAACTGATGATCATTGGTCCACCACTAGGCCATGTGTCTTCACAAGCTTACATAGCAGAGCAGGAGTGAAAGCACAATGACCCTGGACACAAAGAAAGAGCTACAAAATTACACTCACCACAGCAGAAGTTACTGAAGATTTAGAAAATAATCGATCTGCTTCTTTAAACTTTCGGTTTCGTTTATCAGCTTTGCTGTTGGTATTTCTGGAAATAGAAATCATTGAAAATTGATTGATTGGTATTTTAGTGCCAATATTTCACCCACTATGGCAACAGTAAAACCATAATTACGCTTTCATCTAGCATGGGTTAGACGGGTTTGTCCCATTTAAAGGCAAGTTGGGTCAGGTGACTGTGTCTCACTCATATAGGAGTATTTCTGGCTGGTTTTCTACAGCTGGATGCCCTTCCTAATGCCAACCACATTTACAGTGTGGGCTGGGTGCTTTTTGTCGTGACACCTAGATGACCACTTTACAGTGTGGCCTGGATGTTTTGTGGTACCAGTATATTATACATATATATATATATATACATGATAATGATATACACATATATATTTGCGTGCATATACATATACCATATATATATATGCATATATATATACACATATATAAACAGCATTCCCCTTTGATTCTATCACAAGCCGTGGATACAAGGAAAGTAGGAAGATGTTATAGAGACAGAGAAGAAACACATATAGACACAAACATGAAAGAACTTACTTATTGTTGGTCAGATAACGGTCCCAGCCTTTAATGATGTTTCCATAGAGTTGTGTGTCTTCTAAATAGCTTCCTTCAAATGCATAGATCTGTCTCTCTAAATTAGCCAAGGTTTCCTTTAAATAAAGAATGAAATGAAAAATATAAACAGAGAAATGAAAATTTAAAATAAAACAATCCAAAAGCCTTATTGCTTCAGCCACAAATTTGGACACTGCCACACATAACGTAAAGGAGCAGAAGAGATCTAAATACCAAGACTTGACAGATTGCTTCCTTTCTGTGCTGGTTGCTGTCAAAATCTCTGGTGTCCTCAAGCTCAGTAACTAACTCTGCAAAATTGTGGCACCAACACTACCACTTTACAGCATGGACTGGAAGCTTTTCATTGTGGCACCAGAACTACCATATTCAAGGGAGGACTGGAAGCATTTTATCGTGACACCAGCAATACCACCTTATATCATGGACTGGGAGTATTTTATAATGCCACCAGAACTACCACCTTACAGAGTGGACTGGAAGCTTTTCATTGTGGCACCAGAACTACCACTTTACAGGGTGAATTGGAAGCTTTTCATTGTGGCATCTTACAGGGTGGACTGGAAACATTTTATCATGGCACCAGCAATACCACCTTATAGCGTGGACTGCGAGTATTTTTATTGTGACACCAGCACTACCTCCTTACAGCGAGGTTTGGAAGCTTTTCATCGTGGCACCAGAACTACCACTTTACAAAGTGGACTGGGTGTTTTTTTTTTTTTCTGTGGAACCAGCACTACCACCTTAGAAGGAGGACAGGGAGCATTTTATCATGAACTAGCGCTACCACCTTACAGAGTGGACTGGGAGCATTTTATCGTGGCACCAGTACTACCACCTTAGAGTGGACTGTGTGCTTTTGATCGTGGCACCAACACTACCACCATGGTGCCTTTTACTGTTGCACCAGCACTACCATTTTACAGAATGGGCTGTCTTTTTAAAAAGTTTGAGATGGAAAAAGACGAGGTTACAGCTGGAATGATCAAAGAAGACTTCGGTCTAAAACTCAAGTGAGTGATTAAAATCGAATTGCAATCATGCCCGTTCCAACTGAGTGGTATATTTGTGAATGAAAGTGAGTAGACGCAAACTAAGTAGAAGTCCATCGGATGGACTGTACCTGTAATTCAAAGATCCAGTCTTGGCAGATATTGATCGACAAGGATTCAACTGCAGAATTACATGAAGGGTACACGTGTCTGTGGGTTATTCAATCACACGTTAATTTACGAGATGGACGTACAGTTGATCGAACAACTGAGTGGTCATCACCGACATCGACGGAGGACCGAAAAATAAAAGACGAGATGGTCACGACTGGAATAACTATAAGGGATTTCGATCAAGTCGGAGTGACCAGTGGTTGAACAACAGTCCTACAGGAAAGAAAACAACGGCGGAGTACACTATATAGGAAAAATTATAATCAACGGAGAAGACACGGCTGGAATGTCTTTGATCATCAATCAGCGCCGATTGGAATGTGGGTGGGAGTGTTCAATAAATAACAACAGCTGTGAGCGATGCAGAGAGCGGGAGGTAGATAGGTGGGTGGGTGGCTAGACAGATGGAGAAAATAAATAGATAGAGATATATAGAGAGAAAGACAATGTGAGAGAGATGGAGATACAGAGAAAGAGAAAGACAACAAGATCGGGCAACGGGAGCGGTTAAGTTAGTGAGTAAGTCGAAAAATAAGAAAGCCTCCCGCCAAGATGGAGGCAATCGTTTTCACATAACAACTAAGAAATATACATTTATCTGTTGTATTAAAACATTTCAAAATTAAGATCACAAAAGCCAAAATAAAGCCCAACACAAGCTGTGCCTCCGCTTCATTGCTTGATGTGATCCTTACCGCGATTTCTGTCCTTCGTCGTACAAGTTCAGCTAATTCTGTTCTTGTATCCAACGTAGCAATCTGACGTTGGTTGGCCATGTTTAGAAAGAAACACATCGACTTTAGTAGAACGGTTTTGATTGGTTGATTGTATAACTAACTATATAATACTGAGGTTCTGATTGGCTACTGCAGTTAGATTAATTATACAGTCGATCAGCAAGAGCAATTGTAGCGTGTAGACGGTTTTTAATATGTTTATGAATAAAACTGGGACTCCGTCGGTTGCGACGATGATAAATGTTCCAGTTGATTCAATGAACGAAAGTGCCTACTCCTGAAATTAACATGCAAATGGTTGAGTATTCCACACACAAGTCTACCCGTAATGTAATTCTATGCGAGATTCAGCGTGATAAGACTGGCTCTTTGAATTTACAGGTACAACTTTTTGCCAGCTGAATGGACTGGAGCAGCGTGAAATAAAGTGTCTTGCTCAAGAACAAAACACGCCGCTGGGAATCGAATTCCCGTCCTTAGGATCATAAGCCGAATACACTACCCACAAAGCCACATGGCTTCATATATATATATGTATATGTGGAGGTGCGTGGTTAGAGCGTTGGGCTCAGAATCGGGATGTTGTAAATTCAATTCTCGAACAGTGTGTGTGTGTATTTAATATGATCAATGTTTTAAAACTAATCCCAACTCTACATGCTTGCCTCGTAACCTGAGTTAACCTGGCCGGGCGGTCAAGGGAAATTCAAGTGTCCGTTCATAATTATGTCCGGATTAGAAGAGGTGCCAGCCCATCATTTTCCGGAAGATTGGTGTCATACTAGTATATATATATATAGAGAGAGAGAGAGAGGGGGGGGAGAGGTATATAAAGGCATATGAAATATGTTTATGTATAATAAACATACATAAGTCTTGCTATGGGTATTTTAAGCGACAAGTATAGCCGTGTGAGGACGACAAACACTAGTGAAGGTTTATTCGCTCGGTGTTTTGGTAAAACGGTGTTGTTTTGTATAACACGTCGGGAGTGATTTCCCTTAGCAAAGTGCGAGGCAGATAAAAACATGACATTGAATGATAGTCACTTATAGTTGCACGGAGTATGAAAATACTTCTCATACACAGGCTCCATTGACATTGAAAACTGCCGAAATTCTGTGATTTAAAACACACCGAGACTAAATCATATACTTATTGTTACAATAGTATACACTAAATATATGGATGAGACCCTGTATACATATTTATTCATAACGCATGCTGCGTCGGTTTTATCATAATCAAGCACCACAGCTTCACATTGTCGGATATGTCGTTTCAATTTTCACATAGGTATTGTAACTCATTACTTTATATAATGTTCCTTTGAAAATAGAGTGTCGTGATTTAAGTCCCTAGATTTGCTGGTCCCGTTTGACAGTACCTGAATAGGAGTCCCTAACCATTGTTAAGTATTTCGAAAGGCTTGGTTGGTTTTTCGGTCTGTGTTAAAAAGAGATGTTTTAAGTATTAGACTGCGTCCAATCTGGAGATCATCTTCAAAACATTGTTCGGGTAAAATTGGCAAAACATTTCGTTTGAAGATAAAAACGTCTCATCTAATCCACCGGATGCATACTCATACACACACATACATATACACACGTTCATCGACACACATATACCTTATCATTAACTCTAACCTTGATGAACTCTAAACCTAACTTGTGTATACGCAATAAAACCGGTGATTCGGACGAGATATTTTCATTTTCTTCAAACAACACCTATTTCATTGATACTTTAGTGTTGTTCCTTTTATGTCAGAGCATAACATCAATGACATAAATACCAGACTGAAAGAAATAAGTACAAAAAATCGATTGTCCCACAGGGACATGGATAAAGCTTTACTACACAGGAGAGAGCTGAGCTGGGTTTGTCAGTTACGCACACTGACGTGGATTAGGCGGAAGCAATGAGTATGGGGCAATCTGCGTTCAAGTGACACCTTCATCTCTCGCTTTGATCAATCTGATCAATTTTCAATATGTCGCCTACTTTCTGCAAGCGCAAAATTCTCTCGGGACTGGGTTGATGCCCTGCCTGTGGCCAAAATTGGTGGTCTTCTCAATCTAGATGAGCTCCGCATCTCTATTGCACTCAGAGAGGGAGCCTATGCCTGTGGTGGTCTGGGATGTCGCTGTGGTAGACCCCTCGATTCCACAGGCCTCCATGGTTTGTCTTACCACCTGAATGCTGGTTGCTTCGCTCACCACATATAGCTAAACCTGATCATTAAGTGGGCCCTAGCTCTGGTAAATATCCTTTCAGTTTTGGAGCCGGTTGGATTATCCAGAATTGGTGGGAAGAGACCAGATGTCTCATCTGGGACGTCACAGTTAGTGATTCTTTTGCTCCCTCCCACATCATAGATGCTGCGGTAAATATGGGGATCATTGCTTCAGAGGGCGAATGGAATAAAGCACTAAAATACCGGGAATTATCAAATAACTATTTTTCCCAGCCTGTGACATCTGAGACGTTTGATGGAGCTGGGTCACTGACAGCAAAGTTCTTGTCATCGTTAATGGCTCGCCTTACAGGGGTGTCAGGTGATTCCCGTGGGGGTGCTTGGTTATTTCAGCACCTAAGCCACGCCATCACCAGTGGTAATGCTGTGAGCCTGTTGGCTTGCCTCAAAAATTTCCATTGACCCTTGTAGTGTGTGATCGATTGACGCACTTAGTGGTAAATTGATTTTTTTTTTCTCTCTTTGATTATATGTTTTGTGTATTATATTTATAAAGTTCCTAGCAATAATTTTCTACTTTTTGGCACAAGGCCAGCAATTACCCCAGTGCATTACTGGTGCTTTATTTTATCGACCTGTAAGGATGAACGGTAAAGTTATATATTATTTGTGTTTATATTTTCATTCTGTAAGAATTGTAAACAATTTGTGACATTATTTACATTAATTAAATGATTATTTCGAATAAATGCTAGTTTGTGTGTTGTTAATTTCCTGTTTTTAATACTTTTTTCCCCCATCAGATCCCTCTGCATAAGATCTCTTTGGAAGATTCCCAAACAAAGATTCGTTTCCAAAGTTTCTCCTGCAGCAGAACCAACAGTCGAACCAATAAAATACAAACGTAAAAGGTGAGGGATTCTTCCACCTCTTTATTTTATTGGTTTGTGAGAGAAGGAAGAGCAACACCCATTACTCTTTCTTTTTAGAGGCTGTTAACCTTTTTAATATTAATCTGCCCAAGACAGCCAGTTTAAAGAGGCCGTCATCATCATCATCATCACATAAAATTAGGATGGAAGGATTAGAATAGGTACTGTATCTGTGCATGTTGTAAAAATAGTCTAAAAGAGTTGGTACCAAGAAGAGCATTCGGCTGTAAAACATTGCCTCAAAACGCCCGGTCCAACCCATGCTAGCATAGAAAAGTCAACATAAAAATGAAATGATAAACACTTAAAAAAAGCATCAACAGTTTTCTATCATAGAAGCAAGGGCAGTTTCAGGCATTTTGATATCGATGATGATGATAGTCAACAGTCGATCAACAAGATCCCAGACCTCATTCGCTTAACGAGTGGGGTGGAGCTCATCAAATTGGACCAATGAAATAATGTTTCCATTGGTCTTCCCCCGTTGTTAATACTATCTACCGGTAGAAGGAGCAACATGAAATAAAGTGTCTTGCTCAAGGAAATAACGCAATACTCGGTCTGGGAATCGAACTCACAACCCCACAATTGTGAATCCAATTCTCTAACCACTCACCTTCACTATGATGAAGATAATGATGATGATGAATTTGGTGGTAATGGTTGGTTTTATTAATCATAATGGTTATAGCTGTAATGATGTTGACGATGTTGTTGGTGGTGATGATGATAATGGTCAATCAATCAAAATCAATCAACAAGGTCCCATACCTCATTTGCTTGGGGTGGATCTCATCAAATTTAACCAAGGTAACAGTGTTTCCATTGCTGTGTTTATGTTGATGTCTTGTGATGGTAGTGGTGATGATGATGATGTCTTGTGATGGTAGTGGTGTTGATGATCTCTTGTGATGGTAGTGGTGTTGATGATGTCTTGTGATGGTAGTGGTGTTGATGATGATGATGTCTTATGATGATAGTGGTGTTGGTGATGATGATGATGATAATTTACTATTCCAGGAAAACTCGGAAGTTGCTACTTACCAACACATACAGCAACTCAAAATCCCAGTTCCGGAAATGTACAGTTGCTAATCAGTTCCGACAGTAAGTCAATCAATTAACTAATTAAGGTGTTCAGCTTTCATCATTGTAATGTCATGGGTTCGATTACTGGACCGGGTTGTGTGTTGTGTTCTTGAGCAAAACACTTCATTTCACATTGCTCCAATTAACTTAGCTGAAAATGAGTACCAACTAACAGGTGGAAATTAACCCTTTAGCATTCAAACCAGCTATATCGGGCCAGAATTCTCTTACCTCTTTCAAACCGGCCATAACTTGCTACTCATACTGATGTTAAGGTATTGTTCTCAAAATAAATAATATCAAAATCTCATAGATTTGATATTATGTGAGATAAAGCCTTTACCACAAAAATACAATAGTATATATAGATTAATTTAAATGCTCTGGTGTCCTGTCCAGGGAAGAGTCTCTTCTGAAAATGAGTACCAACATTTGGGAGTTAAGCCTGTGATAGACTAGCATCCTGTCCAGGAGAAGTGTCACTCAGCTGGGAATAAGTATTAGCAGCGGCTGGGCACTAAATCCACGTTTTTTATTTTATTTTTCATCTCATACAAAGTAATACAGTCACTAAAATGTAAGGGGCTACTGAGAAGGGGAAAGGACAAAACAAAGAGAACATAACACCAATCAAGGCAATAAATTCACTAAAATATAAGGGGGTACTGAGAAGAGAGGGCATAATAGGTAAAAAATCCACGAAAATATAAGGGGCTATTGAGAAGAGGACATAACCCCATATAAGGTAATAAATCCACTAAAATGTAAGGGGCTATTGAGAAGAGGACATAACCCCATATAAGGTAATAAATCCACTAAAATGTAAAGGGTTCTAAACCAGATACACACAGAGCAGAGGATATATATATATATATAAATACATATATATGGTTATGTATGGACCCATAACTCTTGATGGAGTTGTAGGAATGCCATAGTGACATATGGTGTATCTTGGCCATTTTAAATCTGGCAGAGCCCATCCCATCTCCTGGTCTGAGCTGAACTAATTTCTTTCAGAGAAGGAGAGAGAGAGGAAAGAGAAAATAATTGATATAATTTGAACTTAGAACGTAAAGGAATGGAACTAAATGCTACAAAGCATTTTGTCTGATGCTCTACTGATTCTGCCAATCTGTCACCTTCTAATGATGATGATGATAATAATGGTTTCTTATATAGGCACAAGGCCAGCAATTTGGGGGGAGGGGGAAGTCGATTAAATTGACCCCAGTGCATGACTGGAACTTTATTTTATCGACCCCGTAAGGATGAAAAGCAAAGTTAACCTTGGCGGGATTTGAACGCAGATCGTAAAGGGCCGTAACTCTATACTGCAAAGCATGGCGTCCAACCCTCTACTGATACTGCCAATAATAATTGTTTCTAATGCTCAGTTTTTCTCATCATATTTTCAGGGTTGCCATTTCTGTGACCCCATTATTTTCTTTTTCCTATGAATCCCAATTAGAGGTAAGTGTCATATCTTTCTTTTTCTTTATCTGCTTCTTGCTGTTATGTCTGTTGTTGCTATGGTTACTGTTATTGGTAATGCTGTTGCTATGGTTACTTTTATTGGTAGTGCTTTTGCTGTTGTTATAAATGATGCAGTTGCAATGGTTAGTTATTGTTGGTGTAGTTGCTGTTGCTGTTATGGTTACTGTTATTGGTGATGCTGTTGCTATGGTTACTGTTGTTGTTGTTATGGTTACTGTTATTGGTGGTGCTTTTGCTGTTGTTATAAATGATGCAGTTGCAATGATTAGTTATTGTTGGTGTAGTTGCTGTTGCTGTTATGGTTACTGTTATTGGTGGTGGAGTTGCTATGGTTTCTATTGCTGTTGTTATAGTTGCATGTTTCCACGCTAGCATGGGTTAAACAAGTTGTCCTGTTGTAGGCAATGCCAGGTCAGGTGACCATGTCTTGCTCATACAGAACTGATTTTGACTTGATTTCTACAGCTGGATGCCCTTCCTAATGCCAACCTCATTTACAGTGAGTGCTGGGTGCTTTTTGTCGTGACACGTACACAAACACTTTACAGTGTGGACTGGGTGTTTTTTGCCATGACACCTTAACAGTGGGAGGGGGTGGGAGCATACTGTATATATATGCTTCAGCTTCAGCCTGTACCTGAGGGAGGTCAGGTCTTCTGTATTACTGCGTAATGCCAGAGGTCTCGGTCCTGTGTCATTACTTTTGAGAGGAGCAATTGGGCAAGATCGGTTTTTATCGCCTCATCCCAGGTTTTCTTGGGTCTCCATCAACTTTGAGCATTCTGCACCTTTTTATGCAGCAGTCACATACATGTCCATACTAACGTAATCTTCTCTCTTGCACACACCATTTGATTCTTCTTATGCCTAGTCTTTCTCTCAGTTTGTTTATGCTTTGCTGTTCACATATATTACTACAGGTAAAATTCCGTTATAACAAATACCATTATAACAAATTTTTCTGTATAACAAAGTTTTTTTCTATCCCTGACCACAAGCTCAATGTGTTGGGTTGATCTAGTTACAAAGAATTTTTTTTTATACCCCATGAATTTCACTGTATTACTCATCCATCGAAGCATGGAAGCTTCATTTCTTTCTAATCTACACAAGTATGGTAATGAAAGGGTTTAGTATACCATTAGGTTTATATTTCTTTTTTATCATCCACATTACAGTTCAAGAACTCACATATCAATGAAATCTTGAGAAGGACCATGAATCGGTTTGTTCTTGATGAACATTTTCCACTTTCAGAAGGACTTATCGAAAACTTGAAGAATTTTAACCTGATGTGTCAACTGGATCCATGTTTACCATCTGTAAGTAATATATATATGTATTCATCCACCCATATGTATTAATATATAAAGGAACAAAGAATCAGTGTTGCATCATATACATATTTAATTACATATTACATATGTTTCACTGTCGATCAGCTCTAGGAACGATCTATTAATGATTGAACCTGACTCTGGAATCGGAAGTTCCTCAGATATGTTTTAATATGCAGGCTTGGGTCTGAGATATATCTATAGGGGAGGACTCTCCAGTCATGTCAAAGACATGACAACCTCCCTAGTGTTGGTGATCTATGCTATAAATGCACCCAGTACATGCTGTAATGTAGTTGGTGATGGGAAGGGCATCTAGCCATAGAAATCTTGCCAAACAAATGGTTGAGAAGACCCTCAGTTGTGTCAAATGCATGACAACCTCTCCTGAGCACTCGATGGAACATGAGACCATACATAAGCAAGACACAGGTCCCTGGCCTGCCTGGGAGATCTGTGGCTCCTCTTCAGTACTGACTTGGTTCATATGGACCCTTCCAATCCTTGGTAGTAGGGTAAGCAGACATTAAAACAACAATGACAATGATGATGATGATATATATATTGTATATAAAATGTTTTGATACAGGCAAACATGTTCTTTGGCAGATATGACTGATGAACAGATGTTCTAATTTGACAATTTTTGTTTTTACAGCCCATTATCAATGGATATCGTAGCAAAGATGATGTTCTTGTCGGAAAAGGGGTTGATAATAAGTATAACACAGTAGGGCTTACTGTCGGCAAAGGTAATTCCTTCATTTATATATCTATCCTTCTATCTCTTCATCCATTTGTCTAACATTTGTTATGACAAAATTGAAGGGGAAAACCCAACAAAATTAAGATGGAAGGTTTTTAGAGATAAATATTAACACTTTAACCCTTTAGTTACCAACCCACCTAAAAATGGCTCTGGTTCTATGAATTAAAGCTACCCATTTTAAAGGTTTCCAATTTAAATTAAAATCTTCCAACATAATTTTATATAAGAATCTTACTAAGTTACTAACTTAGTGATGAAATAATTAATAATTGTTTCTACTTTGGCACAAGGCCAGCAATGACCCCAGTACATTACTGGTATATTATTTTACTAGTAAATCATTCAAAATTCTTCATTGATTAATTAAAATAGTGTGTATTTCATTAGAAATACAGTCATGAAAGGGTTAAGATAAATAGCTTTGTATTTTAGAACCAGGGTCAGATTTAGTTGATTTGGTATTGAAAGGGTAAAATAAAAACCCTTTAAAATGTTTTGTTTCGGGTGAGAATCAAAACAGCTGTTTGTGATGACAAATGGAGAGTTTCTGTGACAGGTTCTGCGAAGGACCTGTCCAACTCATGCAAGCATGGAAAAGGGGACGTAAAAACGATGATGATGATGATGATATTTCTTTTCTCTCAGAATATTTTCATTTATTTTTCTGGGCAGGTTTCAATTCTTATGTTGTCCCTAACACTTACCTGGCTAATGTGGGTCAGAAGCACAAAGAAATCTCAAGGGTAAGTTGTTAGTAGGGTTGTGTAACACAATGAAGGGAATGGAAATACTCTTCAAGTCTCGAGTTTTTATGGGGCTGGCTTGTTTATATATTTTGGGGAAGTAATGTACCCCACAGCTACACTTACAAACACTTCATAATTACACTTACAGCCTTTATAACTACACTTATAACATTCATAGGTACACTTACAGCTTTTATAACTACACTTAGACCCTTTATAATAACACTTACAGCCTTTTATAACTACATTTCAACCTTTCATAGGCACACTTACAGCTTTTATCACTACACTTACAACCTTTCATAGCTATTCTTACCTTTATAAATACACTTACAACTTTTGTTACACTTATAACACTTATAACCACACTTACAGTCTTGATAGTCAGAATTGCAGACTGTATAACTACAAACAAGACCATCACCCCGACCACCACCACTACCACAACCATCACCACCACTATCATCATCATTGTCATCACCACCATCATCACTACCACCACCAACTTCACTAATCACTATCATCACCACCACCACTGCCACCATCATCGTCAACACCATCGCCACCACCACCATCACTATCACTATCATCACCTACATCACTATCACTATCATCACCACCACCACCACTAACATTGCCATCATTATCACCACCACCAACATCACTATCACCATCATCATCACCACTGCCTTCGTTACCACCACCACCACCACTAACATTGCCATCATTATCACCACCACCAACATCACTATCACCATCATCACCACCACCTTCGTTACCACCAGCATCACCAGCATCACCACCACCACTAACATTGCCATCATTATCACCATCATCAACTTCACTATCACCATCATCAACTTCACTATCACCATCATCACTCTGGCTGTTTCTTATTTCAGGCGTTTCAAGATTTTATCAACACTTCTAGTATTGAATCATTTGGTTGGCACAAAGTAGACTGTGAAAAATGGCCATACCAAGTGTTTGGACATTGGAGAATCATGTCAATGCGGTCATCGACACTGGGTCGAACTATGGCCAATATTATCTTCCACCCACAGAGGGAACCTGTGGTATGTATGTGACATCTTCCCCTTAACCCTTCCTATCTATTTCAACCTGCTTTTTGACCTTGGTTAGGCCGTGGTGAGTTGATTAGATAGCCTTACACCCACAGAGGGAACCTGGGGTATGTGTGTGACATTTTACTCTTGTGGGGTTATGAGTGGCACCCCAGTAGCAGCAAGAACAGTGGCATCCCGTGAGCGAAAGGACAAACAACAGGACCTCTTTTCTTGTGGGTATTTGATGTATGCAGACATGTATCTGTAGGCTTGTACCATGCTAGTCCGGGATTCACCTGAGCTCACAGACACATCCACTCATATCAAATTCCCCCTAGAAAAAAGGCCCTGTTTTAGCCCTTCTGCTCATGTGATGTCACTGCTCCTGTTTCCTTCAGTGTGCCACTTATAACCCAACAACCACCAGCCCTGTCCATCTGATTGAACCTGATGCCAGTTCATTGCAGGGATAAACCCCCAGGTATTGCTGGTACTCATTTTCAGCTGAGTGTACTGGAGCAACATCAAATGAAGTGTTTTGCTCAAGAACACAACACACAACCCAGTCCCGGAATCGAACCCACATCATTATGATCGTAAGTCCAACACCCTTACCACTAGGCCACATGCCTCTACACATGATAGGAGTGGATTCCCTATTATTAAAACACCCAAGAAACCTCCTATGGGATGCAACTAAATAGAAGACCAGCTAAACCTACATAAATGGGAGATGTATATTTCACATTTTCTTCACATGGGTACTATGATAAAATGCTCCCATTACACTCTGTAAAGTTTTTGGCAAATGGAGACAATTTAGGTTACAGAGAACTCTTTATTTTTGTTGAAAACATATCAATCTCTCTAGTGATGGTTCTAGGATAAAGTTCCCCTCATTTAGGGTAGCAGTTACTTAGAATTAAAATGTTTTTTTCTTTATAGAACCAGGGTCAGTTTTCATGTGGGTTTTATAGTTAAAGGATTAGAGGGGCTTGGATTGCCAGTATCAGTAGAGCATCAGACATGATTTGCAGCATATAGTTACATCCCTTTACATTCTGAGTCCAAATCCCACCAAGGTTATTTTTACTTTTCATCCGTATAGGGTCGATAAAATAAAGTACCAGTAGTGCAATGGAGTTGATTTAATCGACTTTGACTTTCTCTTCCCCCAAAATTGTTGGCCTTGTACCTAAATCAGAAACCATAATTAACCCATTACCATTTACATTACTCTATATTTACTATTATATTTTTGTGGTAAAGGCTTTATCTCACATAATATCGCACATAATATCGAATCTATGAGATTTTTATATTACTTATTTTGAGAACAATACCTTAACATCAATATTAGTGGTCAGTTACGGCTGGTTTGAACAGAAAGAGGTGAGAGAATTCTGGCCAGATATGGCCAGTTTAAATGCTAACGGGTTAAAGGATTAGTGCCAGTGAAACTAGAATAAGCTGTGGCTTGAAGAGCCTCTAGGCTTGGGATGACAGACTTTAATTTAATTATATATTGGAGTGAGCATTTGTGTCACTGTATAAGTAATAGAACCCAATATTGTTCCAGGATCTTCAAATGAAGGCCAAAGAAGAACTGTTGAACTATTTTCTCCATGGACCTGGCAGACTTTGTGGTTTAGACACGCTGTTTTTCCAACCAACGTAAGGCCTTATCATCCCCTTCTTTGTTTTGGTCATTGTCAATGGCAGCTTCCCTCCTCCACCCCCATATCTTCCTCATTCCCTTCTCCCTTCAATACTCCCCAAAATGCATAATTGTGTTTTTCTTTTCTTCCTCCTCCTCCTCCACCTCTTCCTCATCTCCTTCCTTCCCTTCTCTCTTCTATATTCCTCAAAATACATAAATGTAATGCCTCTTTTTCCTGTGCACTGATGGTGTAATGGAAAGTGTTTACACTTTATTCTTTTCACAGCAATTTAACCTTTTAACATTTATATTACTCTCTATATATTATTGTATTTTCACGGTAAAGGCTTTACCTCACATAATATTGAAGCTATGAGATTTTGATGTTATTTATTTTGAGAATAATACCTTGACATTAGTATGAACGGCCAGTTACAGCTGGTTTGAACAGAAAGAGGTGAGAAAATTCTGGCCGGATATGGCCGGTTTAAATGCTAAAGGGTTAATCTAATGCAATATACTCTGTAAAGTGGTTGATGATAGGAAAGACACCAGGTTATAGAAATCCAGCCACACAGAGTTGAGAAGACTATTCAGTTGTGTGAAGACATGACAACTTTTCTAGTGCTGGTGTTATGATAAAATGAACCCAGTACACTTTATAAAGAGGTTGGTGTTAAGAAGAGGATCCAGCTATAGAAACCATGCCAAAACTGAAACATATATAAATGAGACATGCTAGCTACCAATCCTGTCCAGGACAGGAGCTCCAATTGAGTGATGTCCTGTAAAGATGGTCTAACCCATGTTAGCATGGGAAAACGAATATTAAATGATAGAACCAGAGTCAGTTTCAGTTGATTTGGTATAAAAAGGGGAAAAATAAAAACCCTTTAAAATGTGTTGTTTCGGGTAGGGAATCAAAATAGTTAATTGTTTGTGATGTCGAAGGAACATGACAAGTGGAGAGATGTTGTGCTGAGAAGGACCCATCCAACCCATGCAAGCATGGAAAAAGAGAAGTAAAAATGATGATGATGATTGTGTGGATGTCACGACAAGAAGCACCCAGCCCAAAATGTTAAGTGATCGTGTGGGTGTCACAACAAGAAGCACCCAGCCCACACTACAAAGAGGTTGTGTAGGTGTCATGACAAAAATCACTCAGTCCACACTGTAAAGTGGTCATGTAGGTGTCACGACAAAAAGCACCCAGTCCACACTGTAAAGTGGCCATGTGGCATCTTCCAATGCCAAGGGAACCAAAAGGAATTAACCCTTTAGCATTTACATTACTTTATATTTACTATTACTATTGTATTTTTGTGGTAAAGGCTTCTTTATATTACATAATTATCTCACATATCAAATCTATGAAATTTTGATTTTTGTTATTTACTTTGTGAACAATACCTTAACATCAGATTGAGTGGCCAGTTACAGCCAGTTTCAACAGAAAAGGGTAGAGAATTCTGGCTGGTTTTGGCTGGTTTGAACATTAAAGGGTTAAATGCTAAAGAGTTAAAGAAGTTATTGAAATTGTTAATCAATGTTTGATGCTGAAATCTAATGCTGTGTTTCTGTTTTTGTTTTAGATTCAAAACAAGGTCCAATGCCAGCCAGGTACCCTTCCAACTGCTCTATGGTCAACCTTATATTACCGAACGTCTACTGGACTGTACTTTCCAAATCTCCATAGATTCTTTCTTTCAGATCAACATCAGTGCTGCTGAGATGTTGTATTCTGTCATCAAAGACTGTGCCAAGTTAAAGCCGACAGATGTGATCCTTGACATCTGTTGTGGAACAGGTGACAATCTCTCTTATCATTTATCATCAGTTCATGATTTGAACTCAGAACATGAAGGGACGTCCTGAGTTCTCCCATACTTATCTTACATAATATCGAAGCTATGAGATTTAGATGTTATTTATTTTGAGAACAATACCATAACTTCGGTATGAGCAGCCAGTTATGGCCGGTTTGAACAGAAAGAGGTGAGAAAATTCTGGCCGTATATGGATGGTTTAAATACTAAAGGTCATTCGTGAGATTTCTGGAGATTGATAGAATAAAGTACTAGTCAAGTACTGGGGTTGGTATGATTGACTTTCTCTCCTCAACTGCCAAATTGGTCACCTTGTGCCTAAATTATTCATCATTATCATCGTGTGGAGTAGCAGAGTCATTAGAGCATTGGACAAATGCTTAACAGTATTTGTTCCAGCTCTATACATTCTGAGTTCATATCCCACCTAGGTTAACTTTATCTTTCATCATTCTGCGGTTGATAAAATAAAGTACCAGTCATATACTGGGGCTGATGTAATCGAATTTTCTCTCCTCAAAAAAATGTTGGCCATGTTCTTAAATTGGATACCATAATTTATCATCATCATCAGCAGCATCAGTATTTCTATAGACACTTTTCCATGCTTGAAAGTGGGCTGGATGCATTTTATTGTGGCAGCAGCACTATATATATATCATCATCATCACTGTTTAACATCCATTTTTCCACTCTAGCATGGGTTAGACGAGTTGTCCCATTGTGAGACAAGCCAGATCAGGTGACTGTGTCTTGCTCATACAGAACTGTTTCTGGCTTGGTTTCTACGGCTGGATGTCCTTCCTAATGCCAACTACATTTATAGTATGGACTGGGTGCTGTTTGTCCTGACACCTACACAACCACTTTACAGTGTGGACTGGGTGCTGTTTGTCCTGACATCTACACAACCACTTTACAGTGTGGACTGGGTGCTGTTTGTCATGACACCTACGCAACCACTTTACAGTGTGGACTGGGTGCTGTTTGTCCTGACATCTACACAACCACTTTACAGTGTGGACTGGGTGCTGTTTGTCATGACACCTACGCAACCACTTTACAGTGTGGACTGGGTGCTTCTTGTCCTGACATCTACACAACCACTTTACAGTGTGGGCTGGGTGCTGTTTGTCATGACACCTACGCAACCACTTTACAGTGTGGACTGGGTGCTGTTTCTCATGACACCTACACAACCACTTTACAGTGTGGGCTGGGTGCTGTTTGTCATGACACCTACGCAACCACTTTACAGTGTGGACTGGGTGCTGTTTCTCATGACACCTACACAACCACTTTACAGTGTGGGCTGGGTGCTGTTTGTCATGACACCTACACAACCACTTTACAGTGTGGACTCGGTGCTGTTTGTCCTGACATCTACACAACCACTTTACAGTGTGGACTGGGTGCTGTTTGTCATGACATCTACACAACCACTTTACAGTGTGGACTGGGTGCTGTTTGTCATGACATCTACACAACCAATTTACAGTGTGGACTGGGTGCTGTTTGTCATGACATCTACACAACCACTTTACAGTGTGGACTGGGTGCTGTTTGTCATGACATCTACACAACCACTTTACAGTGTGGACTGGGTGCTGTTTGTCATGACATCTACGCAACCACTTTACAGTGTGGACTGGGTGCTGTTTCTCATGACACCTACACAACCACTTTACAGTGTGGACTGGGTGCTGTTTGTCATGACACCTACACAACCACTTTACAGTGTGGACTGGGTGCTTCTTGTCCTGACATCTACACAACCACTTTACAGTGTGGACTGGGTGCTGTTTGTCATGACACCTACACAACCACTTTACAGTGTGGACTGGGTGCTTCTTGTCCTGACATCTACACAACCACTTTACAGTGAGGACTGGGTGCTGTTTGTCCTGACATCTACACAACCACTTTACAGTGTGGGCTGGGTGCTGTTTGTCCTGACATCTACACAACCACTTTACAGTGTGGGCTGGGTGCTGTTTCTCATGACACCTACACAACCACTTTACAGTGTGGGCTGGGTGCTGTTTCTCATGACATCTACACAACCATTTTACAGTGTGGACTGGGTGTTGTTTGTCCTGACACCTACACAACCACTTTACAGTGTGGACTGGATGCTTCTTGTCCTGACACCTACACAACCACTTTACAGTGTGTTCTGGGTGCTTTTTATCATGGCACCTACACAACCACTTTACAGTGTGGGCAGGGTGCAAATACATATACATTATAATATATATATATGTTTTGCAAGATCCTTGATGTGAAATAGTGTGCTGGAAAAGATATTGGCAATATTGCCCATAAAAATAAACACATATTTGATTTTCACTTCAGCTTTATTATTAGATATTAGTTAGTTTGTCAAAGTTCTTTTGTCACACGTTCTGTGAACTCCCCAATGACAATTTGTTTTTCTCTGTGCCTCCTCTTCGTTCTGGTTATATATAAGTGGGATCAAACCCCATATCTCTCGAATATCGTTTGAGTGGGTTACCATTACTCTAAGGGATGACATTTCTTCCCATCTATTTTAGTATACTACTACAGGTCAGGCTTCTGCCAGTTAATGCTACCATGTAACCCAGTACATCCTGCTTCATGGTCAAGTGGTCAGTGACTAAACTGGCTCCCCCACCAGACCCTTGTCTGGTCAAGCCAGGCTTCTGACTGCTACTGGTACCATGTAACCCAGTACAACCTGCTTCATGGTCAAGTAGTTGGCAACTAAACCAGCTACCCCATCAGACCCTGGTCTGGCAAGGAGGGTAAAAGTGACACCCCAGCAGTATAAAAAACAACAGCTGGATTGGAGGTCAACCAGGAAGGGGTTCCTTCAACAGGAGTGAGAAAGACCTAGATTGGATTGGATTACTATACAGCTTAGGGCTAGGTTTTGACTTAGCGCTATAATATAATGTGATACTACACAGCTTGGGGCTGAGTGTAGTTGGATCATCATCCTTATCATCACTGTTTAACATCCATTTTTCCATGCTAGCATGGGTTAGACAAGTTGTCCGATTGTGAGACAAGTAAAATCAGATGACCATGTCTTGCTCGTACAGAACTATTACTGGATTGGTTTCTATGGTTGGATGCCTTCCCTAACACCAACCACATTACAGTAATTCATTAGTTTTGATCAAAAGTTTATCTGTCAATGAAAATAAATTTGTATATAAAAATGGTTTTCATATCATTCCAGGTTCAATTGGTATCTCAATGGCATCTTCTGCTAAAAGACTCTTTGGTGTAGAAATTATCCAACAGGCCATTGATGATGCTAAAATAAATGCCAGCCTAAACAGTAAGTTATATATATATGGAAACATACACACAAGTATATACACACATGCGCACATATATATATATATGGAAACATACACACACGTATATATACACATGCACACACACACACATATATATATATATGGAAACATACACACACGTATATACACACATGCACACACACACACATATATATATATATGGAAACATACACACGTATATACACACATGCACACACACACATATATATATATCATCATCATCATCATCAACGTTTAACGTCCGTGTTCCACGCTTGCATGGGTTTGGACGGGGGTAGTCCCACTTGAGGCAAGAGTGATTGTCTTGCTCGCATAGGACTGTCTGGCAGATTTTCTACAGTTGGATGCCCTTCCTAACACCAACCACATTTACAGTGTGGGTCTGGGAGGTTTTTACCGTGTTGCCTACACGGCCACATTACAGCGTGGACTGTGTGTTTTTTTGTCGTGACACCTACACGATCTCGTTTGTTTCGGCCTGGATGGCGCGGCACCAACATAACTTTACATGGAACGGGGTGGTGTGGATGGGGTGGGGGTGGTGGCGGGACGGGGTGTAGTTTGTTAGAGATGCCTACTGGCAAGGCGGGTCTTCTCTGTTACTGAGTACCGCCAAAGGTCACGGTCCAGTGACATTGTCTTGGAGAGGTGTAAGTGTATGAGGTCGGAGTTTATCAGCTCATCCCATGTTTTTCTATATATATATATGGAAACATATACACACGTATATACACACATGCACACACACACACATATATATATGGAAACATATACACACATATATACACACATGCAGACACACACATATATATATATATGGAAACATATACACACGTATATACACACATGCACACACACACACATATATATATGGAAACATATACACACATATATACACATGCACACACACACATATATATATATATGGAAACATATACACACATATATACACACATGCAGACACACACATATATATATATATGGAAACATACACACACGTATATACACACATGCACACACACACACACATATATATATATATATATATGGAAACATACACACACGTATATACACACATGCACACACACACACACATATATATATATATATGGAAACATATACACACGTATATACACACATGCACACACACACACATATATATATGGAAACATATACACACATATATACACACATGCACACACACACATATATATATATATGGAAACATATACACACGTATATACACACATGCACACATACACACATATATATATGAAAACATATACACACGTATATACACACATGCACACACACACACACATATATATATGGAAAATGATTGTTAAGACCCGACATCATTCACTTACGAAGTGGGGTGGAACTCATCAAATTGGACCACGGAAACAATGAATGTTTCTATTGGTCTTTCCATTGCTGATACTATCTACAGGTCACAACTTTTAGCAGAAAGAACACCGTGAAATAAAGTGTCTTGCTCAAAGACATAATGCATCACCTGGGAATCACACTCACAACCTCATGATTGCTAATCAAATTCTCTAACCACAAAGCTACGCGCCTTCATAATACACACACACACACACACACACACACACATATATATATAATAACTAGCAAATAGTTTTATCGCTCTACATGGCTGAATACAAGAAATGTAAATCTGAGTTTTTCGAATCATCATCATTTTACATTCGCTTTTCCCTGCTTGCAAGGGTGGGATGGGAACTGATTCTGGCTTGATTTCTACAGCTGGATGCCCTTCCTAACACCAACCTCATTTACAGTGAGTGCTGGGTACTTTTTTGCCGTGGCACCTCCATGACCACTTTGCAGTGGAATGATATGGACCCCAGTCCCTATCATCTCATTTCTACAGCTGAGTAAACTGGAGCAATGTGAAATAAAGTGTCTTGCTCAAGGAAACAACACATCACCCGGTCTGAGAATTGAACTGAATAATAATAATAGTCGATGCGTTTGCAATTATGCAAGCAGCCTCTTAAGCCATGTCAGTAGAATGACCTTGTCATTCTTGCTCTTGTGTTGGCATATAAACAGAATGGCAAACACTGTTTCTGGGTGATTACCCTTCATCAGTACCATATACTGCTTACCTGCCAAATGTCAGAGCTAGTGAAAATATATTTTTCTGGAATATACAGTGACTGATCGGTGTGATCTGCATATTAGCAGACTGCCTGATCAGTCAGATCTGCATATATATTCATTTTGTTATGATCGAAGTGGTAAGGGTGTTGGACCAACAATCATAATGTTGTGGGTTTGATTCCTGGACTGGGGTGTGTGTGTTGTGTTCTTGAGCGAAACACTTAATTTCACGTTGCCGAAAAGAATTACCAGCAGCAAGAGCTGGAGATTAACTCTGCAATGGACTAGCGTCCTATCCAGAGGGAGTTTTGTACTCTCAGTCATTAAACACTAAGGAAACCAGGAGAAACACTGGCTTGATGAGCCTCCAAGCTCGAGACAGACTTTAGACTAAACTATAACATACCCACAAGTCTATATCCACACAGATTACAGTTGATGGGGTTTTCTCTCTTACAGATATAAACAATGCAGAGTTCATCTGCTCTAGAGCCAGTGAAGCCTTAAAAAAGATCTCTGTTGGGGCCTACTTTGATATAAATGAAACTGCAGTTGCTGTCGTGAACCCTGGCCGAAATGGTGTCAGTAAGTGAATTAATTGTTCGTTCATTGATGTCAGTATCATCCTCACTTTCATTTACCACCTACCCACTGCTGGGTGGCAGATTTGACAGAATCGGTAGAGTGTCGGGGCTCTTTACATTCTGAGTTCAAATTCTCTGTAGTTTTTTTGTGAATCTTGTGATTGTGATGGTTATCATTTAGGATGGTGGATTGGCAGAATCAGTAGAGTGTAGGACAAAATCGTTTGTGGCATTTATTATGGCTCTTTATGCTCCGAATTCAAAACATGCCGGGGTCAACTTTGTCTTTCATTCTTCTGGTGTTAATAAAACAAAATACCAGTTAAGTATTGGGGTTGATTTAACCCTTTAGCATTTATATTACTCTATATTTACTATTATATTTTCATGGTAAAGGCTTTACCTCACATAATATCGAATCTATGAGATTTTGATATTATTTATTTTGAGAACAATACCCTAACATCAGTATGACTGGCTGGTTATGGCTGGTTTAAAGTAAGAGGTGAGAGAATTCTGG
>OZ024759.1:14142788-14210288 GCA_964016885.1 Eledone cirrhosa | reverse complement strand
CTACACTCGAATGATTCTACCAATCTGCCTCCCTTGAGCTACATGTGAAGAAACTGAACTCCTTGACTGTCAAACACTTGAAATTATCAAAATCAATCTATATATTCACACATGTCTCACAAAAAATAGTTTTTCTCTCTGTTACAATTTGCCTGATTTAACAGAAATATTTCTAATAAATTATGTAAAATCTAAAACAAATATTTTCTTTATCATTATCTTCATCATCATCATTGTTTTTACGTCCGTTTTTTCTCGCTTGCATGTGTTGGATGGTTCCTTCTCCCACATTAATCTTTTTGATACCAAACTGTCTGAAACTGCCACTTTTGTTTATTTATCTAAACATCTTCCATCATAATTTTCCTTGCGTTGGTGATCTCCAGGGTAAATACAACCCAGTGTATACTCTATAAATTGGTTGGTGAAGAGCATCCAACCATAGAAAAGTTGCGAGACTAAAAGAAAACATTTACTTTGTATGTCGCAGATATAAAGGAGAAGTAAGTACTAAGAGCACACATGAAATAGGTTCCTTAAGTCGACAGGGTGATTCCTTAGAAGTAGCTGACAACTTTTCTTACCTAGGCCATCAAATTAGCAGTGGGAGATGTGCCAAAAGTGTAATAACTAGGATAAGAACAGGCTGAAAGATATTTATGGGGCTGATACTGCTGCTGATAACAAAGGGCTTTTCTCTGAGAGAGATGAGTAGACTGCATCATGTCTGTGTGCGAACTACAATACAACATGGCAGTAAGCAGGGACTTTGACTGCAGAAGACATGCAGACTTCCTTTCCACATCTCCCCTTCCTAGATATACTTGGTACCTGGTCTCTCTTTTAGGTACCTGGGTTTGCTTTCTGTCTCTCTCATTCCTCCATTATTGCCAGGCTGGTCTTTTTCTTTGCCACCGCCACATAACCCTGTCTTGGTTGGACTTTGTCTCAGCCATAGACCTAGCTCCTATATTCCAGCAGGGTGTCCTTTTTCTGGCATAGTATCATCATCATCATCATCATCATTTTACGTCCGCTTTTCCCTGCTTGCAAAGGTGGGACGGGTCCTATTCAGCACAGTATCTCTCCACTTGTCACGGTCCTTCGTCATTTCTTGCGTGAGCTTCAGCAATCTGCGGTCTGTTCTCACCTCCTCCACCCATGTTTTACGTGGTCTACCTCTTCTGCGTCTTCCTTCTACTGGGATTTCTTGGCACATCTTTACCCAGCGGTTATCCTCCATGCGCATCACATGTCCATACCATCTCAGTCTTCTCTCCTGCACACCACAACTTATCCCTCTTATACCCAGTTTCTTTCTCAACTCGTCTATGCTTAGTCGTTCACGCACATTGACATTGCACATCCAATGGAACATGCATGCTTCATTTCTCTCCAGCCTCTGTAGTTGCTGCCCATGTCTCACAACCATGCAGCATTGCGCATCTCACACAGGCATCATATAACCGGCGTTTCGTACGCAGGGAGAAACCCTTCTTTGTCAACAGAGGAAGCAGCTCCCTAAACTTCTTCCAACCCGTCCTTAATCTAGATACTATGGCCTCGGAACCCTCCCATGTTAATCTGATCACCTAAGTACCGGAAGCTATCAACCACTTCTATAGAACCCACTTGCATTTGAAAAATGTGTCTATCACTGCAATTACTACTGCCAACTTTCCTTGTACATCTACTGCATACATAGTTTTCCCTACCTGTTACTTTGCCTGCTATCCCACTACATCTCTTGTGTACCCAAGATCTGCATTGTGTACATTCTATAGAATTTATGCCAACTCCTTTTCTACATATCAAACATGGCCATTTCCCTGATCGAATCAAGAATTTTGTCCTCTTTTCTATTTATCAACACTTTTGTCTTAGCTATGTTCATTCTCAGTCCTCTTGATTCCAACTACTGTTTCCATAGCCAGAATTTCTTCTCTAGCTCCTCTACTGATTCTGCTATAAGTACCAGATCATCAGTATAGAGTAGTTCCCATGGGCAGCCAGTCTTAAACTCCTCTGTTATGTCTTGGAGGACTATAATGAACAAGAGCGGGCTGATGACCGAACGCTGATGTACTCCTTATAATATGAAATTTCTCTCTGTTTTAAAGCGAAGAGGTACGTGGGGGGGGGGGGGGGCTGCATGACTGTCATTCTCTTTTCCTGGGCTTTAGGTGAGGTCCAACTGTATTAAATTCGGTGAAGAAAGTACGTACTACGTAGACCAAGCAATTTGTGGGACAAGTTATGGTATATAGATCAGTATAAGAGGCTGCTGAGCGTGGAAAATAAATGGGACAGTGAGGGCCTAGCCCATGTAAACCCAACTGAGGAGCCAGTCACAAAAGTTGTCAGCATTGTAATAGATAAATCAATTAATGAGATTAGGTTAGAGAAGGCACCTGGGCCATCCTGTATAGTTGCAGAGAGGCTAAAATAATCTGGTATGGTAAAATATGTGTTAGTCACACGTATAGTTAATCAAATAGTACAGGATGGTGTCATACCCAATGACTGGTCCAACTAATTAAGGACAGATTCAAGTTAGATATAATGCAGTTTCGATTTATGACAGATAGGGGTGATGCCAATGTTCATCTGATACAATTACAGAAGAACTTAGCTAAGATTAAGCCACTATATCTAGCTTTTGTAGATCTAATGACAGCCTTTGACTCAATTTCAGGCCCTATAATCTGGTAGGCACAAGAAGCTAGGTGTAGATCAATGGCTTACAAGGGCTTTTCTTACCTAGGCCATCAAATTTGCAGTGGGGGAGGGGGTGCTAAAAGTGGGATACATTGGCTAAGAACAGGATAGGAGATGTTTATAGAGCTATTAACACTGCTGATAACAGAGGGCTTTCCTCCCACAGAGATGAGTAGACTGTATAATGCCTGTGTATGAACTACAATACTACACAGCAGTAAAACATGGGATTTGATTGCAGAAAACATTTGCAAATTTTCTACTTTTCTGCCTCTCCCCTTGTTATATATACTTGGTACCTGGCCTCTCTTTTAGTTGCCTGTTATTACTTGCTGTCTCCTCCATTCCTCCATTATCTCCAGGCTGATATTGTTCTTCTAATGGGTCTTTCTTCCTTATCCTTCCACCACAACATCACCCTCTGTCTTGGTCGAACCTTGTTTCAAGCACAGGCTTATAGCTACCAGCAGGGTGACGTAGAGTTTCCCAATTTTTCTGTATGTTTTATATCCTTAATTCTTCGGCCTTACAGTCATAGGCCTCAAGAAATATTTCTCTAAATTTGTTGCCTGTAAATCCAACTGAGGGGACAGTCATAAAAGTTGTCAGCATAGTAATAGATAAAGCAATTAATGGGATGTAGGTAGAGAAGGCAGCTGGACCATCCTGTATAGTTGCTGAGAGGCTAGAATAATCTAATTGCTTTTTCTTCCTTATCCTTCCACCACAACATCACCCTCTATCTTGGTCGAACCTAGCTTATAGCTACCAGCAGGGTGTCATGTAGAATTTACCAATATTTCTCTATGTTATGTATCTTTAATTCCTCTTCCTTACAGTCATAGGCCTCAAGAGAGATTTCTCTAAATTTGTTACCTAGAGAAGATTCTCTCAGTTTCAATGTTTCAAGGTCTTCCTTCTCCAGACTGGCATTTGTCTCTTGGTCCACCTAGCTCTTACTCAAATGTCACTGACACCCAATCTATGGTGGAAGGTACATTCTTCTCCAGAAAAGGACTTGTCATTTTCAACCATTTGCCTGTCTGATTTCCTGATCAGAATGAAGTCTATTTGGTTTATGTGTCCACCTGATTAGTAACTGACCAAGTAGCTGACTACTTCCTTGAAGTTTATGTTCCAGATGGTTAGATCAAGAGAATCTCTGAACACCAGAAGTCTGGACCCTTCCCAATTTCTTGTACTGTAAGCCTAGCCTCTATATACAACATGAAATCCATCTTGCTGTTTCACATGTCCATTGAAATTGCCAGCTGTGAGAATGAAATCACTGTCATTTGTTGTAGATGTAGCTTGCAAGAGGACCTCATAGAAGTGGTCTTTCCATGGTCTCTATGTCTAGCCTGTGGATTATATACAGGTAGTATAGGTGGCTGTTGAATTACCCAGACTAGTCTATGTTTAAAAAGTGTATCCGAAACGATAGTTAAACACTGGCCCTGTAGGTTGCTCAAAACAGGCATGGCAGACTCAGTATAAGAGGCTGCTGAGCGTGGAAAATAAATGGGACAGTGAGGGCCGACCCCATGTAAACCCAACTGAGGAGCCAGTCATAAAAGTTGTCAGCATTGTAATAAATAAAGCAATTAATGAGATGAAGGTAGAGAAGGCAGCTGGGCCATCCTGTATAGTTGCTGAGAGGCTAAAATAATCTGGTATGGTGAAATATGTGTTAGTCACACGTATAGTTAATCAAGTAGTACAGGATGGTGTCATACCCAATGACTGGTCCAACTAATTAAGGACAGATTCAAGTTAGATATAATGCAGTTTTGATTTATGACAGACAGGGGTGATGCCAATGTTCATCTGATACACTTACAGAAGAACTTAGCTAAGAATAAGCCACTATATCTAGATTTTGTAAATATAAAGACAGCCTTTGTCTCTTGGTCCACCTAGCTCATACTCAAATGTCACTGACACCCAATCTATGGTGGAAGGTACATTCTTCCCCAGGAAAGGACTTGGCATTTACAACCATTTGCCTGTCTCATTTCCTGGTCAGAATGAAGTCTATTTGGTTTATGTGTCCACCTGATTAGTAACTGACCAAGTAGCTGACTACTTCCTCGAGGTTTATGTTCCAGATGGTTAGATCAAGAGAATCACTGAACTCCAGAAGTCTTCACCCCTCCCCATTTCTTGTACTGAATCCTAGCTTATATATACAACATGAAATCCATCTTGCTGTTTCACATGTCCATTGAAATCGCCAGCTGTGACAATGAGATCACTGTCATTTGTTGTTGATGGAGCTTGCAAGAGGACCTCATAGAAGTGCTCTCTCTGCTGGTCTCTATATCTAGCCTGTGGATTATATACAGGTAGTATAGGTGGCTGTTGTATTACCCAGACTAGTCTATGTTTAATTCTTCTATCACATATCCTGACTACCTCAATTACCTGGTCTACTCATTTTTCAGATAGGAGTATACTTATCCCACCCATTCTTTACTGCTACACACCAAGAATAATTTGTACTGGTGTACATTACCTATAACGAATCTGGCTGAAGTGGCCCAACACCTAATTTCTTCCTCATAGCACACATCTTGTTGTCACCTCTCAAACACCTCCACCATCTCACAACACTTGTCTTTTATTTTTCCGGCATGAGATTCCTCGCTTGATGAAGCGAGGAGATATGGGGAGGGCTGCATGACAGTCATTCTATTTTCCTGGGCTTTAGGGACCCACGACCGTAATAAATTCGGTGAAGAATATCCGTACTAGGTAGACCACGAAAATTGAGTTATTGTATATAGATATTTGTTACACCAAGTATGAGAAAATAGCGTAATATCTCTCTCTCTCCATATATATAGAAACGCTATCGATAACACAAGCCCCATAAATAGATACTAAGGTAAGTATGATGAGCTAAACCAAGCCTATGCCCCAGCATGACCGCAGTCAAACGACTGAAACCAGTAAACTATAAAAACATACAGACATGCACACACGCAATTTCGCTGAGAAGAGAAAAATTATAGTCAAGGGGAGATAATCAGATAAACTGATTAGAGAGGGGGACAGATAGAGAGATATAGAGTGAGAAAAAAAGAGTGAAAGAGAAAGCGAGAAACAGATATCAACAATGAAATAACGAGGATTAAATTACGATGAATTATTTCATTGATTTACTAAAGTTATATATATATACACAAATAATATATATCGTATATATTATAACACGTATTGTTAATATATCAATCCCTATATATATATATACATTTGTGTGTTAGGGACCTAGGTTAGGGATGGAGCTTCAGTTTCTCAGTATGGAGATGATAAAAAGTATCGTAGAATTGATGTTTAGAAAAGATAGCTTAGAAAATAGGGTGAAGAGCCTGAAAAAGAAGTTGCCATCGGCCGCTATGATAAAAATTGAACCCCATATATTTCAGATACCGGAGATATCAGGTTCAATTCCTCATGCCGGTCGTTGGCAACTTTTTTTTTCCGTCTTTTAAGGGTCTACACCCGATCTTATAAGCTAGCTTTGTAGCATTTCTGTGCTTGATAACTTTCATTATACTTATATATATATATATCCTCAGCTCATCAAAAGCCGAAATTTCAGCTTCGTACATTGTTTACAAAACAACTATTTAATTCACGATAAATTATTTCCAAGTATTTTCCCAATATTAATCTAAAGATTTTCCATAATTTTAATTCAAATAATTTTATATTATACATATACAGGGGCCTCGTTTGCCATAACATTTTGAGGGGGACAGTTATTTGATAATTATGTAAACATCATAAACAGGGAGACCCAAAATCGCGCTAAAATTATGGGTGGGAAGGTAGTTGACTGACATGCTAGAAATAGCAGCCATTGACAATAAATGACGAAATGGTGAACCACGTAACAGATAAACAAAACAGAATTGATATACATTGGGACACCAATCTAAAATATATTTGAAATGAAGCAAATGGAAACATTAAACAATAAAAGAACACATTATTTAAAAAATTACATATATGTATCCATAAATATATCTTTATATATATACACAGAGAAACAAATACATGCATTTACACACACTGATATATACACGTAAATATAAATAAGTTATCAGTGGAATTTTATAGACGGTTAATGTGGAAAGCTACCCTATATATATCACCATCTTCATCATCACAGTTTAAAGTTCACTTTCCCTGCTAGCAAGGGTTGGACGGATCTACATAGACCAAGTCAGTACTGAAGTGTGTATACTAATCTCCTTAGCGGGCCAGGGGTTCTGCTTCTCACTTATGTATGGTCTTATGTTCTATTGAGTGCACAGCAGAGGTTTCATGTTTCACACAGATGAAAGGTCCTCCCAACCTTTTCTTTAGCAAGCTTTCCACGGTTTGATGCCCTTCCTATGCAGGGTGTACTGAGTGTGTTTATTGTGTAGGTCACCAACACTAGGGAGCCTGTCATGTCCTTGACACAACAGAAGAATCTTCCAACCCTATATTTGGAAATATTTCTATGGCTGGATATCTTTCCAATCACCAACCATTTTACAGTGTGTACTGTGAGTGTATATTGTTCCAGATTCTGAAACAGTGTGCTAGAGAAAGTCATGATGTTGTGTGGAAAAAGTGTATCCGAAATGATAGTTAAACACTTGCCCTGTAGGTTGCTCAAAACAGGCATGGCAGACTCAGTATAAGAGGCTGCTGAGCGTGGAAAATAAATGGAAAGTGAGGGCCGACCCCATGTAAACCCAACTGAGGGGCCAGTCATAAAAGTTGTCAGCCTTGTAATAGATAAATCAATTAATGAGATGAAGGTAGAGAAGGCAGTTGGGCCATCATGTATAGTTGCTGAGAGGCTAAAATAATCTGGTATGGTAAAATATGAGTTAGTCACACGTATAGTTAAACAAGTAGTACAGGATGGTGTTATACCCAATGACTGGTCCAACTAATTAAGGACAGATTCAAGTTAGATATAATGCAGTTTCAATTTATGACAGATAGGGGTGATGCCAATGTTCATCTGATACAATTACAGAAGAACTTAGCTAAGATTAAGCCACTATATCTAGCTTTTGTAGATCTAAAGACAGCCTTTGACTCAATTTCAAGGCCCTATGATCTGGTAGGCACAAGAAGCTAGGTGTAGATCAATGGTTTACAAGGGCTTTTCTTACCTAGGCCATCAAATTTGCAGTGGGGGAGGAGGTGCTAAAAGTGGGATACATTGGCTAAGAACAGGATAGGAGATGTTTATAGTGCTATTAACACTGCTGATAACAAAGGGCTTTCCTCCCACAGAGATGAGGAGACTGTATAATGCCTGTGTATGAACTACAATACTACACAGCAGAAAAACATGGGATTTGACTCCGGAAAACATTTGCAAATTTTCTACTTTTCTGCCTCTCACCCTGTTATATATACTTGGTACCTGACCTCTCTTTTAGTTGGCTGGTATTACTTGCTGTCTCCTCCATTCCTCCATTATCTCCAGGCTGATATTGTTCTTCTAATGGGTCTTTCTTCCTTATCCTTCCACCACAACATCACCCTCTGTCTTGGTCGAACCTTGTTTCAACCACAGGCTTATAGCTACCGGCAGGGTGACGTAGAGTTTCCCAATTTTTCTGTATGTTATATATCCTTAATTCTTCGGCCTTACAGTCATAGGCCTCAAGAAATATTTCTCTAAATTTGTTGCCTGTAAATCCAACTGAGGGAAAGTCATAAAAGTTGTCAGCATAGTAATAGATAAAGCAATTAATGGGATGTAGGTAGAGAAGGCAGCTGGACCATCCTGTTTAGTTGCTGAGAGGCTAAAATAATGTAATTGCTTTTTCTTCGTTATCCTTTCACCACAACATCACCCTCTCTCTTGGTCGAACCTAGCTTATAGCTACCAGCAGGGTGTCATGTAGAATTTACCAATATTTCTCCGTGTTATATATCTCTAATTTTTCTTCCTTACAGTCATAGGCATCAAGAGGGATTTCTCTAAATTTGTTACCTAGAGAAGATTCTCTCAGTTTCAATGTTTCAAGGTCTTCCTTCTCCAGACTGGCATTTGTCTCTTGGTCCACCTAGCTCTTACTCAAATGTCACTGACACCCAATCTATGGTGGAAGGTACATTATTCCCCAGGAAAGGACTTGGAATTTACAACCATTTGCCTGTCTTATTTCTTGATCAGAATGAAGTCTATTTGGTTTATGTGTCCACCTGATTAGTAACTGACCAAGTAGCTGACTACTTCCCTGAAGTTTATGTTCCAGATAGTTAGATCAAGAGAATCTCTGAACACCAGAAGTCTGGACCCTTCCCAATTTCTTGTACTGTAAGCCTAGCCTCTATATACAACATGAAATCCATCTTGCTGTTTCACATGTCCATTGTTGTTGATGTAGCTTGCAAGAAGACCTCATAGAAGTGGTCTTTCTGCAGGTCTCTATGTCTAGCCTGTGGATTACATACAGGTAGTATAGGTGGCTGTTGTATTACTCAGACTAGTCTATGTTTAAAAAGTGTATCCGAAATGATAGTTAAACACTTGCCCTGTAGGTTGCTCAAAACAGGCATGGCAGACTCAGTATAAGAGGCTGCTGAGTGTGGAAGATAAATTGGTACAGTGAGGGCCGACATCATGTAAACCAAACTGAGGGGCCAGTCATAAAAGTTGTCAGCATTGTAATACATAAATCAATTAATGAGATTCAGTTAGGGAAGGCAGCTGGGCCATCCTGTATGGATGCTGAGGGTCTAAAATAATCTGGTATGGTCAAATATGAGTTAGTCACACGTATAGTTAATCAAGTAGTACAGGATGGTGTCATACCCAATGACTGCTCCAACTAATTAAGGACAGATTCAAGTTAGATATAATGCAGTTTTGATTTATGACAGATAGGGGTGATGCCAATGTTCATCTGATACAATTACAGAAGAACTTAGCTAGGATTAAGCCACTATATCTAGCATTTGTAGATCTAAAGACAGCCTTTGTCTCTTATTCCACCTAGCTCTTACTCAAATGTCACTAACACCCAATCTATGGTTGAAGGTACATTCTTCCCCAGGAAAGGACTTGGCATTTTCAACCATTTGCCTGTCTCATTTCTTGATCAGAATGAAGTCTATTTGGTTTATGTGTCTACCTGATTAGTAATTGACCAAGTAGCTGACTACATCCTTGAGGTTTATGTTCCAGATCGTTAGATCAAGAGAATCACTGAACTCCAGAAGTCTGGACCCCTCCCCATTTCTTGTACTATAAACCTAGCTTCTATATAAAACATGAAATCCATCTTGCTGTTTCACATGTCCATTGAAATCGCCAGCTGTGACAATGAGATCACTGTCATTTGTTGTTGATGTAGCTTGCAAGAGGACCTCATAGAAGTGGTCTTTCTGCTGGTCTCTATGTCTAGCCTGTGGATTACATACAGGTAGTATAGGTGGCTGTTGTATTACCCAGACTAGTCTACGTTTAATTCTTCTATCACATATCCTGACTACCTCAATTACCTGGTCTACTCATTTTTCAGATAGGAGTATACTTATCCCACCCATTCTTTACTGCTACACACCAAGAATAATTTGTACTGGTGTACATTGCCTATAACGAATCTGGCTGAAGTGGCCCAACACCTAATTTCTTCCTCATAGCACACATCTTGTTGTCACCTCTCTAACATCTCCACCATCTCACAACACTTGTCTTTTATTTTTCCGGCATTTATAATATAAACATGAGATTCCTCGCTTGATGAAGCGAGGAGGTATGGGGAGGACTGCTTGACAGTCATTCTATTTTCCTGGGCTTTAGGGACCCACGACCGTAATAAATTCGGTGAAGAATATCCGTACTAGGTAGACCACGCAAATTGAATTATTGTATATAGATATTTGTTACACCAAGTATGAGAAAATAGCATAATATCTCTCTCTCTCCATATATATAGAAACGCTATCGATAACATAAGCCCCATAAACAGATACTAAGGTAAGTATGATGAGCTAAACCAAGCCTATGCCCCAGCATGACCGCAGTCAAACGACTGAAACCAGTAAACTATAAAAACATACAGACATGCACACACGCAATTTCGCTGAGCGAGAAAAATTATAGTCAAGGGGAGATAATCAGCTAAACTAATTAGAGAGGGGGACAGATAGAGAGATACAGAGTGAGAAACAAAGAGTGAAAGAGAAAGCGAGAAACAGATATCAACAATGAAATAACGAGGATTAAATTACAATTAATTATTTCATTGATTTACGAAAGTTATATATATATACACAAATAATATATATCGTATATATTATAACACGTATTGTTAATATATCAATCCCTATATATATATATACATTTGTGTGTTAGGGACCTAGGTTAGGGATGGAGCTTTAGTTTCTCAGTATGGAGATGATAAAAAGAATCGTAGAATTGATGTTTAGAAAAGATAGCTTAGAAAATAGGGTGAAGACCCTGAAAAAGAAGTTGCCATCGTGCGCTATGATAAAAATTGAACCCCATATATTTCAGATACCGGAGATATCAGGTTCAATTCCTCATGCCGGTCGTTGGCAACTTTTTTTTCCGTCTTTTAAGTGTTTACACCCTATCTTATAAGCTATCTTTATAGCATTTCTGTGCTTGATAACTTTCATTATACTTATATATATATATATATATATATATATATATATATATATATATATATATATATATATATATATATATATATATATATATATATATATATATATATCCTCAGCTCATCAAAAGCCGAAATTTCAGCTTCGTACATTGTTTATAAAACAACTATTTAATTCACGCTAAATTATTTCCAAGTATTTTCCCAATATTAATCTAAAGATTTTCTATAATTTTAATTCAAATAATTTTATATTATACATATACAGGGGCCTCGTTAGCCTTAACATTTTGAGGGGGACAGTTATTTGATAATTATGTAAACATCATAAACAGGGAGACTCAAAATTCGCGCTAAAATTATGGGTGGGAAGGTAGTTGACTGACATGCTAGAAATAGCAGCCAACGACATTTACTCACGAAATGGTGAGGCACGTAACAGATAAACAAAACAGAATTGATATACATTGGGACACCAATCTAAAATATATTTGAAATGAAGCAAAAGGAAACATTGAACAATAAAAGAAAACATTATTTTAAAAATTACATATATGTATCCATAAATATATCTTTATATATATATATACACAGAAAAACAAATACATGCATTTACACACACGGATATATACACGTAAATATAAATAAGTTATCAGTGGAATTTTATAGACGGTTAATGTGGAAAGCTGCCCTATATATATCACCATCTTCATCATCACAGTTTAAAGTCCACTTTCCCTGCTAGCAAGGGTTGGACGGATCTACATAGACCAAGTCAGTAGTGAAGTGTGTATACTAATCTCCTTGGCGTGCCAGGGGTTCTGCTTCTCACTTACGTATGGTCTTATGTTCTATTGAGTGAACAGGAGAGGTTTCATGTTTCACATAAATGAAAGGTCCTCCCAACCTTTTCTTTAGCAAGCTTTCTACGGTTTGATGCCCTTCCTATGCAGGGTGTACTGAGTGTGTTTATCGTGTAGGTCACCAACACTAGGGAGCCTGTCATGTCCTTGACACAACAGAAGAATCTTCCAACCCTATATTTGGAAAGATTTCTATGGCTGGATATCTTTCCAATCACCAACCATTTTACAGTGTGTACTGTGAGTGTATATTGTTCCAGATTCTGAAACAGTGTGCTAGAGAAAGTCATGATGTTGTGTGGAAAAAGTGTATCCGAAATGATAGTTAAACACTTTCCCTGTAGGTTGCTCAAAACAGGCATGGCAGACTCAGTATAAGAGGCTGCTGAGCGTGGAAAATAAATGGAAAGTGAGGGCCGACCCCATGTAAACCCAACTGAGGGGCCAGTCATAAAAGTTGTCAGCCTTGTAATAGATAAATCAATTAATGAGATGAAGTTAGAGAAGGCAGCTGGGCCATCCTGTATAGTTGCTGAGAGGCTAAAATAATCTGGTATGGTAAAATATGAGTTAGTCACACGTATAGTTAAACAAGTAGTACAGGATGGTGTCATACCCAATGACTGGTCCAACTAATTAAGGACAGATTCAAGTTAGATATAATGCAGTTTCAATTTATGATAGATAGGGGTGATGCCAATGTTCATCTGATACAATTACAGAAGAACTTAGCTAAGATTAAGCCACTATATCTAGCATTTGCAGATCTAAAGACAGCCTTTGACTCAATTTCAGGCCCTATAATCTGGTAGGCACAAGAAGCTAGGTGTAGATCAATGGCTTACAAGGGCTTTTCTTACCTAGGCCATCAAATTTGCAGTGGGCGAGGAGGTGCTAAAAGTGGGATACATTGGCTAAGAACAGGATAGGAGATGTTTATAGCGCTATTAACACTGCTGATAACAAAGGGCTTTTTTCCCACAGAGATGGGTAGACTGTATAATGCCTGTGTATGAACTACAATACTACACAGCAGTAAAACATGGGATTTGACTCCAGAAAACATTTGCAAATTTTCTACTTTTCTGCCTCTCCCCTTGTTATATATACTTGGTACCTGGCCTCTCTTTTAGTTGCCTGGTATTCCTCCATTATGTCCAGGCTGATATTGTTCTTCTAATGGGTCTTTCTTCCTTATCCTTCCACCAGAACATCACCCTCTGTCTTCGTCGAACCTTGTTTCAACCACAGGCTTATAGCTACCGGCAGGGTGACGTAGAGTTTCCCAATTTTTCTGTATGTTATATATCCTTAATTCTTCGGCCTTACAGTCGTAGGACTCAAGAAATATTTCTCTGAATTTGTTGCCTGTAAATCCAACTGAGGGGACAGTCATAAAAGTTGTCAGCATAGTAATAGATAAATCAATTAATGAGATGTAGGTAGAGAAGGCAGCTGGACCATCCTGTTTAGTTGCTGAGAGGCTAAAATAATGTAATTGCTTGTTCTTCCTTATCCTTCCACCACAACATCACCCTCTATCTTGGTCGAACCTAGCTTATAGCTACCAGCAGGGTGTCATGTAGAATTTACCAATAACTCTCTATGTTATATATCTCTAATTCTTCTTCCTTACAGTCATAGGCCTCAAGAGGGATTTCTCTAAATTTGTTACCTAGAGAAGATTCTCTAAGTTTCAATGTTTCAAGGTCTTCCTTCTCCAGACTGGCATTTGTCTCTTGGTCCACCTAGCTCTTACTCAAATGTCACTGACACCCAATCTATGGTGGAAGGTACATTCTTCCCCAGGAAAGGACTTGGCATTTACAACCATTTGCCTGTCTCATTTCCTGATCAGAATGAAGTCTATTTGGTTTATGTGTCTACCTGATTAGTAACTGACCAAGTAGCTGACTACTTCCTTGAAGTTTATGTTCCAGATGGTTAGATCAAGAGAATCAATGAACTCCAGAATCTGGACCCCTCCCCATTTCTTGTACTATAAACCTAGCTTCTATATACAGCATGAAATCCATCTTGCTGTTTCACATGTCCATTGAAATCGCCAGCTGTGACAATGAAATCACTGTCATTTGTTGTTGATATAGCTTGCAAGAGGACCTCATAGAAGTGGTCTTTCTGCAGGTCTCTATGTCTAGCCTGTGGATTACATACAGGTAGTATAGGTGGCTGTTGTATTACCCAGACTAGTCTATGTTTAAAAAGTGTATCCGAAACGATAGTTAAACACTGGCCCTGTAGGTTGCTCAAAACAGGCATGGCAGACTCAGTATAAGAGGCTGCTGAGCTTGGAAAATAAATGGGACAGTGAGGGCCGACCCCATGTAAACCCAACTGAGGAGCCAGTCATAAAAGTTGTCAGCATTGTAATAGATAAATCAATTAATGAGATTAAGTTAGAGAAGGCAGCTGGGCCATCCTGTATAGTTGCTGAGAGGCTAAAATAATCTGGTATGGTAAAATATGAGTTAGTCACACGTATAGTTAATCAAGTAGTACCCAATGACTGCTCCAACTAATTAAGGACAGATTCAAGTTAGATATAATGCAGTTTTGATTTATGACAGATAGGGGTGATGCCAATGTTCATCTGATAGAATTACAGAAGAACTTAGCTAAGATTAAGCCACTATATCTAGCTTTTGTAAATCTAAAGACAGCCTTTGTCTCTTGGTCCACCTAGCCCTTACTCAAATGTCACTGACACCCAATCTAGGGTGGAAGGTACATTCTTCCCCAGGAAAGGACTTGGCATTTACAACCATTTACCTGTCTCATTTCCTGATCAGAATGAAGTCTATTTGGTTTATGTGTCCACCTGATTAGTAACTGACCAAGTAGCTGACTACATCCTTGAGGTTTATGTTCCAGATGGTTAGATCAAGAGAATCACTGAACTCCAGAAGTCTGGACCCTTCCCAATTTCTTGTACTGTAAGCCTAGCTTCTATATACAACATGAAATCCATCTTGCAGTTTCACATGTCCATTGAAATCGCCAGCTGTGACAATGAGATCACTGTCATTTGTTGTTGATGGTCTTTCTGCTGGTTTCTATGTCTAGCCTGTAGATTACATACAGGTAGTATAGGTGGCTGTTGTATTACCCAGACTAGTCTATGTTTAAAAAGTGTATCCAAAATGATAGTTAAACACTTGCCCTGTAGGTTGCTCAAAACAGGCATGGCAGACTCAGTATAAGAGGCTGCTGAGCGTGGAAGATAAATGGGACAGTGAGGGCCGACATCATGTAAACCAAACTGAGGGGCCAGTCATAAAAGTTGTCAGAATTGTAATACATAAATCAATTAATGAGATTCAGTTAGGGAAGGCAGCTGGGCCATCCTGTATGGATGCTGAGAGGCTAAAATAATCTGGTATGGTCAAATATGAGTTAGTCACACGTATAGTTAATCAAGTAGTACAGGATGGTGTCATACCCAATGACTGCTCCAACTAATTAAGGACAGATTCAAGTTAGATATAATGCAGTTTTGATTTATGACAGATAGGGGTGATGCCAATGTTCAACTGATAGAATTACAGAAGAACTTAGCTAAGATTAAGCCACTATATCTAGCATTTGTAGATCTAAAGACAGCCTTTGTCTCTTGGTCCACCTTGCTCTTACTCAAATGTCACTGACACCCAATCTATGGTGGAAGGTACATTCTTCCCCAGGAAAGCACTTGGCATTTACAACCATTTGCCTGTCTCATTTCTTGATCAGAATGAAGTCTATTTGGTTTATGTGTCCACCTGATTAGTAACTGACCAAGTAGCTGACTACTTCCTTGAGGTTTATGTTCCAGATTGTTAGATCAAGAGAATCACTGAACTCCAGAAGTCTTCACCCCTCCCCATTTCTTGTACTGAATCCTAGCTTATATATACAACATGAAATCCATCTTGCTGTTTCACATGTCCATTGACATCGCCAGCTGTGAGAATGAGATCACTGTCATTTGTTGATGTAGCTTGCAAGAGGACCTCATAGAAGTGGTCTTTCTGCTGGTCTCTATGTCTAGCCTGTGGATTACATACAGGTAGTATAGGTGGCTGTTGTATTACCCAGACTAGTCTATGTTTAATTCTTCTATCACATATCCTGACTACCTCAATTACCTGGTCTACTCATTTTTCAGATAGGAGTATACTTATCCCACCCATTCTTTACTGCTACACACCCAGAATAATTTGTACTGGTGTACATTGCCTATAACGAATCTGGCTGAAGTGGCCCAACACCTAATTTCTTCCTCATAGCACACATCTTGTTGTCACCTCTCTAACATCTCCACCATCTCACAACACTTATCTTTTATTTTTCCGGCATTTATAATATAAAACATGAGATTCCTCGCTTGATGAAGCGAGGAGGTATGGGGAGGGCTGCATGACAGTCATTCTATTTTACTGGGCTTTAGGGACCCACGACCGTAATAAATTCGGTGAAGAATATCCGTACTAGGTAGACCACGCAAATTGAATTATTGTATATAGATATTTGTTCCACCAAGTATGAGAAAATAGCGTAATATCTCTCTCTCTCCATATATATAGAAACGCTATCGATAACATAAGCCCCATAAATAGATACTAAGGTAAGTATGATGAGCTAAACCAAGCCTATGCTCCAGCCTGACCGCAGTCAAACGACTGAAACCGGTAAACTATAAAAACATACAGACATGCACACACGCAATTTCGCTGAGCGAGAAAAATTATAGTCAAGGGGAGATAATCAGCTAAACTAATTAGAGAGGGGGACAGATAGAGAGATACAGAGTGAGAAAAAAAGAGTGAAAGAGAAAGCGAGAAACAGATATCAACAATGAAATAACGAGGATTAAATTACAATGAATTATTTCATTGATTTACTAAAGTTATATATATATACACAAATAATATATATCGTATATATTATAACACATATTGTTAATATACCAATCCCTATATATATATATATATATTTGTGTGTTAGGGACCTAGGTTAGGGATGGAGCTTCAGTTTCTCAGTATGGAGATGATAAAAAGAATCGTAGAATTGATGTTTAGAAAAGATAGCTTAGAAAATAGGGTGAAGACCCTGAAAAAGAAGTTGCCATCGTGCGCTATGATAAAAATTGAACCCCATATATTTCAGATACCGGAGATATCAGGTTCAATTCCTCATGCCGGTCGTTGGCAACTTCTTTTTCCGTCTTTTAAGGGTCTACACCCTATCTTATAAGCTATCTTTATAGCATTTCTGTGCTTGATAACTTTCATTATACTTATATATATATATATATATATATATATATATATATATATATATATATATCCTCAGCTCATCAAAAGCCGAAATTTCAGCTTCGTACATTGTTTATAAAACAACTATTTAATTCACGCTAAATTATTTCCAAGTATTTTCCCAATATTAATCTAAAGATTTTCTATAATTTTAATTCAAATAATTTTATATTATACATATACAGGGGCCTCGTTAGCCTTAACATTTTGAGGGGGACAGTTATTTGATAATTATGTAAACATCATAAACAGGGAGACTCAAAATTCGCGCTAAAATTATGGGTGGGAAGGTAGTTGACTGACATGCTAGAAATAGCAGCCAACGACATTTACTCACGAAATGGTGAGGCACGTAACAGATAAACAAAACAGAATTGATATACATTGGGACACCAATCTAAAATATATTTGAAATGAAGCAAAAGGAAACATTGAACAATAAAAGAAAACATTATTTTAAAAATTACATATATGTATCCATAAATATATCTTTATATATATATATATATATATATATACACAGAAAAACAAATACATGCATTTACACACACGGATATATACACGTAAATATAAATAAGTTATCAGTGGAATTTTATAGACGGTTAATGTGGAAAGTTGCCCTATATATATCACCATCTTCATCATCACAGTTTAAAGTCCACTTTCCCTGCTAGCAAGGGTTGGACGGATCTACATAGACCAAGTCAGTACTGAAGTGTGTATACTAATCTCCTTGGCGGGCCAGGGGTTCTGCTTCTCACTTATGTATGGTCTTATGTTCTATTGAGTGCACAGGAGAGGTTTCATGTTTCACATAAATGAAAGGTCCTCCCAACCTTTTCTTTAGTAAGCTTTCTACGGTTTGATGCCCTTCCTATACAGGGTGTACTGAGTGTGTTTATTGTGTAGGTCACCAAAACTAGGGAGCCTGTCATCTCCTTGACACAACAGAAGAATCTTCCAACCCTATATTTGGAAAGATTTCTATGGCTGGATATCTTTCCAATCACCAACCATTTTACAGTGTGTACTGTGAGTGTATATTGTTCCAGATTCTGAAACAGTGTGCTAGAGAAAGTCATGATGTGGTATGGAAAAAGTGTATCCGAAATGATAGTTAAACACTTTCCCTGTAGGTTGCTCAAAACAGGCATGGCAGACTCAGTATAAGAGGCTGCTGAGCGTGCAAAATAGATGGGACAGTGAGGGCCTACCTCATGTAAACCCAACTGAGGGGCCAGTCATAAAAGTTGTCAGCATTGTAATAGATAAATCAATTAATGAGATGAAGGTAGAGAAGGCAGCTGGACCATGCTGTATAGTTGCTGAGAGACTAAAATAATCTGGTATGGTAAAATATGAGTTAGTCACACGTATAGTTAATCAAGTAGTACAGGATGGTGTCATACCCAATGACTGGTCCAACTAATTAAGGACAGATTCAAGTTAGATATAATGCAGTTTCGATTTATGACAGATAGGGGTGATGCCAATGTTCATCTGATACAATTACAGAAGAACTTAGCTAAGATTAAGCCACTATATCTAGCTTTTGTAGATCTAAAGACAGCCTTTGACTCAATTTCAGGCCCTATAATCTGGTAGGCACAAGAAGCTAGGTGTAGATCAATGGTTTACAAGGGCTTTTCTTACCTAGGCCATCAAATTTGCAGTGGGCGAGGAGGTGCTAAAAGTGGGATACATTGACTAAGAACAGGATAGGAGATGTTTATAGAGCTATTAACACTGCTGGTAACAAAGGGCTTTCCTCCCACAGAGATGAGTAGACTGTATAATGCCTGTGTATGAACTACAATACTACACAGCAGAAAAACATGGGATTTGATTGCAGAAAACATTTGCAAATTTTCTACTTTTCTGCCTCTCCCCTTGTTATATATACTTGGTACCTGGCCTCTCTTTTAGTTGCCTGTTATTACTTGCTGTCTCCTCCATTCCTCCATTATCTCCAGGCTGATATTGTTCTTCTAATGGGTCTTTCTTCGTTATCCTTCCACCACAAGAGCACCCTCTGTCTTGGTCGAACCTTGTTTCAACCACAGGCTTATAGCTACCAGCAGGGTGTCGTAGAGTTTCCCAATTTTTCTGTATGTTTTATATCCTTACAGTCATAGGCCTCAAGAAATATTTCTCTAAATTTATTGCCTGTAAATCCAACTGAGGGAAAGTCATAAAAGTTGTCAGCATAGTAATAGATAAAGCAATTAATGGGATGTAGGTAGAGAAGGCAGCTGGACCATCCTGTATAGTTGCTGAGAGGCTAAAATAATCTAATTGCTTTTTCTTCCTTATCCTTCCACCACAACATCACCCTCTCTCTTGGTCTAACCTAGCTTATAGCTACCAGAAGGGTGTCATGTAGAATTTACCAATATTTCTCCATGTTATATATCTCTAATTCTTCTTCCTAACAGTCATAGGCCTCAAGAGGGATTTCTCTAAATTTGTTACCTAGAGAAGATTCTCTCAGTTTCAATGTTTCAAGGTCTTCCTTCTCCAGACTGGCATTTGTCTCTTGGTCCACCTAGCTCTTATTCAAATGTCACTGACACCCAATCTATGGTGGAAGGTACATTCTTCCCCAGGAAAGGACTTGGCATTTACAACCATTTGCCTGTCTTATTTCTTGATCAGAATGAAGTCTATTTGGTTTAAGTGTCCACCTGATTAGTAACTGACCAAGTAGCTGACTACTTCCCTGACGTTTATGTTCCAGATAGTTAGATCAAGAGAATCTCTGAACACCAGAAGTCTGGACCCTTCCCAATTTCTTGTACTGTAAGCCTAGCCTCTATATACAACATGAAATCCATCTTGCTGTTTCACATGTCCATTGTTGTTGATGTAGCTTGCAAGAAGACCTCATAGAAGTGGTCTTTCTGCAGGTCTCTATGTCTAGCCTGTGGATTACATACAGGTAGTATAGGTGGCTGTTGTATTACTCAGACTAGTCTATGTTTAAAAAGTGTATCCGAAATGATAGTTAAACACTTGCCCTGTAGGTTGCTCAAAACAGGCATGGCAGACTCAGTATAAGAGGCTGCTGAGCGTGGAAGATAAATGGGACAGTGAGGGCCGACATCATGTAAACCAAACTAAGGGGCCAGTCATAAAAGTTGTCAGAATTGTAATACATAAATCAATTAATGAGATTAAGGTAGAGAAGGCAGCTGGACCATGCTGTATAGTTGCTGAGTGACTAAAATAATCTGGTATGGTAAAATATGAGTTAGTCACACGTATAGTTAATCAAGTAGTACAGGATGGTGTCATACCCAATGACTGCTCCAACTAATTAAGGACAGATTCAAGTTAGATATAATGCAGTTTTGATTTATGACAGATAGGGGTGATGCCAATGTTCATCTGATACAATTACAGAAGAACTTAGCTAAGATTAAGCCACTATATCTAGCTTTTGTAGATCTAAAGACAGCCTTTGACTCAATTTCAGGCCCTATAATCTGGTAGGCACAAGAAGCTAGGTGTAGATCAATGGTTTACAAGGGCTTTTCTTACCTAGGCCATCAAATTTGCAGTGGGGGAGGAGGTGCTAAAAGTGGGATACATTGGCTAAGAACAGGATAGGAGATGTTTATAGAGCTATTAACACTGCTGATAACAGAGGGCTTTCCTCCCACGAGATGAGTAGACTGTATAATGCCTGTGTATGAACTACAATACTACACAGCAGTAAAACATGGGATTTGATTGCAGAAAACATTTGCAAATTTTCTACTTTTCTGCCTCTCCCCTTGTTATATATACTTGGTACCTGGCCTCTCTTTTAGTTGCCTGGTATTACTTGCTGTCTCCTCCATTCCTCCATTATCTCCAGGCTGATATTGTTCTTCTAATGGGTCTTTCTTCCTTATCCTTCCACCACAACATCACCCTCTGTCTTGGTCGAACCTTGTTTCAAGCACAGGCTTATAGCTACCAGCAGGGTGACGTAGAGTTTCCCAATTTTTCTGTATGTTTTATATCCTCTAATTCTTCGGCCTTACAGTCACAGGCCTCAAGAAATATTTCTCTAAATTTGTTGCCTGTAAATCCAACTGAGGGGACAGTCATAAAAGTTGTCAGCATAGTAATAGATAAAGCAATTAATGGGATGGAGGTAGAGAAGGCAGCTGGACCATCCTGTATAGTTGCTGAGAGGCTAGAATAATCTAATTGCTTTTTCTTCCTTATCCTTCCACCACAACATCACCCTCTATCTTGGTCGAACCTAGCTTATAGCTACCAGCAGGGTGTCATGTAGAATTTACCAATATTTCTCTATGTTATGTATCTTTAATTCCTCTTCCTTACAGTCATAGGCCTCAAGAGGGATTTCTCTAAATTTGTTACCTAGAGAAGATTCTCTCAGTTTCAATGTTTCAAGGTCTTCGTTCTCCAGACTGGCATTTGTCTCTTGGTCCACCTAGCTCTTACTCAAATGTCACTGACACCCAATCTATGGTGGAAGGTACATTCTTCCCCAGAAAAGGACTTGTCATTTTCAACCATTTGCCTGTCTGATTTCCTGATCAGAATGAAGTCTATTTGGTTTATGTGTCCACCTGATTAGTAACTGACCAAGTAGCTGACTACTTCCTTGAAGTTTATGTTCCAGATGGTTAGATCAAGAGAATCTCTGAACACCAGAAGTCTGGACCCTTCCCAATTTCTTGTACTGTAAGCCTAGCCTCTATATACAACATGAAATCCATCTTGCTGTTTCACATGTCCATTGAAATCGCCAGCTGTGAGAATGTAATCACTGTCATTTGTTGTAGATCTAGCTTGCAAGAGGTCCTCATAGAAGTGGTCTTTCCATGGTCTCTATGTCTAGCCTGTGGATTATATACAGGTAGTACAGGTGGCTGTTGAATTACCCAGACTAGTCTATGTTTAAAAAGTGTATCCGAAACGATAGTTAAACACTGGCCCTGTAGGTTGCTCAAAACAGGCATGGCAGACTCAGTATAAGAGGCTGCTGAGCGTGCAAAATAAATGGAAAGTGAGGGCCGACCCCATGTAAACCCAACTGAGGGGCCAGTCATAAAAGTTGTCAGCCTTGTAATAGATAAATCAATTAATGAGATGAAGTTAGAGAAGGCAGCTGGGCCATCCTGTATAGTTGCTGAGAGGCTAAAATAATCTGGTATGGTAAAATATGAGTTAGTCACATGTATAGTTAATCAAGTAGTACCCAATGACTGCTCCAACTAATTAAGGACAGATTCAAGTTAGATATAATGCAGTTTTGATTTATGACAGATAGGGGTGATGCCAATGTTCATCTGATAGAATTACAGAAGAACTTAGCTAAGATTAAGCCACTATATCTATCTTTTGTAGATCTAAAGACAGCCTTTGACTCAATTTCAGGCCCTATAATCTAGTAGGCACAAGAAGCTAGGTGTAGATCAATGGCTTACAAGGGCTTTTCTTACCAAGGCCATCAAATTTGCAGTGGGGGACGAGGTGCTAAAAGTGTGATACATTGGCTAAGAACAGGATAGGAGATGTTTATAGAGCTATTAACACTGCTGATAACAAAGGGCTTTCCTCCCACAGAGATGAGTAGACTGTATAATGCCTGTGTATGAACTACAATACTACACAGCAGAAAAACATGGGATTTGATTGCAGAAAACATTTGCAAATTTCTACTTTTCTGCCTCTCCCCTTGTTATATATACTTGGTACCTGGCCTCTCTTTTAGTTGCCTGTTATTACTTGCTGTCTCCTCCATTCCTCCATTATCTCCAGGCTGATATTGTTCTTCTAATGGGTCTTTCTTCCTTATCCTTCCACCACAAGAGCACCCTCTGTCTTGGTCGAACCTTGTTTCAACCACAGGCTTATAGCTACCAGCAGGGTGTCGTAGAGTTTCCCAATTTTTCTGTATGTTTTATATCCTTACAGTCATAGGCCTCAAGAAATATTTCTCTAAATTTATTGCCTGTAAATCCAACTGAGGGAAAGTCATAAAAGTTGTCAGCATAGTAATAGATAAAGCAATTAATTGTTTCTACTTTAGGCACAAGGCCAGCAATTATCCAGTGCATTACTGGTACTTTATTTTATCGACCCCGTAAGGATGAAAGGCAAAGTCAACCTCGGCGGGATTTGAACTCATATAGATAAAGCAATTAATGGGATGTAGGTAGAGAAGCCAGCTGGACCATCCTGTATAGTTGCTGAGAGGCTAAAATAATCTAATTGCTTTTTCTTCCTTATCCTTCCACCACAACATCACCCTCTCTCTTGGTCTAACCTAGCTTATAGCTACCAGAAGGGTGTCATGTAGAATTTACCAATATTTCTCCATGTTATATATCTCTAATTCTTCTTCCTAACAGTCATAGGCCTCAAGAGGGATTTCTCTAAATTTGTTACCTTGAGAAGATTCTCTCAGTTTCAATGTTTCAAGGTCTTCCTTCTCCAGACTGGCATTTGTCTCTTGGTCCACCTAGCTCTTACTCAAATGTCACTGACACCCAGTCTATGGTGGAAGGTACATTCTTCCCCAGGAAAGGACTTGGCATTTACAACCATTTGCCTGTCTTATTTCTTGATCAGAATGAAGTCTATTTGGTTTATGTGTCCACCTGATTAGTAACTGACCAAGTAGCTGACTACTTCCCTGAAGTTTATGTTCCAGATAGTTAGATCAAGAGAATCTCTGAACACCAGAAGTCTGGACCCTTCCCAATTTCTTGTACTGTAAGCCTAGCCTCTATATACAACATGAAATCCATCTTGCTGTTTCACATGTCCATTGTTGTTGATGTAGCTTGCAAGAAGACCTCATAGAAGTGGTCTTTCTGCAGGTCTCTATGTCTAGCCTGTGGATTACATACAGGTAGTATAGGTGGCTGTTGTATTACTCAGACTAGTCTATGTTTAAAAAGTGTATCCAAAATGATAGTTAAACACTTGCCCTGTAGGTTGCTCAAAACAGGCATGGCAGACTCAGTATAAGAGGCTGCTGAGCGTGGAAGATAAATGGGACAGTGGGGGCCGACATCATGTAAACCAAACTGAGGGGCCAGTCATAAAAGTTGTCAGAATTGTAATACATAAATCAATTAATGAGATTCAGTTAGGGAAGGCAGCTGGGCCATCCTGTATGGATGCTGAGAGTCTAAAATAATCTGGTATGGTCAAATATGAGTTAGTCACACGTATAGTTAATCAAGTAGTACAGGATGGTGTCATACCCAATGACTGCTCCAACTAATTAAGGACAGATTCAAGTTAGATATAATGCAGTTTTGATTTATGACAGATAGGGGTGATGCCAATGTTCAACTGATAGAATTACAGAAGAACTTAGCTAAGATTAAGCCACTATATCTAGCATTTGTAGATCTAAAGACAGCCTTTGTCTCTTGGTCCACCTTGCTCTTACTCAAATGTCACTGACACCCAATCTATGGTGGAAGGTACATTCTTCCCCAGGAAAGCACTTGGCATTTACAACCATTTGCCTGTCTCATTTCTTGATCAGAATGAAGTCTATTTGGTTTATGTGTCCACCTGATTAGTAACTGACCAAGTAGCTGACTACTTCCTTGAGGTTTATGTTCCAGATTGTTAGATCAAGAGAATCACTGAACTCCAGAAGTCTTCACCCCTCCCCATTTCTTGTACTGAATCCTAGCTTATATATACAACATGAAATCCATCTTGCTGTTTCACATGTCCATTGACATCGCCAGCTGTGAGAATGAGATCACTGTCATTTGTTGATGTAGCTTGCAAGAGGACCTCATAGAAGTGGTCTTTCTGCTGGTCTCTATGTCTAGCCTGTGGATTACATACAGGTAGTATAGGTGGCTGTTGTATTACCCAGACTAGTCTATGTTTAATTCTTCTATCACATATCCTGACTACCTCAATTACCTGGTCTACTCATTTTTCAGATAGGAGTATACTTATCCCACCCATTCTTTACTGCTACACACCCAGAATAATTTGTACTGGTGTACATTGCCTATAACGAATCTGGCTGAAGTGGCCCAACACCTAATTTCTTCCTCATAGCACACATCTTGTTGTCACCTCTCTAACATCTCCACCATCTCACAACACTTGTCTTTTATTTTTCCGGCATTTATAATATAAAACATGAGATTCCTCGCTTGATGAAGCGAGGAGGTATGGGGAGGGCTGCATGACAGTCATTCTATTTTACTGGGCTTTAGGGACCCACGACCGTAATAAATTCGGTGAAGAATATCCGTACTAGGTAGACCACGCAAATTGAATTATTGTATATAGATATTTGTTACACCAAGTATGAGAAAATAGCGTAATATCTCTCTCTCTCCATATATATAGAAACGCTATCGATAACATAAGCCCCATAAATAGATACTAAGGTAAGTATGATGAGCTAAACCAAGCCTATGCCCCAGCATGACCGCAGTCAAACGACTGAAACCAGTAAACTATAAAAACATACAGACATGCACACACGCAATTTCGCTGAGCGAGAAAAATTATAGTCAAGGGGAGATAATCAGATAAACTAATTAGAGAGGGGGACAGATAGAGAGATACAGAGTGAGAAAAAAAGAGTGAAAGAGAAAGCGAGAAACAGATATCAACAATGAAATAACGAGGATTAAATTACGATGAATTATTTCATTGATTTACTAAAGTTATATATATATACACAAATAATATATATCGTATATATTATAACACGTATCGTTAATATATCAATCCCTATATATATATATACATTTGTGTGTTAGGGACCTAGGTTAGGGATGGAGCTTTAGTTTCTCAGTATGGAGATGATAAAAAGTATCGTAGAATTGATGTTTAGAAAAGATAGCTTAGAAAATAGGGTGAAGACCCTGAAAAAGAAGTTGCCATCGGCCGCTATGATAAAAATTGAACCCCATATATTTCAGACACCGGAGATATCAGGTTCAATTCCTCATGCCGGTCGTTGGCAACTTCTTTTTCCGTCTTTTAAGGGTCTACACCCTATCTTATAAGCTATCTTTATAGCATTTCTGTGCTTGATAACTTCCATTATACTTATATATATATATATCCTCAGCTCATCAAAAGCCGAAATTTCAGCTTCGTACATTGTTTATAAAACAACTATTTAATTCACGCTAAATTATTTCCAAGTATTTTCCCAATATTAATCTAAAGATTTTCTATAATTTTAATTCAAATAATTTTATATTATACATATACAGGGGCCTCGTTAGCCTTAACATTTTGAGGGGGACAGTTATTTGATAATTCTGTAAACATCATAAACAGGAAGATCCAGAATCGCGCTAAAATTATGGTTGGGAAGGTAGTTGACTGACATGCTAGAAATAGCAGCCACCGACATTTACTCACGAAATGGTGAGGCACGTAACAGATAAACAAAACAGAATTGATATACATTGGGACACCAATCTAAAATATATTTGAAATGAAGCAAAAGGAAACATTGAACAATAAAAGAAAACATTATTTAAAAAATTACATATATGTATCCATAAATATATCTTTATATATATATATATATATATACACAGAAAAACAAATACATGCATTTACACACACGGATATATACACGTAAATATAAATAAGTTATCAGTGGAATTTTATAGACGGTTAATGTGGAAAGTTGCCCTATATATATCACCATCTTCATCATCACAGTTTAAAGTCCACTTTCCCTGCTAGCAAGGGTTGGACGGATCTACATAGACCAAGTCAGTACTGAAGTGTGTATACTAATCTCCTTGGCGGGCCAGGGGTTCTGCTTCTCACTTATGTATGGTCTTATGTTCTATTGAGTGCACAGGAGAGGTTTCATCTTCCACACAAATGAAAGGTCCTCCCAACCTTTTCTTTAGTAAGCTTTCTACGGTTTGATGCCCTTCCTATACAGGGTGTACTGAGTGTGTTTATTGTGTAGGTCACCAAAACTAGGGAGCCTGTCATCTCCTTGACACAACAGAAGAATCTTCCAACCCTATATTTGGAAAGATTTCTATGGCTGGATATCTTTCCAATCACCAACCATTTTACAGTGTGTACTGTGAGTGTATATTGTTCCAGATTCTGAAACAGTGTGCTAGAGAAAGTCATGATGTGGTATGGAAAAAGTGTATCCGAAATGATAGTTAAACACTTTCCCTGTAGGTTGCTCAAAACAGGCATGGCAGACTCAGTATAAGAGGCTGCTGAGCGTGCAAAATAGATGGGACAGTGAGGGCCTACCTCATGTAAACCCAACTGAGGGGCCAGTCATAAAAGTTGTCAGCATTGTAATAGATAAATCAATTAATGAGATGAAGGTAGAGAAGGCAGCTGGACCATGCTGTATAGTTGCTGAGAGACTAAAATAATCTGGTATGGTAAAATATGAGTTAGTCACACGTATAGTTAATCAAGTAGTACAGGATGGTGTCATACCCAATGACTGGTCCAACTAATTAAGGACAGATTCAAGTTAGATATAATGCAGTTTCGATTTATGACAGATAGGGGTGATGCCAATGTTCATCTGATACAATTACAGAAGAACTTAGCTAAGATTAAGCCACTATATCTAGCTTTTGTAGATCTAAAGACAGCCTTTGACTCAATTTCAGGCCCTATAATCTGGTAGGCACAAGAAGCTAGGTGTAGATCAATGGTTTACAAGGGCTTTTCTTACCTAGGCCATCAAATTTGCAGTGGGCGAGGAGGTGCTAAAAGTGGGATACATTGACTAAGAACAGGATAGGAGATGTTTATAGAGCTATTAACACTGCTGGTAACAAAGGGCTTTCCTCCCACAGAGATGAGTAGACTGTATAATGCCTGTGTATGAACTACAATACTACACAGCAGAAAAACATGGGATTTGATTGCAGAAAACATTTGCAAATTTTCTACTTTTCTGCCTCTCCCCTTGTTATATATACTTGGTACCTGGCCTCTCTTTTAGTTGCCTGTTATTACTTGCTGTCTCCTCCATTCCTCCATTATCTCCAGGCTGATATTGTTCTTCTAATGGGTCTTTCTTCGTTATCCTTCCACCACAAGAGCACCCTCTGTCTTGGTCGAACCTTGTTTCAACCACAGGCTTATAGCTACCAGCAGGGTGTCGTAGAGTTTCCCAATTTTTCTGTATGTTTTATATCCTTACAGTCATAGGCCTCAAGAAATATTTCTCTAAATTTATTGCCTGTAAATCCAACTGAGGGAAAGTCATAAAAGTTGTCAGCATAGTAATAGATAAAGCAATTAATGGGATGTAGGTAGAGAAGGCAGCTGGACCATCCTGTATAGTTGCTGAGAGGCTAAAATAATCTAATTGCTTTTTCTTCCTTATCCTTCCACCACAACATCACCCTCTCTCTTGGTCTAACCTAGCTTATAGCTACCAGAAGGGTGTCATGTAGAATTTACCAATATTTCTCCATGTTATATATCTCTAATTCTTCTTCCTAACAGTCATAGGCCTCAAGAGGGATTTCTCTAAATTTGTTACCTAGAGAAGATTCTCTCAGTTTCAATGTTTCAAGGTCTTCCTTCTCCAGACTGGCATTTGTCTCTTGGTCCACCTAGCTCTTATTCAAATGTCACTGACACCCAATCTATGGTGGAAGGTACATTCTTCCCCAGGAAAGGACTTGGCATTTACAACCATTTGCCTGTCTTATTTCTTGATCAGAATGAAGTCTATTTGGTTTAAGTGTCCACCTGATTAGTAACTGACCAAGTAGCTGACTACTTCCCTGACGTTTATGTTCCAGATAGTTAGATCAAGAGAATCTCTGAACACCAGAAGTCTGGACCCTTCCCAATTTCTTGTACTGTAAGCCTAGCCTCTATATACAACATGAAATCCATCTTGCTGTTTCACATGTCCATTGTTGTTGATGTAGCTTGCAAGAAGACCTCATAGAAGTGGTCTTTCTGCAGGTCTCTATGTCTAGCCTGTGGATTACATACAGGTAGTATAGGTGGCTGTTGTATTACTCAGACTAGTCTATGTTTAAAAAGTGTATCCGAAATGATAGTTAAACACTTGCCCTGTAGGTTGCTCAAAACAGGCATGGCAGACTCAGTATAAGAGGCTGCTGAGCGTGGAAGATAAATGGGACAGTGAGGGCCGACATCATGTAAACCAAACTAAGGGGCCAGTCATAAAAGTTGTCAGAATTGTAATACATAAATCAATTAATGAGATTAAGGTAGAGAAGGCAGCTGGACCATGCTGTATAGTTGCTGAGTGACTAAAATAATCTGGTATGGTAAAATATGAGTTAGTCACACGTATAGTTAATCAAGTAGTACAGGATGGTGTCATACCCAATGACTGCTCCAACTAATTAAGGACAGATTCAAGTTAGATATAATGCAGTTTTGATTTATGACAGATAGGGGTGATGCCAATGTTCATCTGATACAATTACAGAAGAACTTAGCTAAGATTAAGCCACTATATCTAGCTTTTGTAGATCTAAAGACAGCCTTTGACTCAATTTCAGGCCCTATAATCTGGTAGGCACAAGAAGCTAGGTGTAGATCAATGGTTTACAAGGGCTTTTCTTACCTAGGCCATCAAATTTGCAGTGGGGGAGGAGGTGCTAAAAGTGGGATACATTGGCTAAGAACAGGATAGGAGATGTTTATAGAGCTATTAACACTGCTGATAACAGAGGGCTTTCCTCCCACGAGATGAGTAGACTGTATAATGCCTGTGTATGAACTACAATACTACACAGCAGTAAAACATGGGATTTGATTGCAGAAAACATTTGCAAATTTTCTACTTTTCTGCCTCTCCCCTTGTTATATATACTTGGTACCTGGCCTCTCTTTTAGTTGCCTGGTATTACTTGCTGTCTCCTCCATTCCTCCATTATCTCCAGGCTGATATTGTTCTTCTAATGGGTCTTTCTTCCTTATCCTTCCACCACAACATCACCCTCTGTCTTGGTCGAACCTTGTTTCAAGCACAGGCTTATAGCTACCAGCAGGGTGACGTAGAGTTTCCCAATTTTTCTGTATGTTTTATATCCTCTAATTCTTCGGCCTTACAGTCACAGGCCTCAAGAAATATTTCTCTAAATTTGTTGCCTGTAAATCCAACTGAGGGGACAGTCATAAAAGTTGTCAGCATAGTAATAGATAAAGCAATTAATGGGATGGAGGTAGAGAAGGCAGCTGGACCATCCTGTATAGTTGCTGAGAGGCTAGAATAATCTAATTGCTTTTTCTTCCTTATCCTTCCACCACAACATCACCCTCTATCTTGGTCGAACCTAGCTTATAGCTACCAGCAGGGTGTCATGTAGAATTTACCAATATTTCTCTATGTTATGTATCTTTAATTCCTCTTCCTTACAGTCATAGGCCTCAAGAGGGATTTCTCTAAATTTGTTACCTAGAGAAGATTCTCTCAGTTTCAATGTTTCAAGGTCTTCGTTCTCCAGACTGGCATTTGTCTCTTGGTCCACCTAGCTCTTACTCAAATGTCACTGACACCCAATCTATGGTGGAAGGTACATTCTTCCCCAGAAAAGGACTTGTCATTTTCAACCATTTGCCTGTCTGATTTCCTGATCAGAATGAAGTCTATTTGGTTTATGTGTCCACCTGATTAGTAACTGACCAAGTAGCTGACTACTTCCTTGAAGTTTATGTTCCAGATGGTTAGATCAAGAGAATCTCTGAACACCAGAAGTCTGGACCCTTCCCAATTTCTTGTACTGTAAGCCTAGCCTCTATATACAACATGAAATCCATCTTGCTGTTTCACATGTCCATTGAAATCGCCAGCTGTGAGAATGTAATCACTGTCATTTGTTGTAGATCTAGCTTGCAAGAGGTCCTCATAGAAGTGGTCTTTCCATGGTCTCTATGTCTAGCCTGTGGATTATATACAGGTAGTACAGGTGGCTGTTGAATTACCCAGACTAGTCTATGTTTAAAAAGTGTATCCGAAACGATAGTTAAACACTGGCCCTGTAGGTTGCTCAAAACAGGCATGGCAGACTCAGTATAAGAGGCTGCTGAGCGTGCAAAATAAATGGAAAGTGAGGGCCGACCCCATGTAAACCCAACTGAGGGGCCAGTCATAAAAGTTGTCAGCCTTGTAATAGATAAATCAATTAATGAGATGAAGTTAGAGAAGGCAGCTGGGCCATCCTGTATAGTTGCTGAGAGGCTAAAATAATCTGGTATGGTAAAATATGAGTTAGTCACATGTATAGTTAATCAAGTAGTACCCAATGACTGCTCCAACTAATTAAGGACAGATTCAAGTTAGATATAATGCAGTTTTGATTTATGACAGATAGGGGTGATGCCAATGTTCATCTGATAGAATTACAGAAGAACTTAGCTAAGATTAAGCCACTATATCTATCTTTTGTAGATCTAAAGACAGCCTTTGACTCAATTTCAGGCCCTATAATCTAGTAGGCACAAGAAGCTAGGTGTAGATCAATGGCTTACAAGGGCTTTTCTTACCAAGGCCATCAAATTTGCAGTGGGGGACGAGGTGCTAAAAGTGTGATACATTGGCTAAGAACAGGATAGGAGATGTTTATAGAGCTATTAACACTGCTGATAACAAAGGGCTTTCCTCCCACAGAGATGAGTAGACTGTATAATGCCTGTGTATGAACTACAATACTACACAGCAGAAAAACATGGGATTTGATTGCAGAAAACATTTGCAAATTTCTACTTTTCTGCCTCTCCCCTTGTTATATATACTTGGTACCTGGCCTCTCTTTTAGTTGCCTGTTATTACTTGCTGTCTCCTCCATTCCTCCATTATCTCCAGGCTGATATTGTTCTTCTAATGGGTCTTTCTTCCTTATCCTTCCACCACAAGAGCACCCTCTGTCTTGGTCGAACCTTGTTTCAACCACAGGCTTATAGCTACCAGCAGGGTGTCGTAGAGTTTCCCAATTTTTCTGTATGTTTTATATCCTTACAGTCATAGGCCTCAAGAAATATTTCTCTAAATTTATTGCCTGTAAATCCAACTGAGGGAAAGTCATAAAAGTTGTCAGCATAGTAATAGATAAAGCAATTAATTGTTTCTACTTTAGGCACAAGGCCAGCAATTATCCAGTGCATTACTGGTACTTTATTTTATCGACCCCGTAAGGATGAAAGGCAAAGTCAACCTCGGCGGGATTTGAACTCATATAGATAAAGCAATTAATGGGATGTAGGTAGAGAAGCCAGCTGGACCATCCTGTATAGTTGCTGAGAGGCTAAAATAATCTAATTGCTTTTTCTTCCTTATCCTTCCACCACAACATCACCCTCTCTCTTGGTCTAACCTAGCTTATAGCTACCAGAAGGGTGTCATGTAGAATTTACCAATATTTCTCCATGTTATATATCTCTAATTCTTCTTCCTAACAGTCATAGGCCTCAAGAGGGATTTCTCTAAATTTGTTACCTTGAGAAGATTCTCTCAGTTTCAATGTTTCAAGGTCTTCCTTCTCCAGACTGGCATTTGTCTCTTGGTCCACCTAGCTCTTACTCAAATGTCACTGACACCCAGTCTATGGTGGAAGGTACATTCTTCCCCAGGAAAGGACTTGGCATTTACAACCATTTGCCTGTCTTATTTCTTGATCAGAATGAAGTCTATTTGGTTTATGTGTCCACCTGATTAGTAACTGACCAAGTAGCTGACTACTTCCCTGAAGTTTATGTTCCAGATAGTTAGATCAAGAGAATCTCTGAACACCAGAAGTCTGGACCCTTCCCAATTTCTTGTACTGTAAGCCTAGCCTCTATATACAACATGAAATCCATCTTGCTGTTTCACATGTCCATTGTTGTTGATGTAGCTTGCAAGAAGACCTCATAGAAGTGGTCTTTCTGCAGGTCTCTATGTCTAGCCTGTGGATTACATACAGGTAGTATAGGTGGCTGTTGTATTACTCAGACTAGTCTATGTTTAAAAAGTGTATCCAAAATGATAGTTAAACACTTGCCCTGTAGGTTGCTCAAAACAGGCATGGCAGACTCAGTATAAGAGGCTGCTGAGCGTGGAAGATAAATGGGACAGTGGGGGCCGACATCATGTAAACCAAACTGAGGGGCCAGTCATAAAAGTTGTCAGAATTGTAATACATAAATCAATTAATGAGATTCAGTTAGGGAAGGCAGCTGGGCCATCCTGTATGGATGCTGAGAGTCTAAAATAATCTGGTATGGTCAAATATGAGTTAGTCACACGTATAGTTAATCAAGTAGTACAGGATGGTGTCATACCCAATGACTGCTCCAACTAATTAAGGACAGATTCAAGTTAGATATAATGCAGTTTTGATTTATGACAGATAGGGGTGATGCCAATGTTCAACTGATAGAATTACAGAAGAACTTAGCTAAGATTAAGCCACTATATCTAGCATTTGTAGATCTAAAGACAGCCTTTGTCTCTTGGTCCACCTTGCTCTTACTCAAATGTCACTGACACCCAATCTATGGTGGAAGGTACATTCTTCCCCAGGAAAGCACTTGGCATTTACAACCATTTGCCTGTCTCATTTCTTGATCAGAATGAAGTCTATTTGGTTTATGTGTCCACCTGATTAGTAACTGACCAAGTAGCTGACTACTTCCTTGAGGTTTATGTTCCAGATTGTTAGATCAAGAGAATCAATGAACTCCAGAAGTCTTCACCCCTCCCCATTTCTTGTACTGAATCCTAGCTTATATATACAACATGAAATCCATCTTGCTGTTTCACATGTCCATTGACATCGCCAGCTGTGAGAATGAGATCACTGTCATTTGTTGATGTAGCTTGCAAGAGGACCTCATAGAAGTGGTCTTTCTGCTGGTCTCTATGTCTAGCCTGTGGATTACATACAGGTAGTATAGGTGGCTGTTGTATTACCCAGACTAGTCTATGTTTAATTCTTCTATCACATATCCTGACTACCTCAATTACCTGGTCTACTCATTTTTCAGATAGGAGTATACTTATCCCACCCATTCTTTACTGCTACACACCCAGAATAATTTGTACTGGTGTACATTGCCTATAACGAATCTGGCTGAAGTGGCCCAACACCTAATTTCTTCCTCATAGCACACATCTTGTTGTCACCTCTCTAACATCTCCACCATCTCACAACACTTGTCTTTTATTTTTCCGGCATTTATAATATAAAACATGAGATTCCTCGCTTGATGAAGCGAGGAGGTATGGGGAGGGCTGCATGACAGTCATTCTATTTTACTGGGCTTTAGGGACCCACGACCGTAATAAATTCGGTGAAGAATATCCGTACTAGGTAGACCACGCAAATTGAATTATTGTATATAGATATTTGTTACACCAAGTATGAGAAAATAGCGTAATATCTCTCTCTCTCCATATATATAGAAACGCTATCGATAACATAAGCCCCATAAATAGATACTAAGGTAAGTATGATGAGCTAAACCAAGCCTATGCCCCAGCATGACCGCAGTCAAACGACTGAAACCAGTAAACTATAAAAACATACAGACATGCACACACGCAATTTCGCTGAGCGAGAAAAATTATAGTCAAGGGGAGATAATCAGATAAACTAATTAGAGAGGGGGACAGATAGAGAGATACAGAGTGAGAAAAAAAGAGTGAAAGAGAAAGCGAGAAACAGATATCAACAATGAAATAACGAGGATTAAATTACGATGAATTATTTCATTGATTTACTAAAGTTATATATATATACACAAATAATATATATCGTATATATTATAACACGTATCGTTAATATATCAATCCCTATATATATATATACATTTGTGTGTTAGGGACCTAGGTTAGGGATGGAGCTTTAGTTTCTCAGTATGGAGATGATAAAAAGTATCGTAGAATTGATGTTTAGAAAAGATAGCTTAGAAAATAGGGTGAAGACCCTGAAAAAGAAGTTGCCATCGGCCGCTATGATAAAAATTGAACCCCATATATTTCAGACACCGGAGATATCAGGTTCAATTCCTCATGCCGGTCGTTGGCAACTTCTTTTTCCGTCTTTTAAGGGTCTACACCCTATCTTATAAGCTATCTTTATAGCATTTCTGTGCTTGATAACTTCCATTATACTTATATATATATATATCCTCAGCTCATCAAAAGCCGAAATTTCAGCTTCGTACATTGTTTATAAAACAACTATTTAATTCACGCTAAATTATTTCCAAGTATTTTCCCAATATTAATCTAAAGATTTTCTATAATTTTAATTCAAATAATTTTATATTATACATATACAGGGGCCTCGTTAGCCTTAACATTTTGAGGGGGACAGTTATTTGATAATTCTGTAAACATCATAAACAGGAAGATCCAGAATCGCGCTAAAATTATGGTTGGGAAGGTAGTTGACTGACATGCTAGAAATAGCAGCCACCGACATTTACTCACGAAATGGTGAGGCACGTAACAGATAAACAAAACAGAATTGATATACATTGGGACACCAATCTAAAATATATTTGAAATGAAGCAAAAGGAAACATTGAACAATAAAAGAAAACATTATTTAAAAAATTACATATATGTATCCATAAATATATCTTTATATATATATATATATATATACACAGAAAAACAAATACATGCATTTACACACACGGATATATACACGTAAATATAAATAAGTTATCAGTGGAATTTTATAGACGGTTAATGTGGAAAGTTGCCCTATATATATCACCATCTTCATCATCACAGTTTAAAGTCCACTTTCCCTGCTAGCAAGGGTTGGACGGATCTACATAGACCAAGTCAGTACTGAAGTGTGTATACTAATCTCCTTGGCGGGCCAGGGGTTCTGCTTCTCACTTATGTATGGTCTTATGTTCTATTGAGTGCACAGGAGAGGTTTCATCTTCCACACAAATGAAAGGTCCTCCCAACCTTTTCTTTAGTAAGCTTTCTACGGTTTGATGCCCTTCCTATACAGGGTGTACTGAGTGTGTTTATTGTGTAGGTCACCAAAACTAGGGAGCCTGTCATCTCCTTGACACAACAGAAGAATCTTCCAACCCTATATTTGGAAAGATTTCTATGGCTGGATATCTTTCCAATCACCAACCATTTTACAGTGTGTACTGTGAGTGTATATTGTTCCAGATTCTGAAACAGTGTGCTAGAGAAAGTCATGATGTGGTATGGAAAAAGTGTATCCGAAATGATAGTTAAACACTTTCCCTGTAGGTTGCTCAAAACAGGCATGGCAGACTCAGTATAAGAGGCTGCTGAGCGTGCAAAATAGATGGGACAGTGAGGGCCTACCTCATGTAAACCCAACTGAGGGGCCAGTCATAAAAGTTGTCAGCATTGTAATAGATAAATCAATTAATGAGATGAAGGTAGAGAAGGCAGCTGGACCATGCTGTATAGTTGCTGAGAGACTAAAATAATCTGGTATGGTAAAATATGAGTTAGTCACACGTATAGTTAATCAAGTAGTACAGGATGGTGTCATACCCAATGACTGGTCCAACTAATTAAGGACAGATTCAAGTTAGATATAATGCAGTTTCAATTTATGACAGATAGGGGTGATGCCAATGTTCATCTGATACAATTACAGAAGAACTTAGCTAAGATTAAGCCACTATATCTAGCTTTTGTAGATCTAAAGACAGCCTTTGACTCAATTTCAAGGCCCTATAATCTGGTAGGCACAAGAAGCTAGGTGTAGATCAATGGTTTACAAGGGCTTTTCTTACCTAGGCCATCAAATTTGCAGTGGGAGAGGAGGTGCTAAAAGTGGGATACATTGGCTAAGAACAGGATAGGAGATGTTTATAGTGCTATTAACACTGCTGATAACAAAGGGCTTTTCTCCCACAGAGATGAGGAGACTGTATAATGCCTGTGTATGAACTACAATACTACACAGCAGTAAAACATGGGATTTGATTGCAGAACACATTTGCAAATTTTCTACTCTTCTGCCTCTCCCCTTGTTATATATACTTGGTACCTGGCCTCTCTTTTAGTTGCCTGGTATTACTTGCTGTCTCCTCCATTCCTCCATTATCTCCAGGCTGATATTGTTCTTCTAATGGGTCTTTCTTCCTTATCCTTACACCACAACATGAGCCTCTGTCTTGGTCGAACCTTGTTTCAACCACAGACTTATAGCTACCAGCAGGGTGATGTAGAGTTTCCCGATTTTTTTGTATGTTTTATATCCTTAATTCTTCGGCCTTACAGTCACAAGCCTCAAGAAATATTTCTCTAAATTTGTTGCCTGTAAATCTACCTGAGGGAAAGTCATAAAAGTTGTCAGCATAGTAATAGATAAAGCAATTAATGAGATGTAGGTAGAGAAGGCAGCTGGACCATCCTGTATAATTGCTGAGAGGCTAAAATAATGTAATTGCTTTTTCTTCCTTATCCTTTCACCACAACATCACCCTCTCTCTTGGTCGAACCTAGCTTATAGCTACCAGCAGGGTGTCATGTAGAATTTACCAATATTTCTCTATGTTATATATCTTTAATTCTTCTTCCTTACAGTCATATGCCTCAAGAGGGATTTCTCTAAATTTGTTACCTAGAGAAGATTCTCTCAGTTTCAATGTTTCAAGGTCTTCCTTCTCCAGACTGGCATTTGACTCTTGGTCCACCTAGCTCTTACTCAAATGTCACTGACACCCAATCTATGGTGGAAGGTAGATTCTTCCCCAGGAAAGGACTTGGCATTTTCAACCATTTGCCTGTCTCATTTCCTGATCAGAATGAAGTCTATTTAGTTTATGTGTCCACCTGATTAGTAACTGACCAAGTAGCTGACTACTTCCTTGAAGTTTATGTTCCAGATAGTTAGATCAAGAGAATCTCTGAACACCAGAAGTCTGGACCCCTCCCAATTTCTTGTACTGTAAGACTAGCCTCTATATACAACATGAAATCCATCTTGCTGTTTCACATGTCCATTGAAATTGCCAGCTGTGAGAATGAAATCACTGTCATTTGTTGTTGATGTAGCTTGCAAGAGGACCTCATAGAAGTGGTCTTTCCATGGTCTCTATGTCTAGCCTGTGGATTATATACAGGTAGTACAGGTGGCTGTTGAATTACCCAGACTAGTCTATGTTTAAAAAGTGTATCCGAAACGATAGTTAAACACTTGCCCTGTAGGTTGCTCAAAAAACAGGCATGGCAGACTCAGTATAAGAGGCTGCTGAGCGTGGAAAATAAATGGGACAGTGAGGGCCGACCCCATGTAAACCCAACTGAGGAGCCAGTCATAAAAGTTGTCAGCATTGTAATAGATAAATCAATTAATGAGATTAAGTTAGAGAAGGCAGCTGGGCCATCCTGTATAGTTGCTGAGAGGCTAAAATAATCTGGTATGGTAAAATATGAGTTAGTCACACGTATAGTTAATCAAGTAGTACCCAATGACTGCTCCAACTAATTAAGGACAGATTCAAGTTAGATATAATGCAGTTTTGATTTATGACAGATAGGGGTGATGCCAATGTTCATCTGATAGAATTACAGAAGAACTTAGCTAAGATTAAGCCACTATATCTAGCTTTTGTAAATCTAAAGACAGCCTTTGTCTCTTGGTCCACCTAGCTCTTACTCAAATGTCACTGACACCCAATCTAGGGTGGAAGGTACATTCTTCCCCAGGAAAGGACTTGGCATTTACAACCATTTGCCTGTCTCATTTCCTGATCAGAATGAAGTCTATTTGGTTTATGTGACCACCTGATTAGTATCTGACCAAGTAGCTGATTACTTCCTTGAGGTTTATGTTCCAGATGGTTAGATCAAGAGAATCACTGAACTCCAGAAGTCTGGACCCCTCCCCATTTCTTATACTATAAACCTAGCTTCTATATGTAGAATAAGCGCAACTATGCCTCCCCTGGTCTTGATGGTGTGACATACCTGCTTCTCAAACGTGGCGGGTATTTCCTTTTGCGCCAGCTTTCTTTCTTCTTTCAATACTGTCTCAACAATGGTGCTACTCCGGAGCAGTGGAAAACTGCCAGTGTCATTCCCCTGTTCAAAAAGGGCAACCGCATGTCACCTGTCAACTATCGTACAGTCAGTCTTACTAGCTGTATGGCCAAACTGATGGAATCCTGTGTCAGAGAAACACTTTGGAACTTCTGGAGCTCTCACAGCCTCATCCGGCCCTCACAGTTTGGATTTATCCCTAACTCCAGCTGCTGTGATCAGCTTATCGAGTTCCTTGAGGACATCACCCGGATCACTGACAGCGGCTCATGGGTGGATGTTGTTTACCTTGACTTTGCTAAGGCTTTTAATTCTATGCCACACAAAAGACTTATGGCAAAACTCTCTGCGATGGGTGTGAGGGATGATCTTTTCGACTGGTTGAAATCCTTCATTCTAAGCCGAAAAGAAGTAGTCACGGTTCTAGGACAGCATTCTTCACCATATGAGATGTCATCTGGTGTACCACAGGGATCTGTTCTTGGTCCTCTTTTGTTTGTGGCATATATTAATGACATAGATGCCAACTTACAGAATGCCACGGTACTAAAATATGCAGATGACATCAAGCTGTACCTTGAAATCAAAAGGACTGATCCTGAAATTTACAACTCTTTCCTACAATCAGACCTGGACACAATGCAGCAATGGATCACAGACTGGCAACTGAAGCTGGCTGTGGACAAGTGTACCACCATGCATTTTGGAAGGAAAAATCCAGCATCCACATACTCCCTCCACAACACTGATATCAAAAAGTCCTCTTGTGAACGTGACCTGGGCATTACTGTCAGCAACGATTTGCGTTGGACAAAGCATGTCTCTAAGATTGTCAAGAAGGCCGAGGGTGTCTTGGCATCACTCAGCAAGACCTTTGTTAGCCGCTCTCCAGCCATCTATTTAAAACTGTATACAGCTATGGTGCGACCACACTTGGAATTCGCATCATCAGTCTGGAACCCCTATCTTGCTCAGAACATTGACCTCCTGGAAACTATTCAGAGACGTGCAACCAAGCGCATACCCTCCATCAGACACCTACCATACTCTGAACGCCTTGCTTCCCTGGGCATGGATTCATTGAAGCTCCGACGTCTGGCAATGGACTTGGTGAATACCCACAAAGTTTTTAACCATCTTGCCAATTGCAACCCTGAGCGCCTCTTTGATCTCCATGTGTCTAACACACGTGGACATGCCTACAAGATCAGAAAACAGCACAGCTCCCATGACTTTCGTAGACATTTTTTCACGCTCAGAGTTGCTGAAGCATGGAACAAACTGCCTGCGTCAATTGTTAGCTGCCGAGACACTGCATCCTTTAAGACACTCATGCTTCCCGAAATACGCCAAAACTACACCTGATGTACCCCTTCCATACACATGCACACATGTGTGTATCATGACTCGTGCACTTTACTGATGTTTGTGCATTGCCCAATGTACTGTACATGCACTTTTTTGATGAGTTGTGGTGCACCTGGGCACTGTACACAATATTTCATTATTGTTATTATTATTATATCATGACTCATACACTGTTCATTTTCCTGACATTTGTACATTATTCTATACTATACATACACCTTTCATGAGTTGTAGTGCACCTGAGCACTGTACACAATAATTTCATTATTATTATTATATACATGAAATCCATCTTGCTGTTTCACATGTCCATTGACAATGAGATCACTGTCATTTGTTGTTGATGTAGCTTGCAAGAGGACCTCATAGAAGTGGTCTTTCTGCTGGTCTCTATGTCTAGCCTGTGGATTACATACAGGTAGTATAGGTGGCTGTTGTATTACCCAGACTAGTCTATGTTTAATTCTTCTATCACATATCCTGACTACCTCAATTACCTGGTCTACTCATTTTTCAGATAGGAGTATACTTATCCCACCCATTCTTTACTGCTACACACCCAGAATAATTTGTACTTGTGTACATTGCCTATAACGAATCTGGCTGAAGTGGCCCAACACCTAATTTCTTCCTCATAGCACACATCTTGTTGTCACCTCTCTAACATCTCCACCATCTCACAACACTTGTCTTTTATTTTTCCGGCATTTATAATATAAAACATGAGATTCCTCGCTTGATGAAGCGAGGAGGTAAGGGGATGGCTGCATGACAGTCATTATATTTTACTGGGCTTTAGGGACCCACGACCGTAATAAATTCGATGAAGAATATCCGTACTAGGTAGACCACGCAAATTGAATTATTGTATATAGATATTTGTTACACCAAGTATGAGAAAATAGCGTAATATCTCTCTCTCTCCATATACATAGAAACGCTATCGATAACATAAGCCCCATAAATAGATACTAAGGTAAGTATGATGAGCTAAACCAAGCCTATGCCCCAGCATGACCGCAGTCAAACGACTGAAACCAGTAAACTATAAAAACATACAGACATGCACACACGCAATTTCGCTGAGCGAGAAAAATTATAGTCAAGGGGAGATAATCAGCTAAACTAATTAGAGAGGGGGACAGATAGAGAGATACAGAGTGAGAAAAAAAGAGTGAAAGAGAAAGCGAGAAACAGATATCAACAATGAAATAACGAAGATTAAATTACGATGAATTATTTCATTGATTTACTAAAGTTATATATATATACACAAATAATATATATCGTATATATTATAACACGTATTGTTAATATACCAATCCCTATATATATATATATATATATATATATATATATATATATTTGTGTGTTAGGGACCTAGGTTAGGGATGGAGCTTTAGTTTCTCAGTATGGAGATGATAAAAAGTATCGTAGAATTGATGTTTAGAAAAGATAGCTTAGAAAATAGGGTGAAGACCCTGAAAAAGAAGTTGCCAGCGGCCGCTATGATAAAAATTGAACCCCATATATTTCAGATACCGGAGATATCAGGTTCAATTCCTCATGCCGATCGTTGGCAACTTCTTTTTCCGTATTTTAAGGGTCTACACCCTATCTTATAAGCTATCATTATAGCATTTCTGTGCTTGATAACTTTCATTATACTTATATATATATATATATATCCTCAGCTCATCAAAAGCCGAAATTTCAGCTTCGTACATTGTTTATAAAACAACTATTTAATTCACGCTAAATTATTTCCAAGTATTTTCCCAATATTAATCTAAAGATTTTCTATAATTTTAATTAAAATAATTTTATATTATACATATACAGGGGCCTCGTTAGCCTTAACATTTTGAGGGGGACAGTTATTTGATAATTATGTAAACATCATAAACAGGGAGACTCAAAATTCGCGCTAAAATTATGGGTGGGAAGGTAGTTGACTGACATGCTAGAAATAGCAGCCAACGACATTTACTCACGAAATGGTGAGGCACGTAACAGATAAACAAAACAGAATTGATATACATTGGGACACCAATCTAAAATATATTTGAAATGAAGCAAATGGAAACATTAAACAATAAAAGAAAACATTATTTAAAAAATTACATATATGTATCCATAAATATATCTTTATATATATACACAGAGAAACAAATACATGCATTTACACACACGGATATATACACGTAAATATAAATAAGTTATCAGTGGAATTTTATAGACGGTTAATGTGGAAAGCTGCCCTATATATATCACCATCTTCATCATCACAGTTTAAATTCCACTTTCCCTGCTAGCAAGGGTTGGACGGATCTACATAGACCAAGTCAGTACTGAAGTGTGTATACTAATCTCCTTGGCGGGCCAGGGGTTCTGCTTCTCACTTATGTATGGTCTTATGTTCTATTGAGTGAACAGGAGAGGTTTCATGTTTCACATAAATGAAAGGTCCTCACAACCTTTTCTTTAGCAAGCTTTCTACGGTTTGATGCCCTTCCTATACAGGGTGTACTGAGTGTGTTTATCGTGTAGGTCACCAAAACTAGGGAGCCTGTCATGTCCTTGACACAACAGAAGAATCTTCCAACCCTATATTTGGAAATATTTCTATGGCTGGATATCTTTCCAATCACCAACCATTTTACAGTGTGTACTGTGAGTGTATATTGTTCCAGTTTCTGAAACAGTGTGCTAGAGAAAGTCATGATGTGGTATGGAAAAAGTGTATCCGAAATGATAGTTAGACACTTGCCCTGTAGGTTGCTCAAAACAGGCATGGCAGACTCAGTATAAGAGGCTGCTGAGCATGGAAAATAAATGGAAAGTGAGGGTCGACCCCATGTAAACCCAACTGAGGGGCCAGTCATAAAAGTTGTCAGCCTTGTAATAGATAAATCAATTAATGAGATGAAGGTAGAGAAGGCAGCTGGACCATGCTGTATAGTTGCTGAGAGACTAAAATAATCATACCCAATGATAGGTCCAACTAATTAAGGACAGATTCAAGTTAGATATAATGCAGTTTCGATTGATGACAGATAGGGGTGATGCCAATGTTCATCTGATACAATTACAGAAGAACTTAGCTAAGATTAAGCCACTATATCTAGCTTTTGTAGATCTAAAGACAGCCTTTGACTCAATTTCAGGCCCTATAATCTAGTAGGCACAAGGAGCTAGGTGTAGATCAATGGCTTACAAGGGCTTTTCTTACCAAGGCCATCAAATTTCCAGTGGGGGACGAGGTGCTAAAAGTGGGATACATTGGCTAAGAACAGGATAGGAGATGTTTATAGAGCTATTAACACTGCTGATAACAAAGGGCTTTCCTCCCACAGAGATGAGGAGACTGTATAATGCCTGTGTATGAACTACAATACTACACAGCAGAAAAACATGGGATTTGACTCCAGAAAACATTTGCAAATTTTTACTTTTCTGCCTCTCCCCTTGTTATATATACTTGGTACCTGGCCTCTCTTTTAGTTGCCTCGTATTACTTGCTGTCTCCTCCATTCCTCCATTATCTCCAGGCTGATATTGTTCTTCTAATGGGTCTTTCTTCCTTATCCTTCCACCACAACAGCACCCTCTGTCTTGGTCGAACCTTGTTTCAACCACAGGCTTATAGCTACCGGCAGGGTGACGTAGAGTTTCCCAATTTTTCTGTATGTTATATATCCTTAATTCTTCGGCCTTACAGTCATAGGCCTCAAGAAATATTTCTCTAAATTTGTTGCCTGTAAATCCACCTGAGGGGACAGTCATAAAAGTTGTCAGCATAGTAATAGATAAAGCAATTAATGGGATGGAGGTAGAGAAGGCAGCTGGGCCATCCTGTATAGTTGCTGAGAGGCTAAAATAATGTAATTGCTTTTTCTTCCTTATCCTTCCACCACAACATCACCCTCTCTCCTGGTCGAACCTAGCTTATAGCTAACAGCAGAGTGTCATGTAGAATTTACCAATATTTCTCTATGTAATATATCTCTAATTCTTCTTCCTTACAGTCATAGGCCTCAAGAGGGATTTCTCTAAATTTGTTACCTAGAGAAGATTCTCTCAGTTTCAATGTTTCAAGGTCTTCCTTCTCCAGACTGGCATTTGTCTCTTGGTCCACCTAGCTCTTACACAAATGTCACTGTCACCCAATCTATGGTGGAAGGTACATTCTTCCCCAGGAAAGGACTTGGCATTTACAACCATTTGCCTGTCTCATTTCCTGATCAGAATGAAGTCTATTTGGTTTATGTGTCCACCTGATTAGTAACTGACCAAGTAGCTGACTACTTCCTTGAGGTTTATGTTCCAGATGGTTAGATCAAGAGAATCACTGAATACCAGAAGTCTGGACCCCTCCCAATTTCTTGTACTGAAGCCTAGCTTCTATATACAACATGAAATCCATCTTGCTGTTTCACATGTCCATTGAAGTCGCCAGCTGTGAGAATGAAATCACTGTCATTTGTTGTTGATGTAGCTTGCAAGAGGACCTCATAGAAGTGGTCTTTCTGCTGGTCTCTATGTCTAGCCTGTGGATTATATACAGGTAGTATAGGTGTTGTATTACCCAGACTAGTCTATGTTTAAAAAGTGTATCCGAAATGATAGTTAAACACTGGCCCTGTAGGTTGCTCAAAATAGGCATGGCAGACTCAGTATAAGAGGCTGCTGAGCGTGGAAAATAAATGGGACAGTGAGGGCTGACCCCATGTAAACCCAAATGAGGAGCCAGTCATAAAAGTTGTCAGCATTGTAATAGATAAATCAATTAATGAGATGAAGGTAGAGAAGGCAGCTGGACCATCCTGTATAGTTGCTGAGAGGCTAAAATAATCTGGTATGGTAAAATATGAGTTAGTCACACGTATAGTTAATCAAGTAGTACAGGATGGTGTCATACCCAATGACTGGTCCAACTAATTAAGCACAGATTCAAGTTAGATATAATGCAGTTTCGATTTATGACAGATAGGGGTGATGCCAATGTTCATCTGATACAATTACAGAAGAACTTAGCTAAGATTAAGCCATTATATCTAGCTTTTGTAGATCTAAAGACAGCCTTTGACTCAATTTCAGGCCCTATAATCTGGTAGGCACAAGGAGCTAGGTGGACATCAATGGTTTACAAGGGCTTTTCTTACCTAGGCCATCAAATTTACAGTGGGGGAGGAGGTGCTAAAAGTGGGATACATTGGCTAAGAACAGGATAGGAGATGTTTATAGAGCTATTAACACTGCTGATAACAGAGGGCTTTTCTCCCACAGAGATGAGGAGACTGTATAATGCCTGTGTATGAACTACAATACTACACAGCAGTAAAACATGGGATTTGATTGCAGAAAACATTTGCAAATTTTCTACTTTTCTGCCTCTCCCCTTGTTATATATACTTGGTACCTGGCCTCTCTTTTAGTTGCCTGGTATTACTTGCTGTCTCCTCCATTATCTCCAGGCCGATATTGTTCTTCTAATGGGTCTTTCTTCCTTATCCTTCCACGACAACATCACCCTCTGTCTTGGTCGAACATTGTTTCAACCACAGGCTTATAGCTACCAGCAGGGTGACGTAGAGTTTCGCAATTTTTCTGTATGTTTTATATCCTTAATTCTTCGGCCTTACAGTCACAGGCCTCAAGAAATATTTCTCTAAATTTGTTGCCTGTAAATCCACCTGAGGGCACAGTCATAAAAGTTGTCAGCATAGTAATAGATAAAGCAATTAATGAGATGTAGGTAGAGAAGGCAGCTGGACCATCCTGTATAGTTGCTGAGAGGCTAAAATAATGTAATTGCTTTTTCTTCGTTATCCTTTCACCACAACATCACCCTCTCTCCTGGTCGAACCTAGCTTATAGCTACCAGCCGGATGTCATGTAGAAGTTACCAATATTTTTCTATGTTGTGTATCTCTAATTCTTCTTCCTTACAGTCATAGGCCTCAAGATGGATTTCTCTAAATTTGTTACCTAGAGAAGATTCTCTCAGTTTCAATGTTTCAAGGTCTTCCTTCTCCAGACTGGCATTTGTCTCTTGGTCCACCTAGCTCTTACTCAAATGTCACTGACACCCAATCTATGGTGGAAGGTAGATTCTTCCCCAGGAAAGGACTTGGCATTTACAACCATTTGCCTGTCTCATTTCCTGATCAGAATGAAGTCTATTTGGTTTATGTGTCCACCTGATTAGTAACTGACCAAGTAGCTGACTACTTCCTTGAGGTTTATGTTCCAGATGGTTAGATCACGAGAATCACTGAACTCCAGAAGTCTGGACCCCTCCCCATTTCTTGTACTTTAAACCTAGCTTCTATATACAACATGAAATCCATCTTGCTGTTTCACATGTCCATTGAAATCGCCAGGTGTGAGAATGAAATCACTGTCATTTGTTGTTGATGTAGCTTGCAAGAGGACCTCATAGAAGTGGTCTTTCTGCTGGTCTAGCCTGTGGATTATATACAGGTAGTATAGGTGGCTGTTGTATTACCCAGACTAGTCTATGTTTAATTCTTCTATCACATATCCTGACTACCTCAATTACCTGGTCTACTCATTTTTCAGATAGGAGTATACTTATCCCACCCATTCTTTACTGCTACACACCCAGAATAATTTGTACTGGTGTATATTGCCTATAACGAATCTGGCTGAAGTGGCCCAACACCTAATTTCTTCCTCATGGCACACATCTTGTTGTCACCTCTCTAACATCTCCACCATCTCACAACACTTGTCTTTTATTTTTCCGGCATTTATAATATAAAACATGAGATTCCTCGCTTGATGAAGCGAGGAGGTATGGGGAGGGCTGCATGACAGTCATTCTATTTTCCTGGGCTTTAGGGACCCACGACCGTAATAAATTCGGTGAAGAATATCCGTACTAGGTAGGACCACGCAAATTGAGTTATTGTATATAGATATTTGTTACACCAAGTATGAGAAAATAGCGTAATATCTCTCTCTCTCTCCATATATATAGAAACGCTATCGATAACATAAGCCCCATAAATAGATACTAAGGTAAGTATGATGAGCTAAACCAAGCCTATGCCCCAGCATGACCGCAGTCAAACGACTGAAACCAGTAAACTATAAAAACATACAGACATGCACACACGCAATTTCGCTGAGCGAGAAAAAGTATAGTCAAGGGGAGATAATCAGCTAAACTAATTAGAGAGGGGGACAGATAGAGAGATATAGAGTGAGAGAAAAAGAGTGAAAGAGAAGGCGAGAAACAGATATCAACGATGAAATAACGAGGATTAAATTACAATTAATTATTTCATTGATTTACGAAAGTTATATATATACACACAAATAATATATGTCGTATATATTATAACACGTATTGTTAATATACCAATCCCTATATATATATATATATTTGTGTGTTAGGGACCTAGGTTAGGGATGGAGCTTTAGTTTCTCAGTATGGAGATGATAAAAAGTATCGTAGAATTGATGTTTAGAAAAGATAGCTTAGAAAATAGGGTGAAGACCCTGAAAAAGAAGTTGCCATCAGCCGCTATGATAAAAATTGAACCCCATATATTTCAGATACCGGAGATATCAGGTTCAATTCCTCATGCCGATCGTTGGCAACTTCTTTTTCCGTCTTTTAAGGGTCTACACCCTATCTTATAAGCTATCTTTATAGCATTTCTGTGCTTGATAACTTTCATTATACTTATATATATATATATATATATATATATATATATATATCCTCAGCTCATCAAAAGCCGAAATTTCAGCTTCGTACGTTGTTGATAAAACAACTATTTAATTCACGCTAAATTATTTCCAAGCATTTTCCCAATATTAATCTATTTTCTATAATTTTAATTCAAATAATTTTATATTATACATATACAGGGGCCTCGTTAGCCTTAACATTTTGAGGGGGACAGTTATTTGATAATTATGTAAACGTCATAAACAGGGAGACTCAAAATTCGCGCTAAAATTATGGGTGGGAAGGTAGTTGACTGACATGCTAGAAATAGCAGCCAACGACATTTACTCACGAAATGGTGAGGCACGTAACAGATAAACAAAACAGAATTGATATACATTGGGACACCAATCTAAAATATATTTGAAATGAAGCAAATGGAAACATTAAACAATAAAAGAAAACATTATTTAAAAAATTACATATATGTATCCATAAATATATCTTTATATATATACACAGAGAAACAAATACATGCATTTACACACACGGATATATACACGTAAATATAAATAAGTTATCAGTGGAATTTTATAGACGGTTAATGTGGAAAGCTGCCCTATATATATCACCATCTTCATCATCACAGTTTAAATTCCACTTTCCCTGCTAGCAAGGGTTGGACGGATCTACATAGACCAAGTCAGTACTGAAGTGTGTATACTAATCTCCTTGGCGGGCCAGGGGTTCTGCTTCTCACTTATGTATGGTCTTATGTTCTATTGAGTGAACAGGAGAGGTTTCATGTTTCACATAAATGAAAGGTCCTCACAACCTTTTCTTTAGCAAGCTTTCTACGGTTTGATGCCCTTCCTATACAGGGTGTACTGAGTGTGTTTTTCGTGTAGGTCACCAACACTAGGGAGCCTGTCATGTCCTTGACACAACAGAAGAATCTTCCAACCCTATATTTGGAAATATTTCTATGGCTGGATATCTTTCCAATCACCAACCATTTTACAGTGTGTACCGTGAGTGTATATTGTTCCAGATTCTGAAACAGTGTGCTAGAGAAAGTCATGATGTGGTGTGGAAAAAGTGTATCCGAAATGATAGTTAAACACTTGCCCTGTAGGTTGCTCAAAACAGGCATGGCAGACTCAGTATAAGAGGCTGCTGAGCGTGGAAAATAAATGGGACAGTGAGTGCCGACCTCATGTAAACCCAACTGAGGGGCCAGTCATAAAAGTTGTCAGCCTTGTAATAGATAAATCAATTAATGAGATGAAGGTAGAGAAGGCAGTTGGGCCATCCTGTATAGTTGCTGAGAGGCTAAAATAATCTGGTATGGTAAAATTAGTCACACGTATAGTTAATCAAGTAGTACAGGATGGTGTCATACCCAATGAGTGGTCCAACTAATTAAGCACAGATTCAAGTTAGATATAATGCAGTTTCGATTTATGACAGATAGGAGTGATGCCAATGTTCATCTGATACAATTACAGAAGAACTTAGCTAAGATTAAGCCACTATATCTAGCTTTTGTAGATCTAAAGACAGCCTTTGACTCAATTTCAGGCCCTATAATCTGGTAGGCACAAGGAGCTAGGTGGACATCAATGGCTTACAAGGGCTTTTCTTACCTAGGCCATCAAATTTGCAGTGGGGGAGGAGGTGCTAAAAGTGGGATACATTGGCTAAGAACAGGATAGGAAATGTTTATAGAGCTATTAACACTGCTGATAACAGAGGGCTTTCCTCCCACAGAGATGAGTAGACTGTATAATGCCTGTGTATGAACTACAATACTACACAGCAGTAAAACATGGGATTTGATTGCAGAAAACATTTGCAAATTTTCTACTTTTCTGCCTCTCCCCTTGTTACATATACTTGGTACCTGGCCTCTCTTTTAGTTGCCTGGTATTACTTGCTGTCTCCTCCATTCCTCCATTATCTCCAGGCTGATATTGTTCTTCTAATGGGTCTTTCTTCCTTATCCTTCCACCACAACATCACCATCTGTCTTGGTCGAACCTTGTTTCAAGCACAGGCTTATAGCTACCAGCAGGGTGACGTAGAGTTTCGCAATTTTTCTGTATGTTTTATATCCTTAATTCTTCGGCCTTACAGTCATAGGCCTCAAGAAATATTTCTCTAAATTTGTTGCCTGTAAATCCAACTGAGGGGACAGTCATAAAAGTTGTCAGCATAGTAATAGATAAATCAATTAATGGGATGTAGGTAGAGAAGGCAGCTGGACCATCCTGTATAGTTGCTGAGAGGCTAGAATAATCTAATTGCTTTTTCTTCCTTATCCTTCCACCACAACATCACCCTCTCTCTTGGTCGAACCTAGCTTATAGCTACCAGCAGGGTGTCATGTAGAATTTACCAATATTTCTCTATGTTATGTATCTTTAATTCCTCTTCCTTACAGTCATAGGCCTCAAGAGGGATTTCTCTAAATTTGTTACCTAGAGAAGATTCTCTCAGTTTCAATGTTTCAAGGTCTTCCTTCTCCAGACTGGCATTTGTCTCTTGGTCCACCTAGCTCTTACTCAAATGTCACTGACACCCAATCTATGGTGGAAGGTACATTCTTCCCCAGAAAAGGACTTGTCATTTTCAACCATTTGCCTGTCTCATTTCCTGATCAGAATGAAGTCTATTTGGTTTATGTGTCCACCTGATTAGTAACTGACCAAGTAGCTGACTACTTCCTTGAAGTTTATGTTCCAGATGGTTAGATCATGAAAATCTCTAAACACCAGAAGTCTGGCCCCTTCCCAATTTCTTGTACTGTAAGCCTAGCCTCTATATACAACATGAAATCCATCTTGCTGTTTCACATGTCCATTGAAATCGCCAGCTGTGAGAATGAAATCACTGTCATTTGTTGTAGATGTAGCTTGCAAGAGGACCTCATAGAAGTGGTCTTTCCATGGTCTCTATGTCTAGCCTGTGGATTACATACAGGTAGTATAGGTGGCTGTTGAATTACCCAGACTAGTCTATGTTTAAAAAGTGTATCCGAAACGATAGTTAAACACTGGCCCTGTAGGTTGCTCAAAACAGGCATGGCAGACTCAGTATAAGAGGCTGCTGAGCGTGGAAAATAAATGGGACAGTGAGGGCCGACCCCATGTAAACCCAACTGAGGAGCCAGTCATAAAAGTTGTCAGCATTGTAATAAATAAAACAATTAATGAGATGAAGGTAGAGAAGGCAGCTGGGCCATCCTGTATAGTTGCTGAGAGGCTAAAATAATCTGGTATGGTGAAATATGTGTTAGTCACACGTATAGTTAATCAAGTAGTACAGGATGGTGTCATACCCAATGACTGGTCCAACTAATTAAGGACAGATTCAAGTTAGATATAATGCAGTTTTGATTTATGACAGATAGGGGTGATGCCAATGTTCATCTGATACACTTACAGAAGAACTTAGCTAAGAATAAGCCACTATATCTACATTTTGTAAATATAAAGACAGCCTTTGTCTCTTGGTCCACCTAGCTCATACTCAAATGTCACTGACACCCAATCTATGGTGGAAGGTACATTCTTCCCCAGGAAAGGACTTGGCATTTACAACCATTTGCCTGTCTCGTTTCCTGGTTAGAATGAAGTCTATTTGGTTTATGTGTCCACCTGATTAGTAACTGACCAAGTAGCTGACTACTTCCTTGAGGTTTATGTTCCAGGTGGTTAGATCAAGAGAATCACTGAACTCCAGAAGTCTGGATCCCGCCCCATTTCTTGTACTGTAAACCTAGCTTCTATATAAAACATGAAATCCATCTTGCTGTTTCACATGTCCATTGACAATGAGGTCACTGTCATTTGTTGTTGATGTAGCTTGCAAGAGGACCTCATAGAAGTGGTCTCTCTGCTGGTCTCTATGTCTAGCCTGTGGATTACATACAGGTAGTATAGGTGGCTGTTGTATTACCCAGACTAGTCTACGTTTAATTCTTCTATCACATATCCTGACTACCTCAATTATCTGGTCTAATCATTTTTCAAATAGGAGTATACTTATCCCACCCATTCTTTACTGCTACACACCAAGAATAATTTGTACTGGTGTACATTGCCTATAACGAATCTGGCTGAAGTGGCCCAACACCTAATTTCTTCCTCATGGCACACATCTTGTTGTCACCTCTCTAACATCTCCACCATCTCACAACACTTGTCTTTTATTTTTCCAGCATTTATAATATAAAACATGACATTCCTCGCTTGATGAAGCGAGGAGGTATGGGGAGGGCTGCATGACAGTCATACTATTTTACTGGGCTTTAGGGACCCACGACCGTAATAAATTCGGTGAAGAATATCCGTACTAGGTAGACCACGCAAATTGAGTTATTGTATATAGATATTTGTTACACCAAGTATGAGAAAATAGCGTAATATCTCTCTCTCTCCATATATATAGAAACGCTATCGATAACATAAGCCCCATAAATAGATACTAAGGTAAGTATGATGAGCTAAACGAAGCCTATGCCCCAGCATGACCGCAGTCAAACGACTGAAACCAGTAAACTATAAAAACATACAGACATGCACACACGTATTTCGCTGAGCGAGAAAAATTATAGTCAAGGGGAGATAATCAGCTAAACTAATTAGAGAGGGGGACAGATAGAGAGATACAGAGTGAGAAAAAAAGAGTGAAAGAGAAAGCGAGAAACAGATATCAACAATGAAATAACGAGGATTAAATTACAATTAATTATTTCATTGATTTACGAAAGTTATATATATACACACAAATAATATATGTCGTATATATTATAACACGTATTGTTAATATACCAATCCCTATATATATATATATATTTGTGTGTTAGGGACCTAGGTTAGGGATGGAGCTTTAGTTTCTCAGTATGGAGATGATAAAAAGTATCGTAGAATTGATGTTTAGAAAAGATAGCTTAGAAAATAGGGTGAAGACCCTGAAAAAGAAGTTGCCATCAGCCGCTATGATAAAAATTGAACCCCATATATTTCAGATACCGGAGACATCAGGTTCAATTCCTCATGCCGATCGTTGGCAACTTCTTTTTCCGTATTTTAAGGGTCTACACCCTATCTTATAAGCTACCTTTATAGCATTTCTGTGCTTGATAACTTTCATTATACTTATATATATATATATATATCCTCAGCTCATCAAAAGCCGAAATTTCAGCTTCGTACATTGTTTATAAAACAACTATTTAATTCACGCTAAATTATATCCAACTATTTTCCCAATATTAATGTAAAGATTTTCTATAATTTGAATTCAAATAATTTTATATTATACATATACAGTGGTCTCGTTTGCCTTAACATTTTGAGGGGGACAGTTATTTGATAATTATGTAAACATCATAAACAGGGAGACTCAAAATTCGCGCTAAAACTATGGGTGGGAAGGTAGTTGACTGACATGCTAGAAATAGCAGCCAACGACATTTACTCACGAAATGGTGAGGCACGTAACAGATAAACAAAACAGAATTGATATACATTGGGACACCAATCTAAAATATATTTGAAATGAAGCAAAAGGAAACATTGAACAATAAAAGAAAACATTATTTTAAAAATTACATATATGTATCCATAAATATATCTTTATATATATATATACACAGAAAAACAAATACATGCATTTACACACACGGATATATACACGTAAATATAAATAAGTTATCAGTGGAATTTTATAGACGGTTAATGTGGAAAGCTGCCCTATATATATCACCATCTTCATCATCACAGTTTAAAGTCCACTTTCCCTGCTAGCAAGGGTTGGACGGATCTACATAGACCAAGTCAGTACTGAAGTGTGTATACAAATCTCCTTGGCGGGCCAGGGGTTCTGCTTCTCACTTATGTATGGTCTTATGTTCTATTGAGTGCACAGCAGAGGTTTCATCTTCCTCACAAATGAAAGGTCCTCCCAACCTTTACTTTAGCAAGCTTTCTACGGTTTGATGCCCTTCCTATACAGGGTGTACTGAGTGTGTTTATCGTGTAGGTCACCAACACTAGGGAGCCTGTCATGTCCTTGACACAACAGAAGAATCTTCCAACCCTATATTTGGAAATATTTCTATGGCTGGATATCTTTCCAATCACCAACCATTTTACAGTGTGTACTGTGAGTGTATATTGTTCCAGATTCTGAAACAGTGTGCTAGAGGAAGTCATGATGTTGTGTGGAAAAAGTGTATCCGAAATGATAGTTAAACACTTGCCCTGTAGGTTGCTCAAAACAGGCATGGCAGACTCAGTATAAGAGGCTGCTGAGCGTGGAAAATAAATGGAAAGTGAGGGCCGACCCCATGTAAACCCAACTGAGGGGCCAGTCATAAAAGTTGTCAGCCTTGTAATAGATAAATCAATTAATGAGATGAAGTTAGAGAAGGCAGCTGGGCCAGCCTATATAGTTGCTGAGAGGCTAAAATAATCTGGTATGGTAAAATATGTGTTAGTCACACGTATAGTTAATCAAGTAGTACAGGATGGTGTCATACCCAATGACTGGTCCAACTAATTAAGGACAGATTCAAGTTAGATATAATGCAGTTTCAATTGATGACAGATATTGTTCTTCTAATGGGTCTTTCTTCCTTATCCTTCCACCACAAGAGCACCCTCTGTCTTGGTCGAACCTTGTTTCAACCACAGACTTATAGCTACCAGCAGGGTGACGTAGAGTTTCCCGATTTTTCTGTATGTTTTATATCCTTAATTCTTCGGCCTTACAGTCACAGGCCTCAAGAAATATTTCTCTAAATTTGTTGCCTGTAAATCTACCTGAGGGAAAGTCATAAAAGTTGTCAGCATAGTAATAGATAAAGCAATTAATGAGATGTAGGTAGAGAAGGCAGCTGGACCATCCTGTATAGTTGCTGAGAGGCTAAAATAATGTAATTGCTTTTTCTTCCTTATCCTTCCACCACAACATCACCCTCTCTCTTGGTCGAACCTAGCTTATAGCTACCAGCAGGGTGTCATGTAGAATTTACCAATATTTCTCTGTGTTATATATCTCTAATTCTTCTTCCTTACAGTCATAGGCCTCAAGAGGGATTTCTCTAAATTTGTTACCTAGAGAAGATTCTCTCAGTTTCAATGTTTCAAGGTCTTCCTTCTCCAGACTGGCATTTGTCTCTTGGTCCACCTAGCTCTTACTCAAATGTCACTAACACCCAATCTATGGTGGAAGGTACATTCTTCCCCAGGAAAGGACTTGGCATTTACAACCTTGTGCCTGTCTCATTTCCTGATCAGAATGAAGTCTATTTGGTTTATGTGTCCACCTAATTAGTAACTGACCAAGTAGCTGACTACTTCCTTGAAGTTTATGTTCCAGATGGTTAGATCAAGAGAATCACTGAATACCAGAAGTCTGGACCCCTCCCAATTTCTTGTACTGAAGCCTAGCTTCTATATACAACATGAAATCCATCTTGCTGTTTCACATGTCCATTGAAGTCGCCAGCTGTGAGAATGAAATCACTGTCATTTGTTGTTGATGTAGCTTGCAAGAGGACCTCATAGAAGTGGTCTTTCTGCTGGTCTCTATGTCTAGCCTGTGGATTACATACAGGTAGTATAGGTGGCTGTTTTATTACCCAGACTAGTCTATGTTTAAAAAGTGTATCCGAAATGATAGTTAAACACTTGCCCTGTAGGTTGCTCAAAACAGGCATGGCAGACTCAGTATAAGAGGCTGCTGAGCGTGGAAAATAAATGGGACAGTGAGGGCCGACCCCATGTAAACCCAACTGAGGAGCCAGTCATAAAAGTTGTCAGCATTGTAATAAATAAAGCAATTAATGAGATGAAGCTAGAGAAGGCAGCTGGGCCATCCTGTATAGTTGCTGAGAGGTTAAAATAATCTGGTATGGTAAAATATGAGTTAGTCACACGTATAGTTAATCAAGTAGTACAGGATGGTGTCATACCCAATGACTGGTCCAACTAATTAAGGACAGATTCAAGTTAGATATAATGCAGTTTCAATTGATGACAGATAGGGGTGATGCCAATGTTCATCTGATACAATTACAGAAGAACTTAGCTAAGATTAAGCCACTATATCTAGCTTTTGTAGATCTAAAGACAGCCTTTGACTCAATTTCAGGCCCTATAATCTGGTAGGCACAAGAAGCTAGGTGTAGATCAATGGTTTACAAGGGCTTTTCTTACCTAGGCCATCAAATTTGCAGTGGGGGAGGAGGTGCTAAAAGTGGGATACATTGGCTAAGAACAGGATAGGAGATGTTTATAGAGCTATTAACACTGCTGATAACAGAGGGCTTTCCTCCCACAGAGATGAGTAGACTGTATAATGCCTGTGTATGAACTACAATACTACACAGCAGTAAAACATGGGATTTGATTGCAGAAAACATTTGCAAATTTTCTACTTTTCTGCCTCTCCCCTTGTTATATATACTTGGTACCTGGCCTCTCTTTTAGTTGCCTGGTATTACTTGCTGTCTCCTCCATTCCTCCATTATCTCCAGGCTGATATTGTTCTTCTAATGGGTCTTTCTTCCTTATCCTTCCACCACACATCACCCTCTGTCTTGGTCGAACCTTGTTTCAAGCACAGGCTTATAGCTACCAGCAGGGTGACGTAGAGTTTCCCAATTTTTCTGTATGTTTTATATCCTTAATTCTTCGGCCTTACAGTCATAGGCCTCAAGAAATATTTCTCTAAATTTGTTGCCTGTAAATTCAACTGAGGGGACTGTCATAAAAGTTGTCAGCATAGTAATATATAAAGCAATTAATGGGATGGAGGTAGAGAAGGCAGCTGGACCATCCTGTATAGTTGCTGAGAGGCTAGAATAATCTAATTGCTTTTTCTTCCTTATCCTTCCACCACAACATCACCCTCTATCTTGGTCGAACCTAGCTTATAGCTACCAGCAGGGTGTCATGTAGAATTTACCAATATTTCTCTATGTTATGTATCTTTAATTCCTCTTCCTTACAGTCATAGGCCTCAAGAGGGATTTCTCTAAATTTGTTACCTAGAGAAGATTCTCTCAGTTTCAATGTTTCAAGGTCTTCCTTCTCCAGACTGGCATTTGTCTCTTGGTCCACCTAGCTCTTACTCAAATGTCACTGACACCCCATCTATGGTGGAAGGTACATTCTTCCCCAGAAAAGGACTTGTCATTTTCAACCATTTGCCTGTCTGATTTCCTGATCAGAATGAAGTCTATTTGGTTTATGTGTCCACCTGATTAGTAACTGACCAAGTAGCTGACTACTTCCTTGAAGTTTATGTTCCAGATGGTTAGATCAAGAGAATCTCTGAACACCAGAAGTCTGGACCCTTCCCAATTTCTTGTACTGTAAGCCTAGCCTCTATATACAACATGAAATCCATCTTGCTGTTTCACATGTCCATTGAAATCGCCAGCTGTGAGAATGAAATCACTGTCATTTGTTGTAGATGTAGCTTGCAAGAGGACCTCATAGAAGTGGTCTTTCCATGGTCTCTATGTCTAGCCTGTGGATTATATACAGGTAGTACAGGTGGCTGTTGAATTACCCAGACTAGTCTATGTTTAAAAAGTGTATCCGAAACGATAGTTAAACACTGGCCCTGTAGGTTGCTCAAAACAGGCATGGCAGACTCAGTATAAGTGGCTGCTGAGCGTGGAAAATAAATGGGACAGTGAGGGCCGACCCCATGTAAACCCAACTGAGGAGCCAGTCATAAAAGTTGTCAGCATTGTAATAAATAAAGCAATTAATGAGATGAAGGTAGAGAAGGCAGCTGGGCCATCCTGTATAGTTGCTGAGAGGCTAAAATAATCTGGTATGGTGAAATATGTGTTAGTCACACGTATAGGTAATCAAGTAGTACAGGATGGTGTCATACCCAATGACTGGTCCAACTAATTAAGGACAGATTCAAGTTAGATATAATGCAGTTTTGATTTATGACAGATAGGGGTGATGCCAATGTTCATCTGATACACTTACAGAAGAACTTAGCAAAGAATAAGCCACTATATCTAGATTTTGTAAATATAAAGACAGCCTTTGTCTCTTGGTCCACCTAGCTCATACTCAAATGTCACTGACACCCAATCTATGGTGGAAGGTACATTTTTCCCTAGGAAAGGACTTGGCATTTACAACCATTTGCCTGTCTCATTTCCTGGTCAGAATGAAGTCTATTTGGTTTATGTGTCCACCTGATTAGTAACTGACCAAGTAGCTGACTACTTCCTTGAGGTTTATGTTCCAGGTGGTTAGATCAAGAGAATCACTGAACTCCAGAAGTCTGGATCCCGCCCCATTTCTTGTACTGTAAACCTAGCTTCTATATAAAACATGAAATCCATCTTGCTGTTTCACATGTCCATTGACAATGAGATCACTGTCATTTGTTGTTGATGAAGCTTGCAAGAGGACCTCATAGAAGTGGTCTTTCCATGGTCTCTATGTCTAGCCTGTGGATTACATACAGGTAGTATAGGTGGCTGTTGTATTACCTAGACTAGTCTATGTTTAATTCTTCTATCACATATCCTGACTACCTCAATTACCTGGTCTACTCTTTTTTCAGATAGGAGTATACTTATCCAACCCATTCTTTACTGCTACACACCAAGAATAATTTGTACTGGTGTACATTGCCTATAACGAATCTGGCTGAAGTGGCCCAACACCTAATTTCTTCCTCATGGCACACATCTTGTTGTCACCTCTCTAACATCTCCACCATCTCACAACACTTGTCTTTTATTTTTCCGGCATTTATAATATAAAACATGAGATTCCTCGCTTGATGAAGCGAGGAGGTATGGGGAGGGCTGCATGACAGTCATACTATTTTACTGGGCTTTAGGGACCCACGACCGTAATGAATTCGGTGAAGAATATCCGTACTAGGTAGATCACGCAAATTGAATTATTGTATATAGATATTTGTTACACCAAGTATGAGAAAATAGCGTAATATCTCTCTCTCTCCATATATATAGAAACGCTATCGATAACATAAGCCCCATAAATAGATACTAAGGTAAGTATGATGAGCTAAACCAAGCCTATGCCCCAGCATGACCGCAGTCAAACGACTGAAACCAGTAAACTATAAAAACATACAGACATGCACACACGCAATTTCGCTGAGCGAGAAAAATTATAGTCAAGGGGAGATAATCAGCTAAACTAATTAGAGAGAGGGACAGATAGAGAGATACAGAGTGAGAAAAAAAGAGTGAAAGAGAAAGCGAGAAACAGATATCAACAATGAAATAACGAGGATTAAATTACAATGAATTATTTCATTGATTTACGAAAGTTATATATATACACACAAATAATATATATCGTATATATTATAACACGTATTGTTAATATACCAATCCCTATATATATATATATATATTTGTGTGTTAGGGACTTAGGTTAAGGATGGAGCTTTAGTTTCTCAGTATGGAGATGATAAAAAGTATCGTAGAATTGATGTTTAGAAAAGATAGCTTTGAAAATAGGGTGAAGACCCTGAAAAAGAAGTTGCCAGCGGCCGCTATGATAAAAATTGAACCCCATATATTTCAGATACCGGAGATATCAGGTTCAATTCCTCATGCCGATCGTTGGCAACTTCTTTTTCCGTATTTTAAGGGTCTACACCCTATCTTATAAGCTATCATTATAGCATTTCTGTGCTTGATAACTTTCATTATACTTATATATATATATATATCCTCAGCTCATCAAAAGCCGAAATTTCAGCTTCGTACATTGTTTATAAAACAACTATTTAATTCACGCTAAATTATTTCCAAGTATTTTCCCAATATTAATCTAAAGATTTTCTATAATTTTAATTCAAATAATTTTATATTATACATATACAGGGGCCTCGTTAGCCTTAACATTTTGAGGGGGACGGTTATTTAATAATTATGTAAACATCATAAACAGGGAGACTCAAAATTCGCGCTAAAATTATGGGTGGGAAGGTAGTTGACTGACATGCTAGAAATAGCAGCCAACGACATTTACTCACGAAATGGTAAGGCACGTAACAGATAAACAAAACAGAATTGATATACATTGGGACACCAATCTAAAATATATTTGAAATGAAGCAAAAGGAAACATTGAACAATAAAAGAAAACATTATTTTAAAAATTACATATATGTATCCATAAATATATCTTTATATATATATATACACAGAAAAACAAATACATGCATTTACACACACGGATATATACACGTAAATATAAATAAGTTATCAGTGGAATTTTATAGACGGTTAATGTGGAAAGCTGCCCTATATATATCACCATCTTCATCATCATAGTTTAAAGTCCACTTTCCCTGCTAGCAAGGGTTGGACGGATCTACATAGACCAAGTCAGTACTGAAGTGTGTATACTAATCTCCTTGGCGGGCCAGGGTTTCTGCTTCTCACTTATGTATGGTCTTATGTTCTATTGAGTGCACATGAGAGGTTTCATGTTTCACACAAATGAAAGGTCCTCCCAACCTTTTCTTTAGCAAGCTTTCTACGGTTTGATGCCCTTCCTATACAGGGTGTACTGAGTGTGTTTATCGTGTAGGTCACCAAAACTAGGGAGCCTGTCATGTCCTTGACACAACAGAAGAATCTTCCAACCCTATATTTGGAAATATTTCTATGGCTGGATATCTTTCCAATCAACAACCATTTTACAGTGTGTACGGTGAGTGTATATTGTTCCAGCTTCTGAAACAGTGTGCTAGAGAAAGTCATGATGTGGTGTGGAAAAAGTGTATCCGAAATGATAGTTAAACACTTGCCCTGTAGGTTGCTCAAAACAGGCATGGCAGACTCAGTATAAGAGGCTGCTGAGCGTGCAAAATAAATGGGACAGTGAGGGCCTACCTCATGTAAACCCAACTGAGGGGCCAGTCATAAAAGTTGTCAGCATTGTAATAGATAAATCAATTAATGAGATGAAGGTAGAGAAGGCAGCTGGACCATGCTGTATAGTTGCTGAGAGACTAAAATAATCTGGTATGGTAAAATATGAGTTAGTCACACGTATAGTTAATCAAGTAGTACAGGATTGTGTCATACCCAATGACTGGTCCAACTAATTAAGGACAGATTCAAGTTAGATATAATGCAGTTTCGATTTATGACAGATAGGGGTGATGCCAATGTTCATCTGATACAATTACAGAAAAACTTAGCTAAGATTAAGCCACTATATCTAGATTTTGTATATCTAAAGACAGCCTTTGACTCAATTTCAGGCCCTATAATCTGGTAGGCACAAGAAGCTAGGTGTAGATCAATGGTTTACAAGGGCTTTTCTTACCTAGGCCATCAAATTTGCAGTGGGCGAGGAGGTGCTAAAAGTGGGATACATTGACAAAGAACAGGATAGGAGATGTTTATAGAGCTATTAACACTGCTGGTAACAAAGGGCTTTCCTCCCACAGAGATGAGGAGACTGTATAATGCCTGTGTATGAACTACTATACTACACAGCAGTAAAACATGGGATTTGATTGCAGAAAACATTTACAATTTTCTACTTTTCTGCCTCTCCCCTTGTTATATATACTTGGTACCTGGCCTCTCTTTTAGTTGCCTGGTATTACTTGCTGTCTCCTCTATTCTTCCATTATCTCCAGGCTGATATTGTTCTTCTAATGGGTCTTTCTTCCTTCTCCTTCCACCACAACATCACCCTCTGTCTTGGTCGAACCTTGTTTCAACCACAGACTTATAGCTACCAGCAGGGTGTCGTAGAGTTTCCCAATTTTTCTGTATGTTATATATCCTTAATTCTTCGGCCTTACAGTCATAGGCCTCAAGAAATATTTCTCTAAATTTGTTGCCTGTAAATCCAACTGAGGGAAAGTCATAAAAGTTGTCAGCATAGTAATAGATAAAGCAATTAATGAGATGTAGGTTGAGAAGGCAGCTGGACCAACCTGTATAGTTGCTGAGAGGCTAAAATAATGTAATTGCTTTTTCTTCGTTATCCTTTCACCACAACATCACCCTCTCTCTTGGTCTAACCTAGCTTATAGCTACCAGAAGGGTGTCATGTAGAATTTACCAATATTTCTCTATGTTATATATCTTTAATTCTTCTTCCTTACAGTCATAGGCCTCAAGAGGGATTTCTCTAAATTTGTTACCTAGAGAAGATTCTCTCAGTTTCAATGTTTCAAGGTCTTCCTTCTCCAGACTGGCATTTGTCTCTTGGTCCACCTAGCTCTTACTCAAATGTCACTAACACCCAATCTATGGTGGAAGGTACATTCTTCCCCAGGAAAGGACTTGGCATTTACAACCATTTGCCTGTCTCATTTCCTGATCAGAATGAAGTCTATTTGGTTTATGTGTCCACCTGATTAGTAACTGACCAAGTAGCTGACTACTTCCTTGAGGTTTATGTTCCAGATGGTTAGATCAAGAGAATCACTGAATACCAGAAGTCTGGACCCCTCCCAATTTCTTGTACTGAAGCCTAGCTTCTATATACAACATGAAATCCATCTTGCTGTTTCACATGTCCATTGAAGTCGCCAGCTGTGAGAATGAAATCACTGTCATTTGTTGTTGATGTAGCTTGCAAGAGGACCTCATAGAAGTGGTCTTTCTGCTGGTCTCTATGTCTAGCCTGTGGATTACATACAGGTAGTATAGGTGGCTGTTTTATTACCCAGACTAGTCTATGTTTAAAAAGTGTATCCGAAATGATAGTTAAACACTTGCCCTGTAGGTTGCTCAAAACAGGCATGGCAGACTCAGTATAAGAGGCTGCTGAGCGTGGAAAATAAATGGGACAGTGAGGGCCGACCCCATGTAAACCCAACTGAGGAGCCAGTCATAAAAGTTGTCAGCATTGTAATAAATAAAGCAATTAATGAGATGAAGCTAGAGAAGGCAGCTGGGCCATCCTGTATAGTTGCTGAGAGGTTAAAATAATCTGGTATGGTAAAATATGAGTTAGTCACACGTATAGTTAATCAAGTAGTACAGGATGGTGTCATACCCAATGACTGGTCCAACTAATTAAGGACAGATTCAAGTTAGATATAATGCAGTTTCGATTTATGACAGATAGGGGTGATGCCAATGTTTATCTGATAGAATTACAGAAGAACTTAGCTAAGATTAAGCCACTATATCTAGCATTTGTAGATCTAAAGACAGCCTTTGTCTCTTGGTCCACCTTGCTCTTACTCAAATGTCACTGATACCCAATCTATGGTGGAAGGTACATTCTTCCCCAGAAAAGCACTTGGCATTTACAACCATTTGCCTGTCTCATTTCCTGATCAGAATGAAGTCTATTTGGTTTATGTGTCCACCTGATTAGTAACTGACCAAGTAGCTGATTACTTCCTTGAGGTTTATGTTCCAGGTGGTTAGATCAAGAGATTCACTGAACTCCAGAAGTCTTCACCCCTCCCCATTTCTTGTACTGAATCCTAGCTTCTATATACAACATGAAATCCATCTTGCTGTTTCACATGTCCATTGACATCGCCAGCTGTGAGAATGAGATCACTGTCATTTGTTGTTGATGTAGCTTGCAAGAGGACCTCATAGAAGTGGTCTTTCTGCTGGTCTCTATGTCTAGCCTGTGGATTACATACAGGTAGTATAGGTGGCTGTTGTATTACCCAGACTAGTCTATGTTTAATTCTTCTATCACATATCCTGACTACCTCAATTACCTGGTCTACTCATTTTTAAGATAGGAGTATACTTATCCCACCCATTCTTTACTGCTACACACCCAGAATAATTTGTACTGGTGTACATTGCCTATAACGAATCTGGCTGAAGTGGCCCAACACCTAATTTCTTCCTCATAGCACACATCTTGTTGTCACCTCTCTAACATCTCCACCATCTCACAACACTTGTCTTTTATTTTTCCGGCATTTATAATATAAAACATGAGATTCCTCGCTTGATGAAGCGAGGAGGTATGGGGAGGGCTGCATGACAGTCATTCTATTTTACTGGGCTTCAGGGACCCACGACCGTAATAAATTCGGTGAAGAATATCCGTACTAGGTAGACCACGCAAATTGAATTATTGTATATAGATATTTGTTCCACCAAGTATGAGAAAATAGCGTAATATCTCTCTCTCTCTCCATATATATAGAAACGCTATCGATAACATAAGCCCCATAAATAGATACTAAGGTAAGTATGATGAGCTAAACCAAGCCTATGCTCCAGCATGACCGCAGTCAAACGACTGAAACCAGTAAACTATAAAAACATACAGACATGCACACACGCAATTTCGCTGAGCGAGAAAAATTATAGTCAAGGGGAGATAATCAGCTAAACTAATTAGAGAGGGGGACAGATAGAGAGATACAGAGTGAGAAAAAAAGAGTGAAAGAGAAAGCGAGAAACAGATATCAACAATGAAATAACGAGGATTAAATTACAATGAATTATTTCATTGATTTACGAAAGTTATATATATACACACAAATAATATATATCGTATATATTATAACACGTATTGTTAATATACCAATCCCTATATATATATATATATTTGTGTGTTAGGGACCTAGGTTAGGGATGGAGCTTTAGTTTCTCAGTATGGAGATGATAAAAAGTATCGTAGAATTGATGTTTAGAAAAGATAGCTTAGAAAATAGGGTGAAGACCCTGAAAAAGAAGTTGCCATCGGCCGCTATGATAAAAATTGAACCCCATATATTTCATATACCGGAGATATCAGGTTCAATTCCTCATGCCGGTCGTTGGCAACTTTTTTTTCCGTCTTTTAAGGGTCTACACCCTATCTTATAAGCTATCTTTATAGCATTTCTGTGCTTGATAACTTTCATTATACTTATATATATATATATATATATATATATATATATATATATATATATATATATATATATATATATATCCTCAGCTCATCAAAAGCCGAAATTTCAGCTTCGTACATTGTTTATAAAACAACTATTTAATTCACGCTCAATTATTTCCAAGTATTTTCCCAATATTAATCTAAAGATTTTCTATAATTTTAATTCAAATAATTTTATATTATACATATGAGGGGGACAGTTATTTGATAATTATGTAAACAGGGAGACCCAAAACCGCGCTAAAATTATGGATGGGAAGGTAGTTGACTGACATGCTAGAAATAGCAGCCAACGACAATCACTGACGAAATGGTGAACCACGTAACAGATAAACAAAACAGAATTGTAATATCTCTCTCCATATATATAGAAACGCTATCGATAACATAAGCCCCATAAATAGATACTAAAGTAAGTATGATGAGCTAAACCAAGCCTATGCCCCAGCATGACCGCAGTCAAACGACTGAAACCAGTAAACTATAAAAACATACAGACATGCACACACGCAATTTCGCTGAGCGAGAAAAATTATAGTCAAGGGGAGATAATCAGCTAAACTAATTAGAGAGGGGGACAGATACAGAAATACATAGTGAGAGAAAAAGAGTGAAAGGGAAAGCGAGAAACAGATATCAACGATGAAATAACGAGGATTAAATTACAATGAATTATTTCATTGATTTACCAATGTTACATATATACACAAATAATATGTATTGTATATAATATAACACATTTTGTTAATATATCAAACCCTATATATATTCCGGAGATATCGGATTCAATTCCTTATAGCGGCTGATGGCAACATAATTTTCCGTCCTTTAAGGGTCTTCACCCTATCTTATAAGTTATCTTTATAGCATTTCTATGCTGGAGGACTATCTTTATACTTATATATAATTACCTATATCCTAAGTTCATCAAAAGCCGATATTTCAGCTTCGTTTATAAAACAACAACTTTAATTCATGCTAAATTTTTCCCATGTTTCTCTAAAGGTTAACAGATTTACGAATGTTATATATATACACATAAATAATATATATCGTATATAATAACACACATACTACCATATTTTAAATACATCAATCCACAAACACGCACACACACAAATATATGTATATATACACACACACATATGTATATACACACATACACACACGTACATACACACACACACACATACATACATACATACATACATACATACATACATACATACATACATACATACATACATACATACATACATACATACATACACATATATATATATATATATATATATATATATATATATATATATATATATATATATATATATATATATATATATATATATATCTGTGTACAAATATATAGACTTAGGTTATGGATGGAGCTTTAGTTTCTCAATATGGAGATAAAAAGTATCGTAGAATTGATGTTTTATGGAGTTCTTTACAATGTTTTGTTACTGAAAGATGTCAGGAAAATATTTAAATATCTCTCTGGTTTATCTAGCGGAGAAAAATATATCTTCAACTAAGTACTACCGGATAATGATGTAATTGCAGTTATTATATATATATATATATATAAAGTTTATCCCGGGTTCAATCGGGGGTAACCACAGAAAGTAAGGTACACAATACAAAGCAGAGTATAAATATTTAATATAGAAAAGGCTTCTACAGGCCTAGAACTGTTTCATTCGGGAGAAATCATCAGGAATTATATATATATATATACACAATAAATTTTGTACCAAGCTTGTTCTTGTGTGAAAAGTGTTGCCGTCATTATAAGGTTTAAAGTTCTATACTAGAAGTGTTTATATTATATACTTCAATAAATACAGCAATAAACTTTCTCGAAAGTAGCTAAAAACTATAAAACATCTATTTTAATTTACACTACTTATTTCCAAATATGTTTTCCCAATATTACT